>OX328108.1:49835645-50208489 GCA_946811185.2 Hippopus hippopus | reverse complement strand
TTTAGGTCATGCCACCCAAAACATAACAAGACCAATATTCCGTTCTCCCTAGCTCGAAGGATCTGCACAATAGTATCTGACAGAAAAATTCTACAGTTAAGATTACGTGAACTTGAAAACATGTTAATTGAAAGAAAATACCCTAAAGCAGTAATCTTAGCAGGAATAAGTAAAGCTCTTAATATTCCAAGACGTACTCTTTTACAGGTAAAGGTTAAAAATGATGACAATATCATGACATATATTTCGACATTTAATCCTAAAAACAGAGAGTTATTTGGAATTATTAAGAATAATTTTGAAATTTTGGAGAATGATCAAACAATGTCACAAATACTAAGAAACACCAAATTAATTAAATGTAAGAGACAACTTCCAAATCTAAAACGAATTTTGATTAAATCAGAATTCAAAGACACAACTTCAAAATCTTCCGTGAAAAAATGTAATGAGTCCCGCTGTGGTCTCTGTAAACATATTATCGAAGGAAATGAATTCAAAATCAAGGATAAAACATTTACTGTCAAAGAAGATATGGACTGTAAAGTTTCCAACTGTTTGTATCTTTTAGTATGCAATGGCTGCCAAGAGTTTTATATTGGTCAAACAGGAGATAAACTTAGGAATAGAATTACAATACATAATCAACAGATTAGGGACCCTTCAACAAGACAAATACCATTGAGTTATCATTTAGATAGCTGTTGTAAAACAGATCCAAAATTTTCAATTTTTCCATTTTTTAAATGCAAATCACCCGACGTTTCAGCTAGAGTAACAAAGGAAAAATATTTCATAAACATTTTTCGTCCAAAATTAAACTGTATTTAACCGTTGTTCTATGACGTCAAAATGACGTTAGTTACGATGTTTCATTAAAGCGTTGCCCTGATGAGCGTAAGCGAAACCGGTTGGCACGTTGAAAATACTATTTGTAGTGTCATTTCTCTTTTGTGTTTTATATATATATATATATATATATATATATATATATATATATATATATATATATATATATATATATATATATGTATGTATGTGTGTGTGTGTGTGTGTGTGTGTGTGTGTGTGTGTGTGTGTGAGAAATATAATGTGCTCGAACAGTTGAAATAATAAATTTACCCAAGCGCTTTACTAATGTCTGTTCCACTTACACCATATCTCTGGCTGCGTTTCATTGACGACATTGACATGCAATGGTGCCATGGGCGACAAAACTTACAAACCTTTTTAGAAAAAGCCAATGATTTCCATCCTACTATCAAGTTTACCAGTGATATATCAAATGAACAACATATTTTTCTTGACACTGTTTCAAAGATCGAATCTGGCAAGCTGATTGTAGATCTATACTCTAAACCAACAGACAAACACCAATATCTTTTACCCTCTAGTTGCCATCCAAAACACTGTATCCACAACATACCCTATAGTCTGGCTCTACGGATAAGAAGAATATGTTCTAAAGAATGTGATTTCCAAGTCCGCACCAACGAATTGTCAAAACAGCTCCAGAGCAGAGGATATAGTATCAAATCTATAGCCAGTGCCATCTCAAAGGCAAATGCGGCCTAAAGGAAAGAACTTCTTAATTATAAGACAAAGCCAAGTCAAATTGACAGAATTCCCTTTGTTGTCACTTACCATCCTGATATGCCAAAAATACACAAAATACTTGAGCAACACTGGCCAAAAATTGAATCCTCAAGCAAATTAAAAAGAACTTTCCCCGAAAAACCATTGGTGGCCTACAGGAGACCAAAAAGCCTCAAGGACATTCTTGTACGAGCAAAACTAAACTCCCAAGCCAAACCAAACATAATCGGATACTCAGGTCCGTGCAATACATCACGCTGTCAGACTTGCAAAATTATGCGTCCTTTGCAAACGTTCAAATCTATGCTTGGGGCTACGTCTTCTATCAAAGGCACTTTCAGCTGCAAAACAATGAATGCTGTTTACCTTATCAGCTGCAAGGAATGCAATAAACAGTAGGTGGGTGAAACCAAACAAGCCTTGAATAAACGGATTAATCTGCACCGCTCAGACTGGAAGACCCGCAAATTCAACAGATCTCCTGTGGCAGAACACTTCAACACTGCAGGACACTCTTTTGAAGACGTAGAACTATGCGTAATTGAGGCCAAAGAGACATGGTCAGATTCACAGCGAAAAGAACGTGAAACCTACTGGATAAGGAGACTATGCACAGTACAACCGTCGGGAATCAACAAAAACGAGTGTTTAATCCCTGTCATAACTCTAAAAAATTCACCAGGCTAATTTTAGACCTACATTAAATAAGCAATCCTAACTGCTTACCAATTCTAGAAATCTAAAAAGTAACCCATTTTCTGACAAAACGCTAGACTTCCAGAATACACTAGTGTATTCCAGTAAATCAAATCAGCTGTCTATCCTATTTTCAGACAAAGCTATTGTGTCTAAGCTATTTTTAGATAAATACGCTTACACACTGAAGCCACTTTGGCTTATCAGTTAATTTCTAACCCCTGGTGAAGGCAGTATGCCGATAGCGCTTGGGTAAATTTATTATTTCAACTGTTCGAGCACATTATATTTCTCACTTATATATTTAATCCAACATTTGCACTCATGTATCCTCTGGATCCAGTTGTCTTAAAGGAAATTCGTTGATGTTCTTTACTATTTTTCTCAACTTTATATATATATGTGTGTGTGTGTGTGTGTGTGTGTGTGTGTGTGTGTGCAAATAAATCATTTCTATCCCGGTATACGTTCTTTAAAAAGACGAAGGTTACGCCCCAAATTATTTAAATAGAGATTGCGTGATTTACTGAATGTAATATACAAACTTTTTTTTTTTTTCTTTTTTTTTGGGGGGGGGGGGTCATATTACCTAGAAGAAACTTGAGGCCAAATTGTGCATGTATGCATACCAGTTAGCAAACGACACGATGTGATATGGTCATCTCTTTCCACGAAATTATACTCTTCTTGGTGTTAAAAGAGCATTAGACAATATTTCGTTTTACATTTTTATTATTTATTTATTTATTTGTTTATTTTTCATTTCTTAAAAAAGACAGCCAATTTTTACTCGCATGCTTATAAAAAAAATTTGGAACAAAGTTTGTTTAATGCCCACTTAAAATCAAGAAACATCCTTTTCCATAAAAAGTATTTCAAGTATATATAGGACTAGTATAGTTTTTGTGTTATTCCAACCTATTACTTTGTCAATATAATGGCGATCGTGAAACAAGTCCTCATAGCATTATCAGATGCATTATACCAAGTAAGTCATTAAAAATCATGTAAGTGTGGATCCATAAGATCCATTTCGTCTAACGCAAACCAAATAATGAGGTAGAATGGTTCTTTGACATGCAAAAAATCTACAAATAGCAAAACGTTTCAACCCATGTCAGTCTGCGCGGACTGCGCAGGCTGCCATGGGTTGATAGTTTTTGCAAATGCATTAAACCCCCCTTTTCACAGAGCATGGTCCATGTTGTTTTTGTAGCTCTGCTACATTCTTTTACATCAAAGAGTAGAGTTGTGCCAAAACGGTCGACCTAAATTGTCATAGATCTATTTTATTCTGTGGTAAATATCTTTTTTTAATTATTGTAAAAATCTAAAAAACCACCTTTCAACACAGATATCTCGCTAAACAAGGATCACACCTCTGTTTCAGGACAAGGTACAAGACCTGTTACCAAATGTGCAATGAAAGGATGTGCTGTGACGGATTCCAGGGTGAAAACTGTGCTCTAGGTCAGGTGTTTTGCCTATAAATCATTGATATTTAAAGACTTACTTTATTAGTTGTCCGATCAGGTGGCAAGGAACTTGGAAACTTGTTCACGGCTGTGGCGATTCATGTCAGCCCGAGCCGAAGGCGACATGATTCGCCAAAGCCGCAAACAAGTTTTCAAGGGCCTGCATCCTGACTGGACAATTCCGAATGCCGCAACACACTGAAAACTGACGTCACTGAAAACTGGCGTTAATGAAAACTGACGTCACTGAAAACTGTATAAAATGTGCTGTTTAAAGTAAAAAAAGTCCGTGCGATCGACATTCGACGTATTTTCATTTAAACATGGATTTTGAATAATAAACATGGATATCGAAAGACACGAAAAACAACAAATAACTTCTTCAACTGGAGAAAACAATGGGGTCTGGATTTTAACGTCAAAATGTTAATGTCTACATATTGGAAGAAATTATCCTAATAATGATTAAACAATTGCTTATAAATCAAACAGAGCAATACCTATTTCTAATACTGAGGAAAAAGACCTTGGAGTCACAATAGATCAAATTTTGAACACTTTAACACACATAGCAACAAAAATTAAATTGGCAAATAGAAATCTAGGCATCCTTTTGTCTACCTTCACTTTCCTTGACAAAACAATATTTCTTAATTTATAAAAATCTACAGTCAGACATCATTTGGAGTATGCTAGTCCAGTCTGCTCGCCATATTTGATAAAACATCAAATTGCCATAGATAAGGTTCAGCGAAGAGCCACAAACTCTGTCACAACAAATGTAAACCTATCATATACAGACCATCTGAAACAACTTGGGCTACCAGCATTAGAATACAGACGAAAACGAGCAGATATGATACAGGTGTAAAAAAAAAATACCTTCATGAATTTGACTAAACTTCAAATAAGAATTTGCTGCAACTATCAAGTACTATGTCCACAAGAGTCAATTGGCATAAATTATTTTAAAAAAAATTCAAAGGACAGAGTTAAGTAAAAACACTTTCATCATTAGAATGATTCATTTCTGGAACTCCTTACCAGATGAAGTTACTTTAGGTCAAACCATCACCTCCTTTAAAAGTCGTCTAAACAGTCATTGGCACAACTTCCCACAAAAGTTGAATCCAAGTTGCTTCTTGGATATCAATTTAAGAAGATTTAAGAAGAGAATTTACAAGAGAAGGACCAACAGCAGCTAATAGCCTACCCACGGTCTCGAAACAGTATAAAACAATAAGTTTAACAGCTTCAAGGTTAGTAACTATTTCATGATAGCGTCGGCACTGAGCTTTTCCGAGTTTCAGGGCAACGAACTCCAGACTTTAGTACAGGTAAAAAAACAAAAGAATACATGACTACGTAAACTGTTGCAATGATGAGACTGAAATTCTGTTGAAAGCTTCGTAAAAATAAAATTACTTCAGATCAATAAATTCTTGTAAATGTTATTGTAGTGCATTTCACTTGCATATCGCGCACATATATCTTAGAACTCACTTGTTTTTTTTTTTTGTGACCATAAAAGACATCGACGAATGTTCCTGGAACAGCACCTGCGAACAAGGTTGTAATAACACTCTCGGGTCGTTTTCCTGCACCTGTTTTGATGGCTACACACTGAATGAAGACAAGCGCACCTGTACAAGTAAGTTCATCCTCCTCTTCTTCCTTCTAATCATCATATTTATCGTATCATCAGCAGCATTGTCATCATCATCTTCCTTTTTATATTTGTCCTTTCAGTATGTGTGTGTGTGTGTGCGCGCGCGTGCGTGCGTGCGTGCGTGCGTGCGTGTGTGTGTGTGTGTTTCTTTTACCCTGAAATAAATCGATAACACGAATATTAACACCCCTTTGCCGCCTGACTTGTGTGCAATACAGATAGTATCTCATCTATGCCCTGGCTGATGATAAAAGTATGGTACACGCGATGGGGATCCACGACATCAAGATATGTAGCCTCTTGGTCCACCACTTAACTTTTTGCTACATTTTCATTGTCTGGATTCTGATGTTGTATCTACACTGCCGGCAAAAGTTCCGTGAGTCGCCCTTAGCAACCTGGTGTATATTAAATACTACATCGGAATCATTTTTAAGACATGCCTTTTCCCATTGAATGAAAGGAAAATGATACAGATGTAGTATTGCTATAAGAAAGTATATATTTTTATGTATATGTCAGCCAGTTTGAGAAGAGAAGTTGTTATTTGCTAAAAGGAATCGGTTCTTTCTGTGCCTGTTCATTGCAAATCTCCCATTTGTGCCGAAGTCGAGTTTAAAGATTTAATAACCCTTAGGTTGCTAAGGGCGACTCAAAGACCTTTTTTGGGCAGTGTAGATCTAGATTGCAAAGAACGTGCAGTCTGATCTTGGACCTACACCGTCCGATATGGGTACATTTTTCTCCAAAAAAAAGTTTGAAGAAGCATCATTCGGTTTTATACTTTAGCTTGAAAGTTTCATTTTAATTATTTAGCAGGTAAAGGGTTAAATCGCGTAATTCTTTCTTTGTTTGTGTTCTTGTGTTGGAGGTTGTTTTTCTGTATCTTCGTCGTTGTTATTGTTGTAAATTATGCACTTATAATCAAATCTCTGTTACCCTTACTATTCAATTGCAGACATAAATGAATGCTTGATCAAGCATTGTGACTGTCATCATACCTTTACCGACTATAATGGCACACCTGGGTGCGAGTGTCATGGTGTTCATGCGTTCCTACTATTACATTATGCACTTATTATCAAATCTCTGTTAGGACTACCCTTACCATTCAATTGTAGACAATAAACGAAAGCTTGATCCATAACGGTGACTGTCACCATACCTGTGCTGACTGTAGTGGAACCCATAAGTGTGGTTGTCATGATGACCATGCGTTCCTACTATTGTTTTATGCATTTATAATCAAATCTCTGTTAGGCCTATGTTTACCATTCAGTTGTAGACATAAACGAATGCTTGATCCAGAATGGTGACTGCCATCATACCTGTACTGACTATAATGGCACACATGAGTGTGGTTGTCATGGTGACCATGCGTTCCTACTATTGTGTCATGCACCTATAATCAAATCCCTGTTACCGTTACCATTCGATTGTAGATATAAACGAATGCTTGATCCAGAACGGTGACTGTCACCATACTTGTACAGACTATAATGGAACACATGAGTGCGGTTACCATGACGGCCATGAGTTGTTGAGCGACGGAAAATCTTGCGGAGGTAACGTAATCAGTTTTTTCTCTCGTTTAAACACAATCTTTGTCTCTTTTCACCGACCATTCTTACGGACATTTGTAGTCATAGTTTCTGGAATTTTCTAAATTCGAAAGTAACACAAATTTTGATTGGCTAAACCCAATGGTTTAGCAAATCAAAAGTTCTGTTACTTTCTAAATCCAGAATAAGACCAAGAATGTTCTCAAAACTGGTTGGTGAATACGGACTTTGATGCGAAATCCTAAACAACTGTGAAAAATTGGACAAACCATAAAATAGACGCAGTTAGATCTAGTACTTACTACACCATTTTCTTGAGTTTGGCCAACGTATACGCATGTTTTAAGACAGTCTGTTCCAAATCGCCAGTATTGCATTGACTTTAATTTTTATGTACCTTTTTTTCCCCCAACACTGTAACAAATCAGTTAAATGAAGTTTTAGGATACATTCCGAAACCAGATGGTGGCTGTCAAAGTACATGTATGGACACTGCCAAAAGGGTAAAGTTACGCGACGTTTGACTGGTTTTCGGTAATGTTATTCCATCGATCGATAACTCTCAAAATCAAGCAGGCAGCGTGTAGTCTAGTAGGGATTACAATTTTTAGCTCCACTGGCCGAAGGCCAGCGGGCTTATGTCCGTACGTGCGTCCGTCCGTCCGTCCGTCCGTGCGTGCGTGCGTGCGTCCGTCCGTCCGTCCGTGCGTGAGTTAACTTTTATTTCAAACATCTTCTTCTCTGAAACTAACCATCTAATTTCGATGAAAAAATTCACAGAAATGATCCTGCAATGGTCCTCTTCAGAATTCTTGAAAGAATTTGATTCCTTCAAAAACTCTGGTTGCCATGGCAACAAAACTTAAAAAGATTGGAAATCTTTGAAAATCTTCTTGTCTGAAACCATAAGGCCTAGGGCTACCAAAATTGGCGTGTAGCTTTATCTAGTAGACCTCTATCAAGTTTCTTCAAATTATAGCCCTTGGGTCAAATTTGGCCCCGCCCCGGGGGTCACAAGTTTTACATGGGCTTCTACAGAGAAAACTTCCGAAGCCTCCCTGCACCTTGACATAAGGCCTAGGGCTACCAAATTTTGCATGTGGCTTTATCTAGCGGGCCCCTACCTAGAGTGTCCAAATTATAGCCCTGGGGTCAAATATGACCCCGCCCCGGGGGTAACAAATTTTACATGGGCTGATATAGAGAAAACTTTAGAAGTCTCCCTGCACCTAGCCATAAAGCCTAGGGTTACCAAAATTGGCGTGTAGCTTTATCTAGTAGACCTCTATCAAGTTTCTTCAAATTATAGCCCTTGGGTCAAAATTGGCCCCGCCCCGGGGGTCACAAGTTTTACATGGGCTTCTACAGAGAAAACTTCCGAAGCGTCCCTGCACCTTGCCATAAGGCCTAGGGCTACCAAATTTTGCATGTGGCTTTATCTAGCGGGCCCCTACCAAGAGTGCCCAAATTATAGCCCTGGGGTCGAATTTGGCCCCACCCCGGGGATCACAAGTTTTACAAGGGCATATATGGTGAAAACTTTAGAAATCTCCCTGTACTTGGTCATAAAGCCTAGGGCTACCAAATTTTGCATGTAGCTATATCTAATTGGCCTCTACCAAGAGTTCCCAAATTATAGCCCTAGGGTTGAATTTGATCCTGCCCCAGGGTTCAGAAGTGTTTTACATGGGCTTATATAGTGAAAACTTTAGAAATCTTCTTGTTACTGACCATAAGACTTAGGGCTACCAATTTTAGTCCTGTTTCAGAGATCTCATGTTCAAAACCAATTTGGCAAGTATTGTAAAGTTTGGCATGTAGTGGTTTTACTTATTAGCCAGTGGAGCGATACAGAGCCATCATGGCCCTCTTGTTATTATATTCTTATCAGTAAATTACTGGGATTTCACAGTGAATAACATCACTAATGATGATAAATATGGTATCATCACTAGTGACGATATACGAGTAGTTTTAATATGTTTGCCGGTATTACTTTTTTCCTAAATTGTTCATGTTTTACCATTGTTATGTAAATGGGATGTGCATGTGGCCTGTTTTTGTTGTCACTTTTACTCTGTATGCAGACTATTCTAGAAACATAAAGAACATTCATTAGTTTTTCCATTGTGGTTATTTTTAGAAACAGGTTGTTAGTAAACAAGTTGTTTACCAATCCATGTTGTCATCTTTCTAGAAAAGACTAATCTAGAATTTTCCAAGCTGATATATATAGGAGTGACTTACTTGGTGGATTTGATTTTGAACTTAGACTTGTGACTTTGAGGATACAGAATTAGTGAAAAGTTTTGGATTTATTCGATCGGAATATAGATCTGTATGTTGGAATTTTTTATTTCTTAAACAGGTTGCTCATATCTATTTGCAATAAAACTATTGTTAATTTAGGCTTTAGGAACCAGAAATTTTATATTTTTTGTAGTCTAAACATAATTCTTAATTTTGAGGGACTTGTTCTGTTTCTTGTTCTAAGATTAAAAATTGTCAAAATTTCATTCAAACTTAAATCTTATTGTACTCTTTTTTCTTTATTCATTAATAAATATTGTTAATTGTGAAAGGCTTGTTGCTGATTTTCTTTCTAGTTACGTTTGTCTCGTAACAGAAATTGGGGGCTCGTCCGGGATTGATCATCTAGTCATATTGGGTATACTTTGAAATTATTTTGAACTTGTTACAGTATTAAAGTTTATTAGATAATAAAAAATAATGAAAAAATAAAATTTGATTTTTATTCTACTGAACCAGCAAAAAGCAATCATGTTTTTTGATCTTGAAAAATTTATTGCTGAACCTTCTCAGGAGTTGTCAAATTTGGCAAAAAGGTCTGATTTATTAGATCTTGCTTCTCATTATAAACTGACTGCCATTAAAGGTACTATGTTAAAGCATGAAATTAAGAATTCTATTGTTCAGTTTTTAGTTGATGAAGAAATACTTGATTCGTCTGCCCTGTCTCTGATTCTTGTGTCTCAGACAGACGTTAAAACTAATATGGAGTTAGAAAAATTAAAACTACAGATGGAAAAAGAAGAGAGATTACAAGAGATAAAATTAAAATTAGAGCAAGAATAAAGGATGAAAAAAAAAAAAAGAATTAGAGCAAGAACAAAGGATGAAAGAAAAAGAATTAAAATTAAAATTAGAGCAAGAAGAAAAGAATGAAAGAAAAAGAATTAGAGTACCAGTATGCTGAATTAGAAGAAAGAGAAAAGGATAGGCAATTTCAGATGAGAATGAAAGAGTTAGAAATAGAAAATAAAGAAAAACCATCTTTGCATATGATTAATGACTTTGACATAACAAAACACCTCAGACTTGTTCCGCCATTTAAAGAACAGGAAGTTGATAAATACTTTTCACATTTTGAAAGATTTGCCGAAAATTTGAAATGGCCAAACGAGCACTGGACCTTACTTTTGCAAAGCGTTGTAACTGGAAAGGCTCGCGATATTTTTTCTCAACTAAGTAATGAACAGCTCTCTAATTATGATAATGTTAAGGAATTGATTCTAAAGGCTTATGAATTGGTACCTCAAGCATATAGACAAAAATTTAGGAATTGCAGAAAATGGTCAAACCCATGTTGAATTTGCTAGGACTAAAGAACAATTACGAGTATTTGATAGGTGGTGCCATTCAAAGAAAATAGATTCAGATCATGGAAAACTTAGACAACTACTGTTAGTTGAAGAATTTAAAAGATGCATTAATTCAGATATAAAAACTTTCTTAGACGAGAAAGAAGTTGAAACTTTAGACGAAGCTGCTTGATTAACAGACAACTTTGCCTTGACTCAAAAGGTATCTTCCATGAATAAATCAAACCCTCGAAAACCTTTTTATTCATCTACTGGTCCTAAACCAAATTTTGATCAACATAATGACAATTCCAATCAGAATAGTCCCAAACCCAAGTCTCCTTATGAAGCCAAAGGTCAAAATCCCTTATCTCGACCGACTTGTAATTATTGCAAAGAACCAGGCCTTATTATTTCTGAATGTCCTGTTTTAAAAAGAAAACGGGGAAAACAAGAAAGCTTTAAGCCTACAGGCTTTACTTCATTAAAGTCTACACCTCAGTCATGTATTAAGGACCAAACCATTGTCCAGGCCAAAGTACCTGAGACTGATACCGTTATGGAGATTTATGGACCATTCTTGTCAGATGGTTTTGCGTCACTAAAAAGTGATTTTGCCCATTCTACCCCTAATAAAATTTTACGTGATACTGGAGCTTCTCAATCTCTTATTTTAGCAGATGTCCTGCCTTTTTCTGAGAAGACTTCTTCTGGGACAAGTGTCCTTATTCAGGGTGTAGAATGTGGATTTGTTCATGTTCCGCTTCATAACATTTATTTGTCTTCAGACTTACTTAATGGTCCAATGACTGTTGGTATTAGAGAAAATTTACCTTTTAAAGGTGTTCATTTGTTATTAGGCAATGATTTAGCCGGAGATAAGGTAATTGTTAATCGACTTGTAACTTCCACACCTTACATGGATCAATCACCCGATCCGATTGAGGAAGAAATTCCTGACCTTTACCCGTCGTGTGCAGTTACTAGAGCTATGGCAAAGAAATCCATTTTGACTGAAAATCAGTCTGATATAGACTTATCTGATTCTTTGTTGGGTCATTTATTTAAAAATGAAATTAACAGGTCTATATCAGAGAATCCGTCTGAAAGTCAGATAAATTCTAAACATAATTCATCAGAATTTGATTATATATCTTCACCTTTGGTTAATGAAGGCCATGATACAAGGTCAAGGTCAAAACTAAGTGAAGACCAACACAATGATCCAGAACTTGCACCTTTATTTCAAAGAGCTGTCAGTAAAACTGATCTTTCACAAGAACCTGTCTGTTTTTATATGGAAAATGGAATATCAATGAGAAAGTGGTGTCCTCCTGAAGTCTCTGTTGATGATGAGTGGGCTGTCAATCATCAAGTCGTCGTTCCTAAATCTTATAGATCAGAAATATCAAGCTTAGCTCATGAAACACCTATGTCAGGTCATTTAGGTATCAATAAAACCTATCACAAAATTCTTAATCATTTTTATTGGCCTGGTCTAAAAACAGATGTATCAGATTATTGTAGGTCTTGTCATACTTGTCAAATGGTAGGCAAACCCAATCAGGCCATACCTGAGGCTAAACTACATCTGATCCCTGCATTTGATGAACCTTTTAGCAGGATTATTACTAGGAGTTTCTAGTGCCAAGAGTAGATGATTGCATTGACAATATTGGTCATGCAAAATATGTAACCAAATTTGATCTTCTAAAAGGTTTTTGGCATATTCCTCTCACTGAAAGAGCTAGAGAGATCTCTGCATTTGTAACTCCTGTTGGACTATATTATCCCTGATGCTTTGTCTAGAGTTTAACTTGTAATTAGTTAACATTTGTTTTTATGTATGATATATTTTCATGTACAGTTAAGTGTACTGATATGTTTTATATTCTAACAAAAGAAAGTTTTAATTCTTAAAACTTTCTTTTCCTTTAGGAGGGGAAGTGTTATGTAAATGGGATGTGCATGTTGCCTGGTTTTGTTGTCACTTTCACTCTGTATGCAGAACATTCTAGAAACATAAAGAACATTCATTAGTTTTTCCATCGTGGCTATTTTTAGAAACAGGTTGTTAGTAAAAAAGTTGTTTACCAATCAATTTTGTCATCTTTCTAGAAAGGACTAATCTAGAATTTTCCAAGCTCATATAAATAGGAGTGACTTACATGCTGGATTTGATTTTGATCTTAGACTTGTGGCTTTGAGGATACAGAATTCGTGAAAAGTGTTGGATTTATTCGATCGGAATATAGATCCATAAGTTGGAATTATTTATTACTTAAACAGGTTGCTCATATCTATTTGCAATAAAACTATTGTTAATTTAGGTTTTAGAAACCAGAAATTTTACACTTTTTGTAGTCTAAACATAATTCTTAATTTTGAGGGACTTATTCTGTTTCTGGTTCTAAGAACAAAAATCGTCAAAATTTCATTCAAACTTAACTCTTATTGTACTATTTTGTCTTTATTCATTAATAAATATTGTTAATTGTGAAAGGCTTGTTGCTGGTTTCCTTTCTCGTTACGCTTGTCTCGTAACACCATTATTGATAAGTATTACAATAAAAAAAAGGTTAAGTAGGATATAATACATATAAATAGGATAATCAACTGGTTGTATGTGATATTAAAATCTGTCACTCGAATAGGGTGTGATGCGGTTAAAAAAAAAAATCGTCTATCGGACTCGTTCGCTCCACTGGCCGAAGGCCAGCGGGCTTATGTCATGGCCCGGTGTCAGTTGTGCGTCCGTCTGTCCGTCCGTCTGTCCGTTAACTTTTATTTCAAACATCTTCTTCTCTGAAACTACTCATCCAGTTTTGATGAAATTTTGATGGTCCTCTTCATAATTTCTTGAAAGAATTTGATTCCTTCAAAAACTCTGGTTGCCATGGCAACAAAACTGAAAAATATTGAAAACCTTTGAAAATCTTCTTGTCTGAAACCATAAGGCCTAGCGCTACCAAATTTGGCATGTAGCTTCATCTAGTAGACCTCTACCAGGTTTCTTAAAATTATAGCCCTGAGGTCAAATTTGGCCCCGCCCCGGGGGTCACAAGTTTTATATGGGCTTATATAGGGAAAACTTTGAAATTCTTCTGGTAACTAGCCATGGGGCCTTGGGCTACCAAATTTGGCATGTAGCTTTATGAAGTGGGTATCTACCAATAGTGCCCAAATTATAGCCCTGGGGTCAAATTTGGTCCCGCACCGGGGGTCACAAGTTTTACATGGGCTTATATAGGGAAAAGTTTAAAAATCTTCTCGTACCTAGCCATAAGGCCTAGGGCTACCAAATTTGGCATGTAGCTTTATCAAGTGGGCATCTACCATGAGTGTCTAAATTATAGCCCTGGGGTCAAATTTGGCCCCGCCCTGGGGGTCACAAGTTTTACATAGGCTCATATAGGGAAAAGTTTAAAAATCTTCTCGTACCTAGTCATAAGGCCTAGGGCTACCAAATTTTGCATGTAGCTTTATCTAGTGAGTCTCTACCCAGGGTGCCCAAATTATAGCCTTGGGGTCAATTTGGCCCCGCCCCGGGGGTCACAAATATAACTATGGCTTATACAGGGAAAACTTTAGAAATCTACTCGTACCTAGCCATTAGGCCTAGGGCTACCAAATTTTGCATGTAGCTTTATCTAGTGGGCCTCTACCAAGAGGAGAGTTTAAAACCAATTAACCAAGTATTGTAATGTTTGGCTTGTAGTGTTTTGACTTATTAACCAGTGGAGCGATACAGGGCCATCATGGCCCTCTTGTTTTTAGAACTGCATCACGCCCCATTCTATTGACAGATTTTAATACCACACACAACCAGTTGATTATCCTCTATCAGCCAAGGGTGGATAGAGCTACGTAGTGATCGTCACCTTTGGCCAGTAAAGATGTTTAACTCTTTAGTTTAAATTTTATTTATTGAAGCAGATACAAATAAGCATGTTAAAAAAAAAATGATACATGGTATGACAAGGTGCAAGGGTTGACAGATAGGATTGGAAAACAAACTATGAATAACTTACGTTAACAGGTTTTTGATACTTATTTAGGAATACCACGCGTTGAGATGCCATAGCTTTAAACAGAAGAAGATAGTGTATCTTGCCTAAAAAAAAAAGAAAATAAAAATCATAACCACTTCCTGTTTTCTTCTTCTGTTTAACTCTTTATCAGACAACAGAATTTCACACGTTTCTAAATTTTAAGCATTTACAAACAGCTTATCAAATTTGACTGAAATGATGGGTTTGGTTTTGGAAAGTGTCGAAAGCATTGTGGTAAAAGAAGAAAATGCTGGTTACAAGTATTTTCTTCCACAAAACCTTCTTCCTAGGGATTGTTAAAAATTCGGATTGTTTGTAAAGGGCTTACCAGCATTAACGTACTCATGTTAACTCAGGAAAAATGCAAACTTACACAATTATTTCTATTTTTATTTATATGGACATATGCTAAAATTTCCCATGATTCTTCTTTTTTTTCTAATATCTCGTATGATTAATATATTAAACTTACTCATAGCATACTCATAATCATAGTATCATTTTCTCTGGGTCAGTATTTAAATAACTTACAGCTTTTCTTTTTCCACGATGTTTTAAAAAGCGGACTAAATCATTTAAATGCATAACACAATTTAGATGTAGACGAGTGCAAGACGGACAGCGGCGGTTGTCATCAAAACTGTCACAACGATATTGGTACATTCAACTATAGCTGCTACAGTGGGTACGAGATGATGAGTGACGGACGGAC
The DNA here is from genome assembly GCA_946811185.2 of Hippopus hippopus. Classification (NCBI taxonomy): domain Eukaryota; kingdom Metazoa; phylum Mollusca; class Bivalvia; order Cardiida; family Cardiidae; genus Hippopus; species Hippopus hippopus. The sequence continues at coordinate 50,193,125 of OX328108.1, read as the reverse complement.
CTGCAGAAGTGAGTAATAATGATGATAATAATAATAATAGTTTAATATGACTATGGACAAAGATCCCCAAGGATAAAACGAGACGATGTGATCTGTGTGGGCGGGTGATTTTGGATAACATCAGACACAGACTGGTCGAGTGCGCATCAACGTATTCAGTAAAATCTGATCTCCTTGCAGATTTATACAGAAATGTCAGTACAGAAATCTGCACTGAATTAGTGCTTGCGTCCAATCAAGATTTTCTGATGATGATTTTGGTCGCAGACCCTTCTACAGTCATTACTTACAATATGTATTTTAGACTTATAAAAGTCGAAATCATTTATAAATGTTTTCAAGGACCTTACAGGTCATAGGTAACACCCTTGAATATCTGCAGTGTGGCAGATATAAGAAACTGTTTTCAGATAAGTGCTGTCTATAAACGCAATGTCCTTGTTTGTTAAGTTAACACTTGATTTTGTATTAATTACGGTAATTGTAGAAATTCCTCAATTGTTCTCACTTATTCTTTATGTGCTAATTTTTAAACATTACTTGATGGGTTTCTAGAAGCTTCCGTGGCTGAATTAAAGTCCGTTACTTGCGAGGTTCATTGATTGTATGGTGTTTAACGTCCTTTTCAACATAATTTCGGTTATATCGCGGCGGCTAGTGCACCTATCCATACTTTCCTGGAGTTTCTTTTACCAGAATTCCGCACCATAATCTTTCCAAGCAACTGGCTGCTTTTCCACATAACCATCGTCGAAAGAACGGTCAGCATTTAGAGAGGAATGAATCTTGTCGCAATGACTACCATCAAGCCTCGGAAAAAGGTCGGCCGAGCCGGGGATCGAACCTGTTCTAAAGTCCTGTACGCTACCGATTGAGCTACCGCGGCTCGGCTATTCGCGAGGTAAGAGGAGTATAAGAATTTAAGAGACGAGTCTAACAATAAAACCTATAACATGTTCTCATTTTCCCATAATGATTTTAAAGCCTTTTCCCTCGGGGGTCGCCAAGACTCAGGATAGTGTGGTAAAGGGTAAAGCTTTTAATTCTTTAGAGAAAATTCTTTGTTATTTTCATTTAAGGGAAAAAGTCGCCTTCAGGTGACTTAGGGTTCCAAGCTTAAATTAACCCGATACCTGCTTGATAAGTGAAATGAAACCCTCAAACCGATAGAGAAAAAACCAAACTTTGCTATTTCAATTGTTTTTTTCTTTGGAGGGGGCGGATATCGCCTTGTCGGACAGTGTAGATCTAAGGTCAGACTGCACATTCTGTGCTGTCTGATCTTGGTCTACGCTGTCCGCAAAAGGTCTTTGAGTCGCGCTTAGCAGTCCGAGGGATTAAGTCATCCGTTTTCTTTCACAATTCAGACATTGACAAATGTCGAGAACATGACGTCGGTTGTCAGCACTTGTGTTACGATAGCCAGGGCTCCTATTCATGTGGCTGTTTTTCTGGATATTCGTTAATGGAGGACGGGAAATCTTGCAACAGTAAGTTTTTATGTAGGAGTTAAAAAGCTGCCCTCGCAAATACGATTATTATACATGTACTAAAAATGATGAATTAAAAGATATGACGATGAAATAGAAGATGTTGATGATGATGATGATAATGATGATGATGATGGTGAAGTAAGTGTGGTATTAAAGTACAAAAAAAAAAAAAATCTAACGGTTACCTTTTCATCTGGTATCAATTTGCTTTTTGATGCTTAAGAACAAGTCCGTTTATATCTTCAGTAATGACAGAGATACAGTATTATCAAATGTCAAAGTTTTCGCAATACGTCGACGTTTCTTAGAAAAAATTCGAGATGAAAAGACCTCTATAAAGTTCGCCAAATAGTATATAGAGTTTATTTCATCAGCTTGTGGTTAATATGGGGAAATATTTGCCGAAAAAGGGAAAGGTATGCGAAAATAACGAGTGCCGTAAGGCATGAGTTATTTTCGTGGACCTTTTCCTTTTGAGGCAAATATTTCCCCATATTAACCACAAGCTGATGAAATAAATTATACATTATATTTCCTCTGATTATTTTGTCAACGAATGCCACTTTTAAAACTTAAAAAACTTAAAAAAGTAGTTCCAGATTTTCGGCAGGAGGAAAATATTCACTGTGACGGGGATATAATTCCCCTCAGCTTAAATTACGACATTTCTTTACCCATAACATTTCTAAAAATAGACACATGAAATATAATATAGAGTACTCTTTTGTTAAGTGTGATCTAATTACTAAAGCAATGACCAATACATTTGAACCATGCTGTATGAAAAGGGGGCTTAATGCACCTGCAAGAAAGTATTGATCCAGGTTAGTCTGAGCTGTGGTCTATTCTTTTTGTTATTCGTAAATTGTCTGCATGTTAAAGGACCCTTCTACATCATTCTGTCTTGTAGTTCAGCCGGTTTTCAGGTAAATGGGGTCTGTTGTATGCAAAAACTTGCTTGGTATAATGCTTAACAAAGAACCCCTTTTTACAAAGCATGACTCATTTAGTGTTAAATTCTCAGCCTGTGTGTTAAAAGTACCATGTGGTAACAACTGAAGTCTCTCTTTTATGGGCTGCTGTAAGTTTAGAATTGATGAGAGTTAAGTTTAAAGGGAGCTGTTTAGTTTTATTCCATAAAGCAAAATTTTCTTGTTAAAGACCGGTATCGTATCATTTGTACGGTTACATTTAGTAAAAAGATGCAATTTTGGCGTTTGAATGACGGGAATGTCTTGTTGCAATAGGTAACTCCGTCTAATTTTATAACATCAACTATCACGTCATCGTACTGATTTGAATACGAATCTTCGTAATTGACGTTGTCTGCGCATGTCATATTCTTCGAAGATTCGTCTTGTCTGCTATGAAGCATCACCGATCCCATATAGGCCTACAAGGGAAAAGTAGAGCTTGTACCGAAGCTTTACCCAAGCCTGTAGGGACTGTTTTAATAAATGGCCGGTGCATAGGTCACACCCTAGCTGATCATAGCTGAATGAATCGCACCATGTAGCGTTTTATTGAGTAACCGTTTATTTTGAAATTCAAAGTAACGGTTGTCGTTTTGAAAAGTAGTCCGGTTCTGTACCCAGACTGCCCATATCAGATAGATGTGTATTCGAAGAATTCCATCTAGCGGAAGATAATAAGTAATTAATACATGTTTTTGATCATGTGATATTCCCACAGGTCTTTTCGAAACTCCGGATTCTAAAAAGAAAGATAGGAGGCTTCGTAGCCCATTAGGGGAATAACATCTGTTAATTTCATCTCAGCTGATAATTTGCCAATTATATTCTTACTTCATTCATTGGTGACAGCTGATAATTTGCCAGTTATATTCTTACTTCATTCATTGGTGAACCATTTATTAGAGGCTACAAAAATCTGAATAGCTCACTTTAACGTGAATTGCTAATAAATCTAGAACATTTGAGTATTCCATAAAATATACAAATAACATTTAGATACGGATGAATGCTTGGAGAGCAATGGTGGTTGTCAGCACGTCTGTCATGATACGGAAGGTTCCTTTACATGTAGCTGTAACAAGGGTTATATACTGGCAGAGGATGGACTAGCGTGCGACAGTAAGTATATACTATTTAACTTCAGAGTATATAGGTCCCGTTACCTTAGAAAATCGCTAATAGGCTAAATGTAAATCCTATTTCCAACTCTTCAAGTTGAGACGCTTTTAGACCTTCAACTGGCACTATGCGTCAACACCGTGTTGGTTCCGATAATATCGCGATCTCTCACGAGACTTGTTTATTTTCTTTCCATATTTGCACCGGAGTGCTCAAAGAGAGTCAACGCTATCGGACAGGCGATACTAAATATTATGGCCGTTACATCTTAACCTTCATGCTACCGACACATTTCCCAACTTAATCATACCAAGTGGGGTCCGTGTGGAGCTTGTATCATTCTCGATTTCTTGTGTACAAATGTTCAGAATATTATTTATGTAAGTTCATTAACTGAAAATCAACTAATCCTGGGATAATTTATTGACTTTTTTCTTACTGGGGATAAAGATATAGATTATGAGTATGATATGAGTATATGAGTATAATATGCGTGATATATAGAATAATAATGATATTGCACGCGGTCCGCACAGACCCCAACATTATTTGGGTGTTTATATTCTACTCACTCTGAAGCCACCATATAAATTCGGGTTAATAATAGGTTTAGTAACAAACCCCTAAAATGACAGTTCCCTGCAGCTTCAACTTTTGTATCACAAACAGAGAACCATGTGGGGTCCATACGGATCCACACAGTATGATTAAGGTTAAACCTAAAACTGCTTACCAAAGTTTTAGAAACAAATAGCACTGGACTTTCGCAAATACCTTCGATATCAACTTAGTCTAAAGTTGTGCCGTATTGTAACGGATGAAGTACTGATATTTTTTTTTCTCTCCAACATCCTCAAACCAGTAAAAGTTGACATGAGCCGTGCCCTGGGAAAAAGGTACTTAAAGCATCTCCATGATACATATATAATATGCAAGTCATCACATAATTATGGATCCATAAAATACATTTTTTTCTAACGTTCGACTAAATCATAAAGTAGAAAAGTCTTTTGATATGCAGAAAATTTAACAATAGCAAAAGCTTTCGACCCATATCAGCCTGCGCGGACTGCGCAGGCTGATATGGGTCGATAGTTTTTGCAGATGCATTCAACCCCCCTTTTCATTTTCAAAGAACATGTCTCATATGAAAAAATACTTTCCACTTTCCTTTTCTTCCTAAATGTAAAGATATTAACGAGTGTAGCACGAAGAATGGTGGTTGTCAACATGTTTGTAAGGACAATGACGGTTCGTTTGAATGTAGCTGCGATGAGGCCTATGTATCTATCCATGCTTTTGTTGTTGTTGTTGTTGTTGTTGCTTTTACCAGTTTTTCGCTTTTCGCATAATATTTTTCCCAAGCAACTGGAAACTTTCCGGCAGACCCATCATCGAAATAACTATCGGCACTGAGAGGGGAATGAATCCTGTCCAAATGACTATCCTGTCGCAGTGACTATTATCAATCCTCAAAGTATTTAGCTCAACTGTGGATTCGAACCAGCGACCCCCTGGTTTCAACGCCTAGACATTACCAACCGAACTCCAAGCTCGCCTGCGTTGAAAAGCGATAAAACGTCTTTTCCTTATCCTTTTTCCAAACAATCCCAAGTTTTGACGACTCTGAGAAAGAAAGCTTTTTTAAAAACATTGTAACCAGCATTTCTCCTTTCATGACTATATGTATATCCCTTACCCTTTCAAAAACAAAAATCACCATTTGAGGCAAATTATGTAGTCTGCAAAAACTGCCTACTTCGTCCTGTTTAAAAGTTTGTCCTTTGGTAAAGCGTTTAGGATTAAAAACAGTAGCGTACCTGTCAAATAATGTACTCGCACATCTTTGCAGCCCAACCGAAGGACAGCAAAGTAAATCCAGTACCCGCCATTGCAGGTGGTGTTGCAGCATTGGTTCTGGTTGTCTCGGTTGTGACGTTCTGTGTGATTCGACGTTTAAGGTACGAGTATGCCACTAATTTTGTTAAGACCGGTATTTTCTAAATATCGGTATTTTCTGAGTATCGGTATTTTGTTGATACCAGTATTTTCGCAACAAAGGTGTTTTATGAACATCGGTATTTTCTGTACATTGGTATTTACTAACAAAGTTTTTTTTTTTTTAATACCGGTATTTTCTGAACTTCGGTATTTTCCGAACACCGGCATTTTCTGAACGGCGGTATTTTATGAGCACCGATTTTTTCCTAAATACGGGTACTACTGGTGTTTTCCAAACAGGGTGTTTTATGAACAGAACAGAATAACCCATCTCTCAACGTTAACCCTTACTGCTACGTGTAAATATAAAATGGGAATTTACAGTCTATAGTAAATAAAATAAGTGGTGCGATTTCAAATTCTTTACGTCGGAATTATCTCGCCATGTCGAACAGTGTGGAATCAAGATCAGAGTACTCGTTCCCTGCAATCTGATCTTGATCTACACAGTCAGCAAAGGCGTAAGTACGGATTAACAACGAAACCTTTTGAACACAAACACGAGTTGCTTAACCCTTTACCACACAACGACGACTTTAAACGACCCCGGGAAAGAAGCCTTTTGAAAACATTGTTGGAAAAGGAGAAAATCTAGACATGTTTATTCTAAGGACCTCTGCCTATTTGCTGGCAAACTTACGCTGTCTGTCTTTTTTAAGGACATTGCTTTTTACTGCATTTCTTCAAAACATTACCACTGTTGATACGTAGGAAACTTGTTTTTCAGGCACAAAGGGGGTGACACTGACTTTGTGGAAATAGGTATGGCGTCTCTTGATATTTTCGTTCGTCCATCCATCCACAAATCCACCAACCTAACCTCTTATTCACCATCTCTCCACTCCCCTTTCGTGACCAAGGATTTTGGCTTAAAAATCTATGTCTGTCTGTCTGTCTGTCCCTGTCCCTATCCACCTCTCCCCTTCTCCGGCCCCCTTTCCGTTTCTCCCTCCCCCTCTCCGTCTCTCCCGCTCTCTCTCTCTCTACGTCTCTCTCTGTCCCTCTCACTCTCTCTCTCTCTCTCTCTCCCTTCCTCCCTTCCTCTCTCTCTCAAACTTTTTGATAGTATATGGCCTAAATGATTGGAATTGTCCATGAAACGATAGTAAACATAGTTGGAAAGGATAACATGCTGTCGTTATCTCTATTTCCTACAATATTTCAACAGACTTCTTTGCGGTCGTTAAAATCCAGGATTGGTTGCAAAGGGTTAGGTGTTCATAATAATAATAATAATAAAACAAGGTATTTCTTAGAGCAGCAGTTATTGTATTAGCTCCAAAGGACAATCAGACATTGTTTTAGAATTTTGCTAAAGATATTAGCCATGCTCCGTAAAAAAAAGGGGGTTTCATGCATCCGCAAAAAAAACATATTTACCAAGGTCAGCCAGCGCAGGTCGACATAGTTCGAAATCGTTTGCTTTTCATATCAAAGGACTACTCTAGACAAAATGGATTTTATGGATCCATTGTGATGACTTGCATGGTATAATGCATCATGGAGATCTCCAATCAGTCTTTTGGTTAAAGTCCGACTTGCGGCGAGAAGTAAACAATGCGGGTGTTAAAATGCATTTGACTCGAAATCATTCGGTTTAAAAAATATGGTAATTATTGTAAAGAGGAAAATCTGTTATTGTTCAGTCGGCCCAGTTGTTAGTCAATCAAGTGAATTTCAAAACCAGGTAAAACGTAAACAAAAGAGACCTGGCTACTTTTTACCTACTTTTAAGAGTGTATGTACATGTATTTGCTTCTAGCTCAAATTTCGGTTTCCCGAAATGTCAAAATTTTCCTCGGGGCTAGAAGCAAATACAAGCACAAAGACAGTTGATTGATTGAATTTGAGTTTATTTATCGTCGCCACCGGTTGCCCATATGGGTGACGTCCCCTGAAAGACACTGTTGGTTTTGTTACGGGGGATAGTGCAGGATAAAGAACGAAACTTATCGTAAGTTACGCCTGGTTCTTTAACGTGTTCGTATATAGAACCGTCACACGGGACATCGGCTTAACGTCTCATCCGAAAGACTGTTAGTAATTTTAGATGGCCAGCCGTGGGGCTCGAACCAACATCTTCAAGTGATCCAAGACATTATGTTTACAAGTTCTACGCTCTACCACCTGAGTTATGCAGGCTAGTCACAAAGACTTACGCGTCCCATATATACCATTTCCATTGTCTGTTGTTCACATGTGGCATAATGGGTATAAATATCTTTTGTTGCTTAGAAAATAAGTTATCTCTTATTTCATGCTTCATGGTGGCATATTTCTGCCACGAGATACGAGATAACTATCACGATAATTTAAGAGATTTATCGCGATACAACAAACTTTCCTAGAAATATTATCTTGATAAAAAAAGTTTCACGATAAAAATATCGCAATAATTCTCACTGTTATCATGATTTTTTTCACGTTCGTGCCAACAACTGACATTCACGGTATCTATAATTCGATACGCCGGTTTCGGAACATCTTCGTCTACAACCTTATGAATTCTCATTTTCGCTTAATGGTTTGTAAGAGGCATTACGAACCGTCTTTGTGTTTAACAAACACCAGTTTATTTCATGTGTAGCCAATATATATACCAATTAAACTACAGTTGTAGATAATTCGAATTTTAACTAACTGCCATCTTGTAATGTCGAAAAAGACCGAGTTCATCCAAATGTGAATTCACGGTATCTATAATTAGATACGCCGGTTTCGGAACATCTTCGTCTACAACCTTATGAATTCTCATTTTCGCTTAATGGTTTGTAAGAGGCATTACGAACCGTCTTTGTGTTTAACAAACACCGGTTTATTTCATGTGTAGCCAATATATTATACCAATTAAGCTACAGTTATAAATAATTCGAATTTTAACTAACTGCTATCTTGTAATGTCGAAAAAGACCAAGTTCATCTAAATGTGAATTTTCTATTTATAGATATAGAGAACAGGGTAGAACTATCACAATAATCTTATCTCGAGTGTCAGCTTTGTGCACGATTGAGAAATTTTACGTTAAAATATTTACTTGTCAAGATCAAATTTTCTAGATAACAAATCTTATCGTGATATTTTTTTCAGAAAACTTTTCAATATCTAGATAAAATTACCAGGAAACTTTGATTTATTGCGATAGTTTTCAAAAATTATCATGATACTTATCTCGTATCTCGTGGCAGAAATATGCCACCATAATGCTTTCCAGTAGTTTATCGAGAAATACCGGTGGACTATTTTCTTCAGTTGAAGGCGAAAACAGTAGTTCCCGCCCAATATTTGCCTAGGTAAAATGTGCGTGCCACTCAACCAGGTGTAAATACGACGTAATTTACCCTACTTTTCTCGCTATTTACGTAATATTGTAATGCGTTGTTATGCGGAGGGGGTACGCCACGGGGAATTAACGAAAAGAACTGTACTGTATTATAATGTAAGTCCCCTCAAAAAAGGGTTAGAAGAATGAAATAAATAGAATATTTTCTCTTTTTTTTTTTTCCGGTGAAAGATCGAAACATTTCATCGAGTGAACATCATCGGTAATATTTTCACAGGTGGCGCACCGAGTGAACATCATCGGTAATATTTTCACAAGTTGTGCAGCCATGAATGAAAATATTACCGATGATGTTTACTCGATGAAATAAATTTCGATCTTTCAACGTAAAAAAAAAATCCTCTATTTAGTTATACATATTTATTTTACATCCATTGAGAAATAGTTTTTACAACTTCTACAAATCTCTCTCGATTCAGTTAATCTATAATACTAGTATATATCTGAGACTGAAGAGTTTAAATCGGAAGTGGAAGAAGAGAAAATGTTGGTAAATAGGATTTTCGCCTTTTCCACGAAGTTTTCTAAAACTGTTTTCTTCAGTTTCTTAAAATCAAAAGTTCGTTGGATATAGGAAAAGGCGGCTTAATGCATCTGCAAAAAGTATCGACCCATGTAATCCTGCGCAGTCCGCGCAGGCTGACATGGGTCGAAACTTTTTGCTATTGGCCAATTTTCTGCATGTCCAAAGACCACTTTACCTCAAGATTCAGTTGGTTGTTAGACAAAATGGATTTCATAGATCAATAATTATGTGATGTCTTGCCTCGTATCATGGATTACGGAGATGCATTAAGCCCCATTATTCCACAACATGGCTAATATATTTGATGGATACATGTTTGAAAAGTCTGGACTTTTTATGAAGAATTTATTTTAGATTTGTCAGGCAGTACAGAGACAGATGAGGCAAGCAATGGACTTGGACCTGGCGCTCACGACGAATTTGTGTCCTCTCAAAATTCTAGTACCCACAACCCAATGTACGCCCCAGCGGAATAGTGTGAAACATGGCCGAGGCAAACCAAAAAGAACAAAGCTGTTGATGTTTATATACTGTAAAATAACAATATATTTTAGACAATCTACTTACTGCATAAGGATGATAGCGTATCAACTTTATAGGGATCAAAATGTTTTTCAGTAGTAATATATACGATGAAAATTTAAGCTCAGTTGCGGCCAAAAGTAAAGAATGCGGGTGTTAAAATGCAATTTAGATTTAAATCATACCTTTAAAACTATAAAAATAATTGTCAAGATGACATGCTGTGATTGCACGGTAGGTCTGAGTGTTCATCGCTGGCAGAAAAAATGAATTTTAAAATTAGGCAAAAAGTTGCCAAGCCGCTCCATCTTTTTACCTGGTTTTAAACCTGTCTGAAATAGATCTGATGATTTTGAAGTGGCAAAGTTAAAAACATAGTGCAAGAATCTATGTAGTTCCGTACTGGTTGCTATGAAACCTGTTGAATTTCACCGGTCGTAAAAACCATGAATTATCAAACCTTATAATCGACAAAATTTAAAACTTGTCCAAATTCAAAACCTTTGCACACGACAAATCAAATTTGGCTCAAGTGATGGGATTACTTACTGAGAAGGTAGAAAACATCGTGGGAAAAGGAGAAAATGCTTGCTTCCAGCATTTTCTCCTATTCCCCACGATGTTTTCAAAAGTCATCTTCGTCAGGGCCTTTAACACTTGGTATTATGTGGTTAAGGGATTAAACTGGAATTAATGTTGCCAAAATTCATTTTTTTTAAAATTCAAGCTCCGCGCATTTTTAGAACTGTCTCTTATCATACTACCTAGTTTAAAACTTCTTTTTGTGGCATTTGTTGATGACAATGCTACTGTGAGTTCAATACCGCATTTTAAAAATCGTGTGTCGTAGTGTGTGCAAAACCGAAGAAAGTAAACCCATCAAACTTATTTTTTCTCAGACAAATTGGTGGTTCAATAGCACTCAGGTATATACTAATTCAACATACACTGGATCAGATCATCGATCGTAGAAATACTTCTTTTTTCATTGAAAATTGCTTGACCCGCTCACAGCCCTATGTTTACGCAATAATACACACAATCTTTGTCTCCTGACCGTATTGGGCTGTGCATGAATATTTACAGGTCGAAATAACTGATTGAACCTTACAGTAACCTAGCTTGCAATATATTACTAAAGTTGTCAGCTGGACCATGCATGTCAAAAGTCATCTGTATGAGCGAAAGGCTTGTAGAAAAGCATTTGTCTGCTTCAGCCTTATTTTTCTCTATTAATCCGTTTCTCCTGAAGAAGTCTGCACATTAATGACAGCACACTAATAGCAGTATCATAATACATCATTCCGTAACAAGAGGATACATTTATCAAAAACCTCCCAATTTGACATGATTTGGTTTAATTGAGGACTGAAGTCTCTTTCACTTTCAACAGCATATCAGTATTTTGCGGCAGTCAGTACTATTACCATTGTGTTCCTAATCATTCCTCACCAGTACATAATACTCCCCTTGACTCTTCCTCTTATAGTCTTACGAGTCCAGTGGTGAGAACAGATTGAATTTTGGTTGCATCGACTTTCATCAATTGTCAAAAGAAAGTGGCAGAGCCAATGTTCAAACCAGTGCATGCTGAGGTCCCATGGACAACAAGCCTGAGTTGCTAGTGACTGCCTTAGAAAAGCTCAGCAAGGAGAAATAAAAATTTATCCGTTGCTGTCTGAAAAGGCGATAATTAGTTTTTAACCCATATTCCATTAAGGATAGGGCACCCTAATGGGATTCGTGTAACATCGCCTTTCATCGCCGAAAAAACCTAAGGATTCGGCTAAGACTCGGGTAACCCGTAATCGATCGGCTGATAGACGCTGGTTCCCCTCATCGATTACGGACTACTTGAGTCATAGCCGAATCTGTACAAATTTTTCGACAAAAGGCGATGTTACACGAATCCCATTAGTGTGCCCTATCCCTAAATAAATACTGCAGTCTTTTTATTCCTATTCTTTTTTCACTTTCCTCATAGTTACAGGGTTGTTGGCCTAATGTTACAAATTATAAGTAAAAATGCAGATAAAGATAAGACTACACAGATGTGCAGTCTTATTTTGATCTTCATTTGCCACTAGGTCATGATAAGCAGGATAAGAATTAATATTATTTACAACTGCTTTCTGACAGTTTGATAAGTAGGTTGACTTTCAAGCGATTATTTGGATAATATTTCTATTGTTTTTTTATTATTAATTCCAATCAATGGCTCCCTTGACAAATGCCACACCAGTGCTTTCAACGCTTTGATTTGCCATCAGAGACAAGCAGATGGTATATGAAGAACGAAGGCTATTAATTCCCGTCAGAAGAGAGCTGTCGTTGTCATACAGTTGGGGTATATATTCCAAAACAATCTCTTATCAAAACTATTATAAACTCTTTACCACACAATCCCGAGTTTTAACGACCTTGAGGTAGATGGCGTTTGAAAACATTGTGGGAAAAGGAGAAAATGCTGGTAACCAGCATTTTCTCCTTTTCCCACAATGTTTCTACCCTTTCTGATACTAATTCCATCATTTGAACATCATTTTATTTGTCGTCTGCAAATGCTTTCAATTTGGTGAAGTGTAAAATTTTATCGTTTGGTAAAGACTTGACTCTTTACCAAATGTCAAAGTTTTGGGACCGTCTAAATTGAAAGCAACAATTGCAGTCAACAAGTCATTGGTGACTGATACAGTAGAAATTGCTTTTGAAACGGTAAAGAAAAAGTTGTTGATGGAGAAAACAGTCACCAGCATTTTCTCCTTTTTCCTGAGCACCGGTAGTTAAGTCGGTAGCGTACAGGACTTGAGAACAGGAGGTCGCTGGCTCGATCCCCGGTTCTGCCAATTTCTTTCCGAGGATTGAAGATGGTGATTGTGAAAGGATTCATTTCTCTCTTACCGCTGATCACTATTTCGACGGTGGTTATGTGGGAAAGCAGCCAGTGGTTTTGAAAGAATACTGTATGGAGTACTGGTAACGTTAACTCCAGGGAAGTATCGATAGGTGCACTGGCCGCGTCGACATAACTGAAATAATGTTGAAAAGGGCATTAAACACCATGCAATCAATCAATCAATCAATCAATTTTTTCCTTCAATTTTTTTCAAAAGCCTTCTTCCTAGACGTCATTAAATCTCAGAATTGTGTAGTAAAGGGTTAAACTATATACCACACTGCCAAATTTTATACTGCACTTGTAGCAGGCAAGGTAAATAGGTTTCATGTCATGGGCTTAACCTTGGAACAGGTGAAATAACTTCTGAATAAGAGCAAAAATATAGGTTACCAGCTTTTCATGATATTTCAGTGTACAAAAAAGGCACAGACTTGCTTGATATTTGCCTTTTAATCAAATTCAGGTCAAAATTATACTTATTTATCATGTCCATGTCTTAACATCTAGTAGTAGATATATAGGATCTGACATGAGTTGTCGTTTGAGATAGAATTTTATCATATACCTGAAAACTTTCCGGCTCCAATACATGCGTCGTACGCTGATAAAATATCACACACGACAGAAAAAAATTCGTATCTACACAATGTGGAATACTGTTCCAAATATGGTACAATGATGTAATGATGACATAACTCACGCTAGGTATATGTATGTGTTTATTTGCAACTTGATTGGTCAACATTTTACGCTAATATTCATTCGTGATTCATAAAAACGAAGTAACTGGCTACTTCACCATTATTTGCTTTATTGTGCTAATCGTTTTCGAATAACATGTCAACAATTGCGATATTTGTTCATTAAAAGGTGTAGGTATATAATGTAGAAATATGCTATAGTAACTTTCCTGGCGCTTATATATATTTGTTCCTTGCCGCGCAATAAAATTTTGACATCTGGCTCGACCTTTGGTTTCGCGCGATATCAAATTTTCTCACGCGGCTCAAAACAAATACATGCACCAGGCAAGTCACTAAAGCATAATATTCCGCATTTATTAAACGTGTCTAGGGAAAATATTAATAAGCGAGCCTTTGTCCAGCTTAGTAATAGTTTTTCCTGACGAGTTCAGTAAGATTTTATATCAAACGCCGATGAATGTCAGATTCTTTTTTTTTTTAATCACATAATGATATTTCACAAATTATAGAACACAGGATGCAAAAACATCTATCTATGCACCCGCGGCAGTATCCATAAAACCCATTCACTTTTATGAAATATGTACAAGATGACGTCAAAAATAACAGCACACAATTGTGATATCAAACATGTATAAGGTGAGAAAATTCGTGATGGGTAAATTACACTGAATACAAGAGGGCCATGATGGCCCTGTATCGCTCCACTGGCTAATAAGTAAAAACACTGCAAGCCAAACATTACAATACTGGGCCAATTGGTTTCAAACTTGAAGACATACAAATTTTTTTCTTTAAAATCCTACGAGAAAGTTATGACCCCCGGGCAAAGCCATTTTTGACCACAAAGCTATAATTACTTGAATCCTGGTGGAGGTCCACAAGATAAAACCCCATACCAAATAATACAGGTCTAGAATGTGTGGTTATAATCGAGAAGAATTTCAAAGCTTCCTCAATAAAAGGCCCGGTAAAACATGAGACCCATGAGACAGGGCTAAATTTAGTAGCACTAGGTCTTATTATGGTTAGTAACAAGAGAATTTATAAAATTTTCACCACAAAAGACCATGTAAAACTTGTGACACCTGGTGCGGGGACAAACTTGACCCCAAGGCTATAATTTGGGCCCTCTTGGTAGAGGCCCACTAGATAAAGCTACATGCAAAATTTGGTAGCCCTAAGCTTTATGGCTATGTACAAGTAGATTTTTAAAGTTTTCCCAATATAAGCCCATGTCAGCTTGTGACCCCCGGGGCCGGGCCAAATTTGACCCAAGGGCTATAATTTGGACACTCTTGATACAGACCCACTTGATAAAGATACATGCCAATTTTGGTAGCGCTAGGCCCTATGGCTAGGTACCAGAGGGATTTTAAAGTTTTTCCTATATAAGCTAATGTAAAACTTGTGATCCCCGGGGCAGGGCCAAATTTGACCCCAGGGCTATTATTTGAGGGAACTTGTTAGAGGTAAGCTAGATAAGGCTGCATGCCAAATTTGGTAGCCCTAGGCCTTATTGTTTTAGACAAGAAGTTTTTCAAAGATTTTCAATATTTTTCAGTTTTGTTGCCATGGCAACCAGAGTTTTTGAAGGAATCAAATTCTTTCAAGAAATTCTGAAGAGGACCATGGCAGGATCATTTCTGTGAAGTTTCATCAAAATTGGATGGGTAGTTTCAGAGATGTTTGAAATAAAAGTTAACGCACGGACGCACGCACGCACGGACGGGCGGGCGGACGCACGACGGACACCGGGCCATGACATAAGCCCGCTGGCCTTCGGCCAGTGGAGCTAACAAGGAAGGTTATGTGATAAAATGTGGATCAACGATTAGGGACATCATGAGTACAATATGGCCCTGAGGAATAAGGCTTTCGAAAACATTATTGGAAAAGGAGAAAATGCTGGTGACCAGCATTTCCTCCTTAACCAACAATGTTTATCCCGATCGCAATCGAATGTCACATCTTTTCATCACATAACTTTAAAAACAAACACATTAAATCTACATGTATATGCGATGCCTATATATTTATGAATTGTGAAAGTGAATTAGTTTATGGCATAACGTTAGGCTCACGTCTGGTTATAAACTCTAGCCTCGGATGTGTGAAAGATATACTGGGTACGACATAGGTTGGCTTCTAAGACAAAATTACGTAAAACGAGTGTGGCAGAACGTTATTAAGCGAGCCTTTGGCGAGCCCAATAAAACACCATCTCAAAAGACAAAAATGTTAGATATTTTTCTTTAATATAACATTATCTCGCGCAAAACCATGCATGCACGGGTAGTAATTTTAACAGATAAAATCTAGTTCGTATAGAACTAAACAAGAGGGCCATGATGGCCCTGGATCGCTCACCTGAGTCAGTAGGTGAAATTTCACTCCCTGTGAACAATTCAATTTCTGACCATTTGTCAAGTCAATTGAACTAAAAATGTGACCTCTAAAGTGTCCACAAGGAATTTTCTTAAGTTGACCTAGTGACCTACTTTATCACCAAAGGTGATCCAATTTTGAACTCATCAAAAATTTGTCAAGACAATCATTCTGAACAGTTTTCAAGTATATTGAGCAATAAATGTGGCCTCTAGAGTGCCCACAATGTATTTCTTTAATTTGACCTGGAGGCGTAGTTTATGACCCCAGGTGACCCAATTTCAAACTCATCCGATATTTTAGCAAGACGAATATTCTGACTAAATTTCAGGTCATTTGAGCCATAAATGTGGCCTCTAGAGTGCCCACAAGGTATTTCTTTAATTTCACCCCAGGTGACCCAATTTTGAACTCACTGAACATGTTGTGGTCTGGTGGGCTAACAGACTTAGAACAGGATTACTCCATAACAAATATCAAGCTCTACGCCTCCCAGTTTTAGAGAAGAAGAATTTCAAAGTTTTATTTTTTGCTTTTTTTTTTTGTTCCCATGTTCAAACTTGTGACCCCCGGGGTGGGGCCAGTTTTGACCCCAGGGCCATTATATGAACGAAGTTGGTAGAGGTCCATTAGGAGATGATACATACCAAATATCAAAGCTCTACACTTTGAAGTTTCAGAGAAGAAGAATTTTAAAGTTTTCCTTCTTTGTTCCTATGTTCGAATTTGTGACCCCCGGGGCGAGGCCAGTTTTGACCCCAGAGGCATCATATGAACAAACTTGGTAGAGGTCCACTAGCAGATACTACATACCAAATATCAAAGCTCTATGCCTTTCAGTTTCAGAGAAGAAGATTTTTAAAGTTTTCCTTCTTTGTTCCTATGTTTGAACTTGTGACCCCCAGGGCCGGGCCAGTTTTGCCCCAGGGGCATCATATGAACAAACTTGGTAGAGGCCGACGAGGAGATGCTACATACTAAATATCAAAGCTTTGCGCCTTCCAGTTTCACAGAAGAATAATTCTAAAGTTTTCGTTCTTTGTTCCTATGTTCGAACTTGTGATCCCAGGGGTGGGGCCAGTTTTAACCCCAGGGGCATCAAATGAACAAACTTGGTACAGGTCCACTAGCAGATGCTACATACCAAATATAAAAGCTGTACGCCCTCCAGTTTCAGAGAAGAAGAATTTTAAAGTTTTCCTTCTTTGTTCCTATTTCGAATTCGA
Source organism: Hippopus hippopus (assembly GCA_946811185.2). Lineage (NCBI taxonomy): Eukaryota > Metazoa > Mollusca > Bivalvia > Cardiida > Cardiidae > Hippopus > Hippopus hippopus. The sequence continues at coordinate 50,175,932 of OX328108.1, read as the reverse complement.
CCCCCGGGGCGGGGCCAGTATTGACCCCAGGGGCATCATATGAACAAACTTGGTAGAGGTCCACTAGCAGATGCTACATACCAAATATCAAAGCTCTATGCCTTCCAGTTTCAGAGAAAAAGAATTTTAAAGTTTTCCTTCTTTGTTCCTATGTTCGAACTTATGACCCCCGGGGCGGGGCCAGGTTTGACCCCAGGGGCATCATATGAACAAACTTGGTAGAGGTCCACTAGCAGATGCTACATACCAAATATCAAATCTCTAGGCCTTCTAGTTTCAGAGGAGAAGACTGAAAGATTTTACATTTTTTTCCTTTTTGTTGCCATGGCAACCAGAGTTATGGGTGGAATTGAATTCTTTGAACAACTTTGGTAGAGCTTTACCCAAGGAACATCCCTGCCAAGTTTCATCAAGATTGGCCCAGTGGTTTAGGAGAAGAAGATGTTTAGAGAAATTGTTGACGGACGACAGACGCCGGACAAAGGGCCATCACAATAGCTCACCTTGAGCACGTTGTGCTCATGTGAGCTAAAAGGGGGTATAAAAGGACGTTACATTTGACGCAAAACGATGGTCGTATTAGACATACATAAGATACTGAAAGGGTTAAGTCTTTACCAAACAAGGACTTGTCCAAATCATATGCATTTGCAGAGAAGTTAACCCTTTCCCAAATAAAAGATTTTAGACTTTTCCAAATTATCAATATCTGCAGGCGACAAATTGAAAATTGGTACAAATAAGCTCAAGATCTCTGATAGGGTTGGAGACATTGTGGGAAAAGGAGAAAATGCTGTACCAGCATTTTCTCCTTTTCCCACAATGTTTTTAAAAACTTTCTTTCTCAGGGTGGCCAAACCCTCAATTATTCTGAACAGGGTTAAATGGGGCTCATATCTTATGACGTGTCTTTGAAATCGTTGTGAAAAAAGAAAAATGCTGGCTACTAGGATTTTCCACATTTTCCCCAATGTTTTCAAACGCTACCTTTCTTCTGACTGTTAACGTGTGGTAGAAGTTTATTATTATTATTTGGTGTTTTAAGGCGCATCGACAGCTGTGGTCATTTAGCGCGCATGAAGGTAATATTTAGAAATGGAATAATAAAATGTTAATTTGATACTTAAAATCTATATTAGAGTCTATATTTTATTATAAAAATCTATCTCTTTTAGGTATTCTAAAATGTTATTCTGTTGTACATGTAAAAATAAATTTTGTAAACTATCAACACTAAAATGTTTTGACCGTATACGGTCGAAATTTTTACAGTTTAATAAAATATGTTTTATAGTTAAAGGTTCATTACAGTTTATACATTGTGGTGCTCTCTCATTATTTAAAAGATGCACATGTGAAAAGCTTGAGTGTCCCACACGACATCTTGTTAAAATTACTTTACTTTTTCGGTTACAATAAAATTCATACTTATCATTAAAAATTGGCTTGATCTCTAAAAGCTTGTTGTTAAAACATTGTTGCCATTTAATTTGACATTCAGACTTGATAAATTCATTTATTTGTTGTTTTTTGTCAGTATAAGGAATTTTTATGTTTGCTATGTTCATATTTACGGCATCCTTTGCTTCTTGATCAGCTATTTCATTACCTTTTATATTAATGTGGCTGGGTATCCAGCAGAATATTATTGACTTTGATCTACTTAAATAAACATATTTTCTGAAAAATTGTTGAATCAATGGATTTGGGTTATCAGGATGTTTTAAAGATTGTAAAACTGACATTGAATCAGAAAAAACTATGAATTTTTTGTTATTATTGTTTTCTATTGAACAGAGAGCAATGTTTAAAGCTATAGCTTCTGCTGAAAAAATAGAGCTATGATCTGGTAGTCTTATTTTGGCAGTTTCTTGCTTGTGTACTGAAGCGCAACCAACTCTATTATCTTGTTTCGAACCATCAGTATAAATTGAAATGTAATCTTTATACTGTGATTTGATTTCTAAAAATTTATTTTGATAAAATAATGGATTTGTAACTGATTTCTTATTTACGTTGAGATCAAAAATAATATTTGGTGGATCTATGGTCCACGGCTCTTTTACAGGAAGTTTAAAGGGCTTAATATTCTTTACATTTATATTTGATTCATCAAGAAGAGGTTCAACTCTTAGACCAAGTGGTTTGATAAAATTAGGGTTATTTTGAAAAAGTATTTTGTTTGGTGAATTAAAAATGTCATTGTAAACCGGATTCTTTGTATTTGAAGCCAGTTTAGTTAAATATTGTAAGGACAGTTTTTTCCTTCTATCATATAAGGATGGCTCCTGGGCCTCTGAATACAAACTTGTGACAGGTGACGTACGGAAAGCTCCCAAAGCTAACCGAAGATAAAGATAACTCCTAAAAATTTTGCTTGATCTACTATTGGAATTGGACTATTATATATTTTCAATGATGGATCCAAGTGCAACCTGCGCTCTTGGCAGAAGTGTACACAGTTTGTCTTTGTCTTGGAAAATTTAAAACCATTTTCTATAGTCCATTTCTCAATTTTGTCTAAATTATTTTGAAGCTTAGTTTCAATTGTTTTCATATCTTTGGACCTGTAACATTAAAAAATCATCCACATATAAGGAACAGTTCACATCGTCATCTAAACATTTTACAATATTGTTAATCTTGATATTGAACAGAGTAGGTGAGAGGATACTTCCTTGAGGAACTCCCTGTTCTTGTTCATAGTCATCAGAAAAAGATGTGCCTACCTTAACTTTGAAACATCTATTTGATAAAAAGTTTGAAATAAACTTGGGTAGATTTCCCCTTAATCCAATTTTATGAATATCTTTTAAGATGCCATGTTTCCATGTGGTGTCATAAGCTTTTTCTAGATAAAAAAATATGGCAACTACATGTTGTTTCTTTACAAAAGCATTTCTGATAAAAGATTCTAATCGTACTAACTGATCTGTCGTGCTTCTGTTTTTTCGGAACCCTGATTGATGTTCCGATATAATATTATTGGATTCGAGGTAAAAATTAAGTCTATTGTTTATCATTATCTGCATGGTCTTACATATACAACTAGTTAAAGCTATGGGTCTATAATTTGTTGGATTTGTATGATCTTTATTTGGCTTAGGAATTGGAATGATTGTAGCTTTGGACCAACTTTTCGGGAAGATACCTTGTTCCCATATAATGTTAAAAATGTGTAACAGAGTTTGTAATGAAATACGAGGTAAACGTTTTAAAAGTTGATAGTGTACTTCGTCTGCACCTGCAGCAGAATCATGAGCATTTTTTAGAGAATCTTCAAGTTCCGATAGTGTGAAAGGTAAGTTGTAGTTATCATTTGTATCCGTTTCAAAATTAAGTTCTTCCATTTCTGCTTCTTGCTTATGTTTTTTTAAATTGTGGTTGATAATTTGCAGAAAAAGAGTTTGTTTTGAAAGTTTTACCCAGGATATTAGCGATTTCTTCTTTACTTTCGTAGATTTTGTCATCTACCTTGATATGCGAGTGTTTCATGGTTTGATTCTTTCCATTTATTTTTCTTAACATATTCCAAATGGTTGTCATGGGAGTTCTAGCATTAAGTTTAGAAATGAAATCTTTCCAAGATGATCGTTTTGCTTGTTTAATAGTACGTCGAGCCTTAGCTCTCATAATTTTACAAACATTTAAGTTTGTTTTTGTTGGATGTTGTTTGAAACGTTTTAAACTGTCTTTACGTTTTTTAATAGCTTCTTTACAATCATCATTAAACCATGGCTTTTTCTTCTTCAAAGTATTTGTTGAAATCTTCGGGATACACTGCTTTGATATGTCAATTAAAGTTTCAGTAAAAGAAAGCATTGGATCTTCTGAATTTTCAAAATTGTCAATCAGTAATTTTTCATGGCAAAGAATATTGAATTTTTCCCAGTTAGCTTTTTTAAAATTCCATTTTGGAATTTTCTCATCTTCTGTTTTCTCAGTTTCTTGTATAAGGATAGGAAAATGATCACTTCCATGGGAATCTTCACATACTTTCCATTCATAATCAAGGTACAAGGAAGGATGGCAGAGTGAAAGATCTATTGCTGTGAAAGAACCTGATCCAGGATGCAGGTATGTATGTTGATTGGAATTAAATAAACATAAATTATTCTCTGCAATGAAATCTTCAATTATTTTACCTCTATCATTGGTATCTGAACAACCCCATAATTCGCTATGTCCATTAAAATCACCACATATGATGTAAGGTTGAGGTAGTTGTAGTAAAAGATTTTCTAAATCATTTTGATCCATTCTTTTATTTGGTGGGATATAGATAGAGCATATTGTTATAGTTTTATTTAAAGATGCTTTTATTGCTATTGCTTGTAGACTTGTGTTTAAGTCTATCTTACGATGAGGTACCGTAGAATGTATTATGATAGAAGAACCACCAGATGCTCTTTGGCAATCATTATGTATGTAGTGATAGGAAGAATAATTGCGAACTTCCAAGTCATCATTGGGGGTTATAAAAGTTTCTTGAAGACAACAAATTTGTGGATTTAATAAAGATAAAAGAATTAGTAGTTAATTAAAGTTGGCTTTTAGACCTCTACAATTCCATTGTAAAATTGAGTTTTGACCCATTATACTTGTATATTGGGAGTTTGAATTTACTTAAAAGTTATTTGACTGAGGAGTCAATTTCCAATTCCATATCTTCTAAACTTTCAAATTTATTTGCCAGCTTAATAGGATCCTGTGACCCTTTCTTCTGTCTATTTGATTGTTGTTTATCTTTTTCTTTTTTATCTGGTTTATTTTTCTGGCTTTTATTTGGTGATGTAGGGCATGAATTAGCACTTGAAGCTGATCTTGATCTACTAGAGTCTTTTGTTTGGTTAGATTTTGAACCTGTTTCAGATGTTCGAGGTGGTTGGACAGATGGAGACGTAGATTTCGAGGAAGGTTTAGCACCTTGCTCAAAATCCACGGGATCATACGGTGTTCAACAAGTTCTCGTCTGAGGTTTTGCTGTTGCTGATTGAACTATCTTAGAGTACCTAGGTTCAAAAGCTGTCTCATATTGTTTTTTTGCCTCAAAGTACGAAATCTTTCTTATTGTTTTAATTCTCATAATTTCTTTTTCTCTTTTCCAGACTTCACAGTTGGTTGATCTTGCACTGTGATCTTTACCACAATTTACACATTTGAAAGGTCTTTGGCAGATGCTAGATGTGTGTTTGGATTCACCACATCTATCACAGATTACTGCATCTGTGAGCTTGCAGTTGTCTTCGTGGTGTCCAAATTTTTGACAATTAAAACAGCGCAAAGGATTTGGGATGAATTGTTCCACTGGTACTGTACGATAAAAGATTCTAATACTCTGAGGCAAAGTGGTGGTGTTAAAAGTGAGGAGTAGTGTATTGGTTTCAAGTTGAACATTATCTTTTTTTATTTTGAATCTCTTGCACGCAACAACTCCTTGCGGTGCAAGATATTCAACAAGTTTTTCCTCTGTTTCTCCTTTCAGTACCCTGTCTTTCACAATTCCTCTGGATTTGTTAAGCGAGTTGTGTTCTGAGACTGAGACTTTCAAGTTGTAAAACTTTTTAACTTTTAACAGAGATTCAGCCTGACTTGCTCTTGATGTTTCAACAAGTAGTAGTTCGTTTTTTAATTTTTTAACTGATTTTGGAGTGCCTATCAAACTTTCTATCTGTTTTTCTATTATGAAGGGAGACAGAGATGTGATGGGCTTTGCCTCCTCACTTTTAATAACCAAGAACTTTGTGTTGTTTAAGTAAGACGTTTCGTTTTCGTTATTCGGTCGGGGTCTTTTGTTTTGGGAAGCCATGATTTTGATACTGTAATTTCAATAGCTATGTGCTCCACCCTCCTCGGAGCCCTACAAGGGGACGTCTAATGGAAATGGGTTTCCTATTTCCGACGCCAGAGCTACATAGCTATTATACTTAACAAACCTTAAGCGAAGAGAAACTATAGGTCTATTAATTAGCCCATCAGCCGCCGCTTTATAAAGGAAAACAATGTAAAAGATAAGAAAAAAGAAAAAATCTAACCCGGTTGGTATCATAAGATACAAAGAAAGAAACATAGATAAAAGTATGTAATCCTAAAAGCTAGACACGACCGAGCCGATTGAGACGGGTCGGGCCTAACCCATCCCTCCCGTCTATCCGAGGCCAGGGCCAAAGCAGTGTGTTGAGTGCTGGAGATCCCTGGGCACTCTCAACTACCAGGATCCCCTTTTCCGGCATACGAGATGCCACCCACGGCAAACGATTGGCTTCTGAATCAAAGACAGAAATCTTTTATCAGAAGGAAGTTTGTTCAATGAAATATTTTCAATTAAGAAAGGTTTAAATATAGAATGTTAGCATGATAACTTTAATGATTAGAGCTAATAACTTAGAGCTTACTAGAGTTCCCATTGTAGATCTCTACTTGTAGGTAAGGTTCTAAATACAAGTATGCCAAATGTTTCAAATTCTTCAAACATATAGTGCTAGAGATTGGAAAAGGTGTTGACGAATACAAGAACAAAACATAGATGTTATACACAGATGCTGTTATACTCTTCGTCCAGTGTGCTACCCACTGGCACAGATGATACACACACAAATGAGCATGTTAGTATATGAGACAGGAAAGTGTATAGGAAAGATATGTCTTCAAAAAATGAAAAAATAAAAATCACTTTTGGAATGAAAAATTTCTTTTGGAAATCATTTGATCTTAATTTGTCTTGTTCTTCAGCCACTTTTATGTTTTAATTTTGGGTTTGTTAATTTTTTCTGGAAATATTTAATCGAATTGACTTTAGTATTTTTATTTTCATATTTAGGTTGATTTTGTTATTGTCATATTTTTTCTAGTATTTACTTTGAATTGAATTATTTTGGACCTGTTTTATTAATTTTAGTTTTATTATTATCGGTCTCCTCTGTTTCTGGGGACTTTTACCATCCATATGCCACAGGGGCGAAGGCAGCCACCAATTTCTAAGGCCCCGAGTGGCGGGGGCCATTTTTTATTTTTAATTAAAAGTATGGCGAAACTGAATGGTCAAACAAATTGAGAATGGGTTTGTAGTGTAAAAAACTTGTAACTGTGGGTTCTGGGGTCTACCCATGGGGTTGAAGTTTGACTGGGGCATATTTGGGGGCATATTGCCCGGCTTGTTTGCCATCTGCTGTTGCTGCTGCTGCATCAGGCCTTGATACTGGAACTGTTGATTTCTCTGTTGTTGCATTTGTTGTTGTTGTAATAGTTGTTGTTGTTGCTGAAATTTCTTTTGTTGTATTTGTTGCACTTGCTGTTGCTGCTGTATCTGTTTCGGATTGCCTAAAATAAGAGTTAGGAAGAGTTTGTGATTTTGTTAAAGATATAAACAGAGCTCCAGATAAGGGTGAGTGATGGTATTCTAAATCTATTATTTCTCTTTAAAACCCTATGTTGTGGGTACTCATTAGAATCGTCTTGAGCCCTGTATGCCTCAACTCGACTTTAACCCTTTACCACACAAGTATGAGTAATAACAACTCTGAAAGAAAATGCTTTTGTAAACCTTGTGGGAATAAGAGAAAATACTGATAACCATTACATTTTCCTTTTCCTTACAATGTTTCAGACTGTCAGAAAAAAACAATCATGAGCAACATTTGTTCTATGCAATATCTTCTTATTTGGTCTAAGCAAAAAAAATGAAATAAAATAAACAGAACATGCTCTTAATTGGCATTAACAGAGACATAAACCTTAAAGAGTCTGTATTCCAACAAGCTTTTATCTGTGAATACATGCAGATTTTTTTCAATGGCATGAATGATAAAAGATCTTGGACAATATAATTATAGGTCTAATTGTGTATCGTTGTTAATAAATGAATCAATTAACTCTGAAATCGATACTTTGACAATACAATTTCCAACAAGAGGGCCTAGAGATTATCAAATGTTCTCTATAACAGGCTTTTTAATATTTTTAACTCCTAGGGCTGCGCACACTTTTGATCGAAGGTCTATAATTAGTTGAATCCTATAAGAGATTAATTGAATACAAAATAAGAGGGCCTCAATGGCCCTGTATCGCTCAAATCGACATTAATTCTTTACCACACAAGTATGAGTTTTAACAACCCTGAAAGAGAAGGCTTTTGTAAACTTTGTGGAAAAAAGACATAACGCTGGTAACCACCATTTTCTCCATGTCCATACAATGTTTTCTAACCTGTCACAGACAAAAATAATCATTAAGGCGATATTTAATTTGTTCTCTGCAATAGCTTTTAATTTGGTCCAGTGAAAAAAAAGGAAATGTCGTTTGGTAAAGTGATGAATAGATCATGCACTTAATTGGCATTAACAGAGACATAAATCATAAAGAGTCTGTATTGCAACAAGCTTAGGTCTGTGAATATATGCAGATTTTTTTCAATGGCATGAATGGTAAAGATCTTGGACAATATAATTATACTGAATATTCCAATCATCTGAGCATAACTATAAGCATCAAAATAAATCACTCTCCCTGAAAACTGAAAGTGTTCTATCCAAAATAACACTTGAATACCTAATACCAATGATGTAATTGTGCAGTCTGATACTAAATTGCATCCCCAGGCTATATTTCTAATAATCTTGCAGCAGGTCTACTCATGAAGCAACATGCACAACTTTGTAAAACTAGACTTTACAGTTAGGAACCTTACAATGCTTTTGGTTTTCAGTTTAGAAGTCCATGTAAAACTTGTGACTCTCGCAGTGGGGCCAATTTCGATCCCAGGGCTATAAATGGAATAGTCTTTGTAGACGTTTATGACATGAAGTGGCATGCCCAATTTGTTAGCCCTAGGCCTTACATTTAGGATCAGAAAGATTTTTGAAGTTTTCACTATATAAGCCCATGTAAAACTTGTGATTCTGGGTCGGGGCAGGGTGCCCAACAACATACCGTAGTACTTAACTCGCGTATAAATTCTACAGCACACGTACAAATTTTTAGCGAAATACCTACATACACACATGGTAAAAAGTATGCATGCACAAAAACGAAAGCGATTACGTTCGCTGCATGTACAAATTAATTAATACCATTACGTAGTGCAAGCTTTACTAAATATACCAACAAATAGTAAAACAAAGCTTTTAGAAATATGAAAGTTAAAAAGTAGAGCCGAAAATTAAACATATAATTTTTTTTGTTTTGCATACTTATGTATGGTGTCTGCAGCAGGAAAGAAAAAGTCATCACAAAAACTATTAATTTATTTTGCAGTATCAAGATCCGAGAAAGGTAGGATAACACAAGTTATTCATTCATTTCAGATTCTGTCTTATTTTGCCCAAACACGGGACGGCCTTTATAACAGAGTTTGAGATTACAGTGAGCCAAAATGCCTGCTCCTCTGCGATTTTAAAATGGCTCGATCTATGTATATCATCTTTGACAATGAGTTTCAATCCGTCTACGCTTTCTCTTTAAAGCAGCGCTATGTACTTCCCAACTTTAGGAAAGGAATAAAACTGAAAATCCTTTCAAAAAGGCCATCAATTTTCAAGAGTAGTGGTCACCTTTTTTTCTAAAACATTGACCAACGTTGCGAGCATCTGTTTTTCTACTGTTTCATAATTATTTTGGCTATCTGGTCATTTTACTGTTCAAGAGTTGCAATAATCAATGTTAAAACACAAGTTAAGACCCTTCAATAGATGACTTGTTTTATGTCTTTTACCTTAAAATTAAGACAAAGACAATTCCAATGCATGTAATATTTCACTAAACAATGAAAATTTGAAGCTTAATACCAATCATATCTATTTCTTTATTACAAGTTGTACTTATTATGGTTTGTAATTGTTGACGGCCGTACAACACTATCATTCATAATTATAACTTGTATAACTTCTTGTGAAGATATAGACATGATAGTAAATCATTAAGTGCACAATTTAATAATTTAATAATAACGAGTAAAGTAACTAGGCTGTTAGTATCCACTGATAAAACTATAACAGTCTAAGGTTACACTTTACCCCCGTATTTTTCTTTGTATCCCCAAACTCAAAACCTAGAGGATGCACTAAACCCCGAAAATTTTTCTTTGTTACCCCAATTCAAAACCTGAACTATTGCATGTACCCCAAAATGAAAAACCCAGTGGGCATGCTGGTGAAGCCAGTTTTGACCCCAGGGCTATAAATTGAATCATCTTGGTAGAATTCACTAGATGAAGCTACGTGGCAAATCGGTAGCCCATAATGGTTAGGGAAAAAAGATTTTTAAAGATGTAAGGTGTAATCTTGCAGCCATCAGGAGCAACATTTGACTTGAAGATACAAAGTGATTATAACTTCATAATATAAGGATGAAAGGTTTTAAAACTTGCTAAAAGAAATGCCTGAAAACAAGTAGAGATGTATCTTTATAATCTTAACTATATCAGCCTATGTAAAACCTATTACCTCCCAAGGTCGGGGCCAATTTTGACCCAGGGCCATAATTTGAAAAAAAAAAAAAAAAAAAATGGTAAAGGTCTTCAAGATGGGGCTAAGTGCCAAATTTGGTAGCCCTAGGCCTTGGTTTCGTTGGACAAGATTTTTAACAAAAATCAGTTTTGTTCCCATGGCAACCAGAGTTTTAATTGAAATCAAATTATTTGAAGAGGGCCATGTAAGGATAATTTCTGTGAAGTTTCATCAAAATTAGTTAGGTTTCATAAAAGAAAATGTTTGAAATAAAAGGTAAGACTCGCACCAAACACGCACACGCAGGTGGACGCAGGCACACACACACTGTTGGAAGGACACACAGACAGACAAATGGACATCTCAAAAAGAACAACTATATCCCTCTACCTTCGGCGAGGGATAAAAATCTAAATTTCAATCTCTTAACATACTATGTATCTCTATGTAGATGCATTATCAGTATTGTCTTTGATTTTTGATGATATTCTATCACCAAACTGTATGGCCAAAAAGGAAAAAAAAATAGTTTTGTACCTATTTGCAGTGACATAGGTCTTTTTTGCGCAGTTTGTGTTCTTCGTGGTGCGTGCTTATGGTTTTCTGCTGATTGGCCGCCATTCATCTCCACGAGGGCATTTGAGGCTGACTTAATTGGCAAATTTGTGTTCTGTCCTGGAAATGCTCCAACTGCTTTCTTAACTTTGGTTTGGTGGAATTCTGAATCTTCAAGTCGAAAAAAAGAAAATATTTTTCATCATCAATCAGTTACGTTTAAAGAACTAGATTTTTCATCATCAATCAGTTACGTTGAACAGACTAGATTTTACATCTGTTGAATACATTAGTGAAAAAGGAGAAACTGAATGGATCTAGAATGAATGAATGAATGTTGTTTTATGGCGCATCGACAGCTTTGGTCATTTAGCGCGCACATCTGTGTTAAAAGATAGTAAAAGTGGGATTTTAATGAATGAATGAATGAATGTTGTTTTATGGCGCATCGACAGCTTTGGTCATTTAGCGCACACATCTGTGTTAAAAGATAGTAAAAGTGGGATTTTAAACTGAAAAAGGTTTGAATACATTTATAATAGTAAAAGAGTTGAATTAAGAAGAATTATGTGTGATCTTAATAAGTATAAAGGACATTATTGAGTGACAGGGCAATCCCTATCAACTCAAAAGGTTTAAATGACAGAGTTAAGAATGTGATAAAAAGTTTTGAACTAAATGTTGGATTGATAGTGAGAAGTTTTTAAATGAAGGAGAAATATGTGTCATTTATAATGTGCATAAAATATGATATTGAGTGGCTGGGCATTCCCTGCCTACTCAAAGGTTTTAGATTAAAGGGTAAGACTAAGAATATTTCTTTTCCTTGGAAATGAGTGTTAAAACTGGTAAAGATTGGAGCCTCCAATGGGATCAGTATACTCCCATTAAAGAGGTCCTGTATCCAATGAGATAAGATGCCCCCAAGGGGGCTAATCCTCCCATTAAGGAGATGTAAACTGAATATAAAAGCAGTGGTAGAAACTCAAAAGTTTTAGATTAAAAAAGGTAAGACTATGAATCAGCTGACAAGATATCTAATATAAAGGCGTATAAAGAATGTAAAAAGATGGGTAAGAGACTCAACAGTAAATATCACAGTTTATTGTAAATGCCAATCTCCTTTATGAAAGCGATAATAGATTCAACGCTGACAGAATCAAAAAGATTCTTTAAACTATCGACGTTGAAATATTTTGAACGAACTGGCTGAAAGTCAATGCAATCTAGTAGGATATGTTTTATAGAAAAAGATGTATTGCATGGAATACATTCAGGGGCATCGTCTCTGGTCAAGAGCCAGGAATGTGTGATGCGTGAATGGCCAATTCGAAGTCGTGCAATTATCACTTCTTCTCGACGAACAGACCTGTAAACGGGGTACCATTCACCAAGGGATGGTTTAACTGAATGCAGTTTATTGAAAACATCAGCATCCCACTGGGATTGCCAAGAAGATTGGATATGTGTTAAAACAGAGGATTTAAAATCAGTGTGTGGAACTTTAAAATCTGAAATGGGAAGGTTAAGTGCAGATTTGGCAGACCTATCGGCATTTTCATTGCCTTTGATGCCTACATGACTTGGAAGCCAGCAGAACACCAATCTATTCAAAGAAGAAATTTGTGAGATCCTTTCGAGTAAACTACAGATTAAGGGATTCTCAAGGCGTTGATTTGAAAGGGCTTGTAATGTTGATAAAGAGTCCGAAAAGATAATGAAACGGTTGGAATTAGAACTTTCAGCTAGATTAAGGGCAAGATCAATTGCTTTAATTTCAGCAGAGAAAATAGAGGAGTTGTTTGGAAGGCGGCACTTTAAGCTCCTTTTTCCATAAACAGCGGCAGCTGCTACAGAATTTCCTTCTTTGGATCCATCTGTATAGATTGGTTTGAAGGAAAAATAATGCTCCTTTATCTCGTTGTATCTAGCATGAAACACAGTTCTATCCGTGACAGACTTTTTGTCAGATGCAAGGTCAAATCTGAATTCTGCACTATTTAGTGTCCATGGAGGGATTTCAGAGATTTTATAGTCGGCAATAGACTCAGTGTCTATGCCAAGGTTATCTACAATGGGCTCCATGCGGATACCAAATGGAGGAATATCATTTGGTTTCCTTTCAAAAAGATGTTTATATTGAGGTTTAAAAACAATGTTATGAGTTGGATTAAAACGATTGGACTTCAGCTTTAAAAGATATTGAAGCGAGAGTTTTTCCCTCCTGTAAGAAAGAGAAGGTTCATTAGCCTCAACATAGAGACTATTGACGGGAGAAGTTCTGAAAGCTCCAAGTACAAGACGAAGACCTTCGTGGTGTATAGAATCGAGAATTTTCAGGTAAGATTTACGGGCAGATCCATATACAATAGATCCATAGTCTAATTTGGAGCGAACTAAAGACCGATAAAGCCGCAAGAGGACTTTACGGTCTGCTCCCCATTCAGAATGGGCCACAACCTTAAGAAGATTAAGAGCCTTCTTGCACTTCTTTTTAAGTGCAGTGATGTGAGGAAGGAAGGAAAGCTTTCTGTCAAAGATGACTCCAAGAAATTTAAACTCAGAAACGACTTTAATTTTAGTTTTGTCCAAATACAGTTCAGGGTCTGGATGAACACCTCGTAGATTACAGAGGTGCATGCACTTAGTTTTGGACTTTGAGAATTTGAAGCCATTTTCATCAGACCACGTTTGGAGCTTGTTGAGACACTGTTGAAGTTGTCTCTCAATAATATTCATATTTCGAGATCTGAAGCATATAACGAAGTCATCAACATAAAGGGAACAGTCTACACCAGGACAGATAGCTTTAACTATACTGTTTATTTTCACACTGAAAAGTGTAACAGAGAGAATACATCCTTGGGGTACACCCATCTCCTGTTCACGGGCTCCCGAGACAGTATTACCAACTCGGACGCGGAAAAGACGTTCATCCAAGAAGGCTGAAATAAAAAGAGGAAGACGGCCTCGAAGACCAAAGTCATGCAAGTCTTTAAGAATTCCGTATTTCCAAGTCGTATCGTAAGCACTTTCAAGGTCGAAAAAGACAGATACTACATGCTGTCTATTAATGAATGAATGAATGAATGTTGTTTTATGGCGCATCGACAGCTTTGGTCATTTAGCGCGCACATCTGTGTTAAAAGATAGTAAAAGTGGGATTTTAAACTGAAAAAGGTTTGAATACATTTATAATAGTAAAAGAGTTGAATTAAGAAGAATTATGTGTGATCTTAATAAGTATAAAGGACATTATTGAGTGACAGGGCAATCCCTATCAACTCAAAAGGTTTAATGAATGAATGAATGAATGTTGTTTTATGGCGCATCGACAGCTTTGGTCATTTAGCGCGCACATCTGTGTTAAAAGATAGTAAAAGTGGGATTTTAAACTGAAAAAGGTTTGAATACATTTATAATAGTAAAAGAGTTGAATTAAGAAGAATTATGTGTGATCTTAATAAGTATAAAGGACATTATTGAGTGACAGGGCAATCCCTATCAACTCAAAAGGTTTAAATGACAGAGTTAAGAATGTGATAAAAAGTTTTGAACTAAATGTTGGATTGATAGTGAGAAGTTTTTAAATGAAGGAGAAATATGTGTCATTTATAATGTGCATAAAATATGATATTGAGTGGCTGGGCATTCCCTGCCTACTCAAAGGTTTTAGATTAAAGGGTAAGACTAAGAATATTTCTTTTCCTTGGAAATGAGTGTTAAAACTGGTAAAGATTGGAGCCTCCAATGGGATCAGTATACTCCCATTAAAGAGGTCCTGTATCCAATGAGATAAGATGCCCCCAAGGGGGCTAATCCTCCCATTAAGGAGATGTAAACTGAATATAAAAGCAGTGGTAGAAACTCAAAAGTTTTAGATTAAAAAAGGTAAGACTATGAATCAGCTGACAAGATATCTAATATAAAGGCGTATAAAGAATGTAAAAAGATGGGTAAGAGACTCAACAGTAAATATCACAGTTTATTGTAAATGCCAATCTCCTTTATGAAAGCGATAATAGATTCAACGCTGACAGAATCAAAAAGATTCTTTAAACTATCGACGTTGAAATATTTTGAACGAACTGGCTGAAAGTCAATGCAATCTAGTAGGATATGTTTTATAGAAAAAGATGTATTGCATGGAATACATTCAGGGGCATCGTCTCTGGTCAAGAGCCAGGAATGTGTGATGCGTGAATGGCCAATTCGAAGTCGTGCAATTATCATTTCTTCTCGACGAACAGACCTGTAAACGGGGTACCATTCACCAAGGGATGGTTTAACTGAATGCAGTTTATTGAAAACATCAGCATCCCACTGGGATTGCCAAGAAGATTGGATATGTGTTAAAACAGAGGATTTAAAATCAGTGTGTGGAACTTTAAAATCTGAAATGGGAAGGTTAAGTGCAGATTTGGCAGACCTATCGGCATTTTCATTGCCTTTGATGCCTACATGACTTGGAAGCCAGCAGAACACCAATCTATTCAAAGAAGAAATTTGTGAGATCCTTTCGAGTAAACTACAGATTAAGGGATTCTCAAGGTGTTGATTTGAAAGGGCTTGTAATGTTGATAAAGAGTCCGAAAAGATAATGAAACGGTTGGAATTAGAACTTTCAGCTAGATTAAGGGCAAGATCAATTGCTTTAATTTCAGCAGAGAAAATAGAGGAGTTGTTTGGAAGGCGGCACTTTAAGCTCCTTTTTCCATAAACAGCGGCAGCTGCTACAGAATTTCCTTCTTTGGATCCATCTGTATAGATTGGTTTGAAGGAAAAATAATGCTCCTTTATCTCGTTGTATCTAGCATGAAACACAGTTCTATCCGTGACAGACTTTTTGTCAGATGCAAGGTCAAATCTGAATTCTGCACTATTTAGTGTCCATGGAGGGATTTCAGAGATTTTATAGTCGGCAATAGACTCAGTGTCTATGCCAAGGTTATCTACAATGGGCTCCATGCGGATACCAAATGGAGGAATATCATTTGGTTTCCTTTCAAAAAGATGTTTATATTGAGGTTTAAAAACAATGTTATGAGTTGGATTAAAACGATTGGACTTCAGCTTTAAAAGATATTGAAGCGAGAGTTTTTCCCTCCTGTAAGAAAGAGAAGGTTCATTAGCCTCAACATAGAGACTATTGACGGGAGAAGTTCTGAAAGCTCCAAGTACAAGACGAAGACCTTCGTGGTGTATAGAATCGAGAATTTTCAGGTAAGATTTACGGGCAGATCCATATACAATAGATCCATAGTCTAATTTGGAGCGAACTAAAGACCGATAAAGCCGCAAGAGGACTTTACGGTCTGCTCCCCATTCAGAATGGGCCACAACCTTAAGAAGATTAAGAGCCTTCTTGCACTTCTTTTTAAGTGCAGTGATGTGAGGAACGAAGGAAAGCTTTCTGTCAAAGATGACTCCAAGAAATTTAAACTCAGAAACGACTTTAATTTTAGTTTTGTCCAAATACAGTTCAGGGTCTGGATGAACACCTCGTAGATTACAGAGGTGCATGCACTTAGTTTTGGACTTTGAGAATTTGAAGCCATTTTCATCAGACCACGTTTGGAGCTTGTTGAGACACTGTTGAAGTTGTCTCTCAATAATATTCATATTTCGAGATCTGAAGCATATAACGAAGTCATCAACATAAAGGGAACAGTCTACACCAGGACAGATAGCTTTAACTATACTGTTTATTTTCACACTGAAAAGTGTAACAGAGAGAATACATCCTTGGGGTACACCCATCTCCTGTTCACGGGCTCCCGAGACAGTATTACCAACTCGGACGCGGAAAAGACGTTCATCCAAGAAGGCTGAAATAAAAAGAGGAAGACGGCCTCGAAGACCAAAGTCATGCAAGTCTTTAAGAATTCCGTATTTCCAAGTCGTATCGTAAGCACTTTCAAGGTCGAAAAAGACAGATACTACATGCTGTCTATTAATAAAGGCTTCTCTGACAAAGGTTTCAAAGCGGACAAGATGATCTATGGTGCCACGTTGGCGTCGAAATCCACTCTGTACATCAACGATGAGGTTGTTTTTCTCTAAAAACCAAACAAGCCTGTCGTTGACCATACGTTCTAAGGTCTTGCAGAGACAACTAGTAAGAGCTATTGGCCGATAGTTAGCCGGGTCACTAGTATCCTTGCCAGGTTTTGGGATAGGAATGACTAATGCTTCCCGCCAGGATGAAGGAAAAACACCTGACTGCCAGATATCATTGAAAATATCAAGTAAAACTGAGAGAGAAGTAAAAGGTAAGTGTTTTAAAAACTGGTAATGAACTTTATCTGGGCCAGGAGAAGAATCGTGAGCTTTATTCAGAGCAGATTTTAATTCTTTAAAGGTGAAGAGTTTATTATAATGCTCTGAATTAGAAGAATTGAAATTAAGTTTTTTCTTTTCTTCTCTGGCTTTATTCCTCTGAAACTTTTCAGAATAGTTTGCAGAGGAAGACTTTTTGCAAAAGGTGTCAGCGAGAGCATCAGCTATATTTTGGGGTGATTCCAACGAAGTATTGTTAACTTTAAGGTGATTAAGAGGGGGCTGGCCTTTGCCATTGATCTTTCTGATCATGTCCCAGGTTTTTTTAGTAGTAGTTCTACTATTTAATTTAGAGACATATTGTCTCCAAGCCTTGCGCTTACTTTCTCTAATGGTTCGTCGAGCCTTTGCTCTGGAAATACGGAATAAGTTATGATTTTCTTTGGTAGGCCTGAGGTTAAACTTTCTAAGGGCTTGTTTTCTGTCTCTGACAGCCTGTTTACAATCATCATTGTACCAAGGCTTGTCAGGACGTTTTGGATTTGTCGAGGTCTGAGGGACGGACTGTTTAGCTGCATCAATTAATAGGGAAGTAAAAAGTTTTGCAGGATCATCGCAATCTCCAAATTTGTCATGTGTAATGGTCTGTTCACAGAGGGTTTCAAATTTATTCCAATTGGCTTTGGAAAGCTTCCATTTCTGCGGTCGTACATTGCTGGATGGTTGTGTAGATGAAAAGATAATGGGGAAGTGATCACTTCCACACAAATCCTCAGTCACTTTCCAGGTGAAATTGGGAAGTAAGACTGGGCTGCATAAGGTTAAATCAATGGAAGAGTAAGATCCAGTTGCTGGATGCAAGTAGGTTTTGGACTTGTTATCATTCATGAAAGACAACGAGTTGTTCGAAATGAAGCTCTCCAACTGTAAACCTCTCTGGTTAGTGTCATCGCAACCCCACATAACATTGTGACCATTAAAGTCACCAGCAAGAATATAGGGGGATGGCAATTGGGAAATGAGATCATTCAGATTGGTCTCATTGATAGGTGTGCTCGGGGGGAGATATAAAGAACACAGTGTAACAGCACTGTGTAAAGATAACCTGATGGCAACAGCTTGCAAGTTTGTATTAAGAGAGATAACTTTATGAGGAATGTTGTTGTTAACAATAATAGAAACACCACCTCTGGCTTTTTCGCCTTCGGTAAAAATCTTATTGTAAATGGAATGATATTTGATAGTGATATCATCCTCCCGTTTAAGGAAGGTTTCTTGCAGACAAACAGCAACTGGTTTGTGATCATTGATTAAAAGGGAAAGTTCGTCAAAGTTTGACTTCAGACCCCGACAATTCCACTGGATTATGGTATCCATAGTGCATGAGGAAAGTATAAAAGCTAAAGTAAAAAAATAGGCCATAAACCAATGCATTTTAAAATAGGTTGGTTAAGATTTCATTACAGTTGTCTCGGGTTTGGACGAGTGCCAAGTGTCAGCGTCCTTGTTCCAAGGATCTCTGGAAATGGACCAAATAGAGGCTTCTGAATCTGAAGCCTCACCTTCCAGATTTTCAGCATCTGCATCCATGTCCTCTAGCTCCGAAAATCTGTTGGAGGTAGGGACAGGATCATTTATTTTGACAGTGATTTCACAAGATCCTTGGGTATCTCTGGGTTGTGGTCTAGATTTGGAAGAAGACCTTTTAGGAGATCGGGGTGCATGATTAGATTTGTTATCTTTAGATGGGACGTTAGATTTAGTGGTAGACTGTGAAGGTTGAGGTTGGGATTTCTTTGGAGGTTGTTGTGAAGGGGGAGATGGCTTTGAAGCTTTTTGTGAGGAGATATTTTGCAAAGAGGTAGATGGCTTTGAAGTTGTTTTTGAAGAAATACTTTGAGAAGAGGTAGATGGTGTTTTTAGGGCAGTGGATGGAGTGGTGGGTTTGGATGTAGGTTGTGTCTGTTTAGGAGGCTTTGGAGGTTCGGAAGGTTGAATGTCAGGGACCAAGCTCTTCAACTCATTGGCCATTTCTGGAAACTTTTCAAGAAGTTTCTTTGCCAAGAGTTCACAAGTAGAGCAATGTTCCTTTCCAGATGTTGCAGATGACACTTTTGCATAGGATGTTGAACAATTCAACAATGTTTGGTCATTTCTGCGCTTTTCAACTATCTTCCGTGCTTCCATAAAAGTAATATTTTCTTTATATTTGATAGATAGGATTTCTTTTTCATCCTTCCAGACTGAACAGTCTTTAGAAAAGACTGGATGATGGCACTTGCAATTAACACAGAGTACAGGGTTATTGCAAGTATTAGGGTCATGATCAGAGCTCTCAAAAGCACATTTTGGACACACAGGTGTGCTTTTGCAATTACTTTCGTGATGGCCATACCTCTGGCATTTATAACAGCGCAGAGGGTTAGGCACATACACATCGACCTTCACAGATTGAAATCCTATTTTGATAGAAGCAGGAAGAATCGGAGTACAAAAGGTAAGGATATAGGTATTTGTATCTCTACGCATACCATTTCTGAAAACAGAGATGCGTTTGACCTCAGACACAGCCTGAGATTTGAGGTTACTTTTAATCTCTTCCACCGAGTCACAGTAGGATAGCTCCTTACACCTGATGACTCCTTTGCTGGTGTTAAGAGTTTTATGTGGGTACACTTTTACGTCCAAATTGTAAAATCTTTTATGTCCCAGGAGATTTTTGGCCTGCTGTTGAGAATGACATTCAATAAGCAGAGTGTCATTTTTCAGTTTTTTGACAGATTTTGGTGTGCCCAAAATGGAAGAGACTGTCTTCTCTATTACAAACGGAGAAAGTTTTGAGATGGGTTTTGATGGGTCAACTGCTTCTATTACAATAAAACGAGCAAATGTTGTGTTTGTGTTGAATGATACTTCTGACTCTGAATCAGAGTCAGAAAGAACACGCTTGGCTTTCTTTTGTGTTGCCATGTTTGTTTAATAGGGTTCATCACCGATGTTCCCCACCCGCCCCGGAGCCCAACAAGGGGACATGATCTGGGGAAACCCAACTCAGATCATGACAAGGATACATCGGTGATATACTCGAAGTGAAAGGGCTAGACTGGACAAATGTAGGCCCGCAGAATGTCGCACCAAGCATAGACTGTCTTTGGGCATTTACAAGTGTCAACCAAACACCATTCTTTCACCCGATTAGCCCATGAGCCACCGCCTTCTAGGGTTTTGACATACTGCAACTGATGATAGAGAAGAGAAATGACTTTTACTATGTATTTGTGTATGTACGGGTTTAGGAAAACAAAGTCAGAGAAACACCCTAGGGCTCGGCATGACCAGCCGATTGATCAGGACGGGCCTTCCTGACCCCTCGTTTAGTTCAGTTCAAGGCCAAAGTGGTGTGTTGCAAAAACAGAGCTATCAAAGGGCCATACTCTGAATCCACTCAACCACCAGGATCCCGTCATCGAACGACACGAGTTGCAGCCCACGGCAAACAGGCAGGCACAGTGGGGGGGTCTTACCCCTGCTGTAGTGCGACAGCTGAGCTATTTCTATCCCCCCGCCCAGCTGGGGGTAGCTGTCTATTAATAAAGGCTTCTCTGACAAAGGTTTCAAAGCGGACAAGATGATCTATGGTGCCACGTTGGCGTCGAAATCCACTCTGTACATCAACGATGAGGTTGTTTTTCTCTAAAAACCAAACAAGCCTGTCATTGACCATACGTTCTAAGGTCTTGCAGAGACAACTTGTAAGAGCTATTGGCCGATAGTTAGCCGGGTCACTAGTATCCTTGCTAGGTTTTGGGATAGGAATGACTAGTGCTTCCCGCCAGGATGAAGGAAAAACACCTGACTGCCATATATCATTGAAAATATCAAGTAAAACTGAGAGAGAAGTAAAAGGTAAGTGTTTTAAAAACTGGTAATGAACTTTATCTGGGCCAGGAGAAGAATCGTGAGCTTTATTCAGAGCAGATTTTAATTCTTTAAAGGTGAAGAGTTTATTATAATGCTCTGAATTAGAAGAATTGAAATTAAGTTTTTTCTTTTCTTCTCTGGCTTTATTCCTCTGAAACTTTTCAGAATAGTTTGCAGAGGAAGACTTTTTGCAAAAAGGTGTCGGCGAGAGCATCAGCTATATTTTGGGGTGATTCCAACGAAGTATTGTTAACTTTAAGGTGACTAAGAGGGCGCTGGCCTTTGCCATTGATCTTTCTGATCATGTCCCAGGTTTTTTTAGTAGTAGTTCTACTATTTAATTTAGAGACATATTGTCTCCAAGCCTTGCGCTTACTTTCTCTAATGGTTCGTCGAGCCTTTGCTCTGGAAATACGGAATAAGTTATGATTTTCTTTGGTAGGCCTGAGGTTAAACTTTCTAAGGGCTTGTTTTCTGTCTCTGACAGCCTGTTTACAATCATCATTGTACCAAGGCTTGTCAGGACGTTTTGGATTTGTCGAGGTCTGAGGGACGGACTGTTTAGCTGCATCAATTAATAGGGAAGTAAAAAGTTTTGCAGGATCATCGCAATCTCCAAATTTGTCATGTGTAATGGTCTGTTCACAGAGGGTTTCAAATTTAATCCAATTGGCTTTGGAAAGCTTCCATTTCTGCGGTCGTACATTGCTGGATGGTTGTGTAGATGAAAAGATAATGGGGAAGTGATCACTTCCACACAAATCCTCAGTCACTTTCCAGGTGAAATTGGGAAGTAAGATTGGGCTGCATAAGGTTAAATCAATGGAAGAGTAAGATCCAGTTGCTGGATGCAAGTAGGTTTTGGACTTGTTATCATTCATGAAAGACAAAGAGTTGTTCGAAATGAAGCTCTCTAACTGTAAACCTCTCTGGTTAGTGTCATCGCAACCCCACATAACATTGTGACCATTAAAGTCCCCAGCAAGAATATAGGGGGATGGCAATTGGGAAATGAGATCATTCAGATTGGTCTCATTGATAGGTGTGCTCGGGGGGAGATATAAAGAACACAGTGTAACAGCACTGTGTAAAGATAACCTGATGGCAACAGCTTGCAAGTTTGTATTAAGAGAGATAACTTTATGAGGAATGTTGTTGTTAACAATAATAGAAACACCACCTCTGGCTTTTTCGCCTTCGGTAAAGATTTTATTGTAAATGGAATGATATTTGATAGAGATATCATCCTCCCGTTTAAGGAAGGTTTCTTGCAGACAAACAGCAACTGGTTTGTGATCATTGATTAAAAGGGAAAGTTCATCAAAGTTTGACTTCAGACCTCGACAATTCCATTGGATAATGGTATCCATTGTGCATGAAGAAAGTATAAAAGCTAACGTAAAAAAAGAGGCCGTAAACCAATGCATTTTAAAATAGATTGATTAAGATTTCATTACACTTGTCTCGGGTATGGACGAGTGCCAAGTGTCAGTGTCCTTGTTCCAAGGATCCTTAGAAATCGACCAGATAGAGACTTCCGAATCTGAAGCCTCACCTTCCAGATTCTCAGCATCTGCATCCATGTCCTCTAGCTCCGAAAATCTATTGGAGGTAGGGACAGGATCATTTACTCTGATTGTGATTTCACAAGATTCATGGGTATCTCTGGGTTGTGGTTTCGATTTCGAAGAAGATCTTTTAGGAGATCGGGGTGCATGATTAGATTTGCTCTCTTTAGATGAGACGTTAGATTTAGTTGTAGACTGTGAAGATGGAGGTTGGGGTTTCTTTGGAGGCTGTTGTGAAGGGGGAGATGGCTTTGAAGCTTTTTTCGAAGAGATATTTTGTGAGGAGGTAGATGGTTTTGAAGTTTTTTGTGAAGAGATACTTTGAGAGTCTGTGGATTTTGAGGGTGTAGAAGTTTTGTTTGTTTCAGACGCAGGCTGAGTCTGAGTAGAAGGTGTTGGAATTTGGACATTGGGAATGAGAGCTTTCAGTTCATCAGTCATTTCAGGAAACTTTTGGAGAAGTTTTTTAGCCAACAGTTCGCAGGTTGGACAATGTCCATTTGCAGGCAAAGGAGAAGCAACATTTGCATATGTTGTGCTTTTGCTCAACAAAGCCTGATCAGACCTGCGTTTTTCAACTGTTTTCCTGGCTTCCAAGAAGGTAACATTCTCCTTAAACTTGATTGACAGGATTTCTTTCTCCTCTTTCCAAACTGGACATTCTTTGGAATAGGTAGGATGAGAAGACTTGCAATTGACACAGAGAAGGGGGTTATTGCAAGTCTTTTGGTCATGGTCTTCCCCTTCAAAAGCACATTTGGGACAAACAGGTGTGCTTCTGCAGTTACTTTCATGATGGCCGTACCGTTGGCATCTGTAACAGCGCAACGGATTAGGCACATAAACATCGACCTTGACCGATTGAAATCCAACTTTAACTGAAGTAGGGAGAGTTGGCGTAGAGAATGTTAAGATATAGGTATGTGTATCTCTACGAATGCCATTTCTGAGAACTGAAATTCTTTTCACATCAGACACAGCCTGGCTTTTGAGGTTTGATTTGATTTCCTCCAAAGAGTCACAGAAGCTTAATTCTTTGCATCTAATGACCCCCTTGGAGGTATTAAGGGTCTTGTGAGGAAAGATTTTGACATCAAGATTGAAAAGTTTCTTGTGTCCAAGCAGGTTTCTAACTTGTTGTTGCGAGAAGCACTCAACAAGCAAGGTTTCATTTTTAAGTTTTTTAACAGATTTTGGTGTGCCTAAGATTGATGAGATAGATTTTTCAATGATAAAAGGTGAGAGTTTTGTTACTGGTTTAGAAGAGTCAACTGATTCAATAACTAAAAAGCGAGCAAAAGTTGTTGAAGGTCTTGAGTATTCTGATTCAGAATCTGAGTCAGAGAGTACACGCTTGGCCTTTTTTTGAGAAGCCATAGTTGTTGTTGAATATTCATCACCGATGCTCCCCACCCGCCTCGGAGCCCAACAAGGGGACATGATCCGGGGAAACCTAACTCAGATCATGACAAGGATACATCGGTGATATACTCGAAGTGAAAGGGCTAGACCGGACAAATGTAGGCCCGCAGAATGTCATACCAAGCATAGACTGTCTTTGGGCATTTACAAGTGTCAATCAAACACCAGGCTTTCACCCGATTAGCCCATGAACCACCGCCTTCTAGGGTATTGACATACAGCAACTGATGACAGAGAAATAATGTATGTGTGTATGTATGTGTAAAAGAAAACAGTCAGAGAAACACCCTAGGGCTCGGCATGACCAGCCGATTGATCAGGACGGGCCTTCCTGACCCCTCGTTTAGTTCAGTTCAAGGCCAAAGTGGTGTGTTGCAAAAACAGAGCTATCAAAGGGCCATACTCTGAATCCACTCAACCACCAGGATCCCGTCATCGAACGACACGAGTTGCAGCCCACGGCAAACAGGCAGGCACAGTGGGGGGGTCTTACCCCTGCTGTAGTGCGACAGCTGAGCTATTTCTATCCCCCCGCCCAGCTGGGGGTGTGAGGTAGTTGTAGTAAAAGATTTTCTAAATCATTTTGAATGAATGAATGAATGTTGTTTTATGGCGCATCGACAGCTTTGGTCATTTAGCGCGCACATCTGTGTTAAAAGATAGTAAAAGTGAGATTTTAAAGTGAAAAAGGTTTGAATATATTTATAATAGTAAAAGAGTTGAGTTAAGCAGAATTATGTGTGATCTTAATAAGTATAAAGGACATTAATGAGTGACAGGGCAATCCCTATCAACTCAAAAGGTTTAAATGACAGAGTTAAGAATGTGATAGCCTCCAATGGGATCAGTATACTCCCATTAAGGAGGTCCGTGTCCAATGAGATAAGATGTCCCCAAGAGGGCTAATCCTCCCATTAAGGAGATGCAAACTAAATATTAAAGGAATAAAGAATGTTGTAAAAAGATGAGTAAGAAACTCAAGTGTAAATATCACAGTTTATTGTAAATGCCAATCTCCTTTATGAAAGCGATAATAGATTCAACACTGACAGAATCAAAAAGATTCTTTAAACTATCGACGTTGAAATATTTTGAACGAACTGGCTGAAAGTCAATGCAATCTAGTAGGATATGTTTTATAGAAAAGGATGCATTGCATGGAATACATTCAGGGGCATCGTCTCTGGTCAAGAGCCAGGAATGTGTGATGCGTGAATGGCCAATTCGAAGTCGTGCAATTATCACTTCTTCTCGACGAACAGACCTGTAAACGGGGTACCATTCACCAAGGGACGGTTTAACTGAATGCAGTTTATTGAAAACATCAGCATCCCACTGGGATTGCCAAGAAGATTGGATATGTGTTAAAACGGGGGATTTAAAATCAGTGTGTGGAACTTTAAAATCTGAAATGGGAAGGTTAAGTGCAGATTTGGCAGACCTATCGGCATTTTCATTGCCTTTGATGCCTACATGACTTGGAAGCCAGCAGAACACCAATCTATTCAAAGAAGAAATTTGTGAGATCCTTTCGAGTAAACTACAGATTAAGGGATTCTCAAGGCATTGATGTGAAAGGGCTTGTAATGTTGACAAAGAATCCGAAAAGATAATGAAACGGTTGGAATTAGAACGTTCAGCTAGATTAAGGGCAAGATCAATTGCTTTAATTTCAGCAGAGAAGATAGAGGAGTTGTTTGGAAGGCGACACTTTAGGCTCCTTTTTCCATAAACAGCGGCAGCTGCTACAGAATTTCTTTCTTTGGATCCATCTGTATATATTGGTTTGAAGGAAAAATAATGCTCCTTTATCTCGTTGTATCTAGCATGAAACACAGTTCTATCCGTGACAGACTTTTTGTCAGACGCAAGGTCAAATCTGAATTCTGCACTATTTAGTGTCCATGGAGGGATTTCAGAGATTTTATAGTCGGCAATAGACTCAGTGTCTATGCCAAGGTTATCTACAATGGGCTCCATGCGGATACCAAATGGAGGAATATCATTTGGTTTCCTTTCGAAAAGATGTTTATATTGAGGTTTAAAAACAATGTTATGAGTTGGATTAAAACGATTGGACTTCAGTTTTAAAAGATATTGAAGCGAGAGTTTTTCCCTCCTGTAAGAAAGAGAAGGTTCATTAGCCTCAACATAGAGACTATTGACGGGAGAAGTTCTGAAAGCTCCAAGTACAAGACGTAGACCTTCGTGGTGTATAGAATCGAGAATTTTCAGGTAAGATTTACGGGCAGATCCGTATACAATAGATCCATAGTCTAATTTGGAGCGAACTAAAGACCGATAAAGCCGCAAGAGGACTTTACGGTCTGCTCCCCATTCAGAATGGGCCACAACCTTAAGAAGATTAAGAGCCTTCTTGCACTTCTTTTTAAGTGCAGTGATGTGAGGAAGGAAGGAAAGCTTTCTGTCAAAGATGACTCCAAGAAATTTAAACTCAGAAACGACTTTAATTTTAGTTTTGTCCAAATACAGTTCAGGGTCTGGATGAACACCTCGTAGATTACAGAGGTGCATGCACTTAGTTTTGGACTTTGAGAATTTGAAGCCATTTTCATCAGACCACGTTTGGAGCTTGTTGAGACACTGTTGAAGTTGTCTCTCAATAATATTCATATTTCGAGATCTGAAGCATATAACGAAGTCATCAACATAAAGGGAACAGTCTACACCAGGACAGATAGCTTTAACTATACTGTTTATTTTCACACTGAAAAGTGTAACAGAGAGAATACATCCTTGGGGTACACCCATCTCCTGTTCACGGGCTCCCGAGACAGTATTACCAACTCGGACGCGGAAAAGACGTTCATCCAAGAAGGCTGAAATAAAAAGAGGAAGACGGCCTCGAAGACCAAAGTCATGCAAGTCTTTAAGAATTCCGTATTTCCAAGTCGTATCGTAAGCACTTTCAAGGTCGAAAAAGACAGATACTACATGCTGTCTATTAATAAAGGCTTCTCTGACAAAGGTTTCAAAGCGGACAAGATGATCTATGGTGCCACGTTGGCGTCGAAATCCACTCTGTACATCAGCGATGAGGTTGTTTTTCTCTAAAAACCAAACAAGCCTGTCGTTGACCATACGTTCTAAGGTCTTGCAGAGACAACTTGTAAGAGCTATTGGCCGATAGTTAGCCGGGTCACTAGTATCCTTGCCAGGTTTTGGGATAGGAATGACTAGTGCTTCCCGCCAGGATGAAGGAAAAACACCTGACTGCCAGATATCATTGAAAATATCAAGTAAAACTGAGAGAGAAGTAAAAGGTAAGTGTTTTAAAAACTGGTAATGAACTTTATCTGGGCCAGGAGAAGAATCGTGAGCTTTATTCAGAGCAGATCTTAATTCTTTAAAGGTGAAGAGTTTATTATAATGCTCTGAATTAGAAGAATTGAAATTAAGTTTTTTCTTTTCTTCTCTGGCTTTATTCCTCTGAAACTTTTCAGAATAGTTTGCAGAGGAAGACTTTTTGCAAAAGGTGTCGGCGAGAGCATCAGCTATATTTTGGGGTGATTCCAACGAAGTATTGTTAACTTTAAGGTGACTAAGAGAGGGCTGGCCTTTGCCATTGATCTTTCTGATCATGTCCCAGGTTTTTTTAGTAGTAGTTCTACTATTTAATTTAGAGACATATTGTCTCCAAGCCTTGCGCTTACTTTCTCTAATGGTTCGTCGAGCCTTTGCTCTGGAAATACGGAATAAGTTATGATTTTCTTTGGTAGGCCTGAGGTTAAACTTTCTAAGGGCTTGTTTTCTGTCTCTGACAGCCTGTTTACAATCATCATTGTACCAAGGCTTGTCAGGACGTTTTGGATTTGTCGAGGTCTGAGGGACGGACTGTTTAGCTGCATCAATTAATAGGGAAGTAAAAAGTTTTGCAGGATCATCGCAATCTCCAAATTTGTCATGTGTAATGGTCTGTTCACAGAGGGTTTCAAATTTATTCCAATTGGCTTTGGAAAGCTTCCATTTCTGCGGTCGTACATTGCTGGATGGTTGTGTAGATGAAAAGATAATGGGGAAGTGATCACTTCCACACAAATCCTCAGTCACTTTCCAGGTGAAATTGGGAAGTAAGACTGGGCTGCATAAGGTTAAATCAATGGAAGAGTAAGATCCAGTTGCTGGATGCAAGTAGGTTTTGGACTTGTTATCATTCATGAAAGACAAAGAGTTGTTCGAAATGAAGCTCTCCAACTGTAAACCTCTCTGGTTAGTGTCATCACAACCCCACATAACATTGTGACCATTAAAGTCACCAGCAAGAATATAGGGGGATGGCAATTGGGAAATGAGATCATTCAGATTGGTCTCATTGATAGGTGTGCTCGGGGGGAGATATAAAGAACACAGTGTAACAGCACTGTGTAAAGATAACTTGATGGCAACAGCTTGCAAGTTTGTATTAAGAGAGATAACTTTATGAGGAATGTTGTTGTTAACAATAATAGAAACACCACCTCTGGCTTTTTCGCCTTCGGTAAAGATTTTATTGTAAATGGAATGATATTTGATAGAGATATCATCCTCCCGTTTAAGGAAGGTTTCTTGCAGACAAACAGCAACTGGTTTGTGATCATTGATTAAAAGGGAAAGTTCATCAAAGTTTGACTTCAGACCTCGACAATTCCATTGGATAATGGTATCCATTGTGCATGAAGAAAGTATAAAAGCTAACGTAAAAAAAGAGGCCGTAAACCAATGCATTTTAAAATAGATTGATTAAGATTTCATTACACTTGTCTCGGGTATGGACGAGTGCCAAGTGTCAGTGTCCTTGTTCCAAGGATCCTTAGAAATCGACCAGATAGAGACTTCCGAATCTGAAGCCTCACCTTCCAGATTCTCAGCATCTGCATCCATGTCCTCTAGCTCCGAAAATCTATTGGAGGTAGGGACAGGATCATTTACTCTGATTGTGATTTCACAAGATTCATGGGTATCTCTGGGTTGTGGTTTCGATTTCGAAGAAGATCTTTTAGGAGATCGGGGTGCATGATTAGATTTGCTCTCTTTAGATGAGACGTTAGATTTAGTTGTAGACTGTGAAGATGGAGGTTGGGGTTTCTTTGGAGGCTGTTGTGAAGGGGGAGATGGCTTTGAAGCTTTTTTCGAAGAGATATTTTGTGAGGAGGTAGATGGTTTTGAAGTTTTTTGTGAAGAGATACTTTGAGAGTCTGTGGATTTTGAGGGTGTAGAAGTTTTGTTTGTTTCAGACGCAGGCTGAGTCTGAGTAGAAGGTGTTGGAATTTGGACATTGGGAATGAGAGCTTTCAGTTCATCAGTCATTTCAGGAAACTTTTGGAGAAGTTTTTTAGCCAACAGTTCGCAGGTTGGACAATGTCCATTTGCAGGCAAAGGAGAAGCAACATTTGCATATGTTGTGCTTTTGCTCAACAAAGCCTGATCAGACCTGCGTTTTTCAACTGTTTTCCTGGCTTCCAAGAAGGTAACATTCTCCTTAAACTTGACAGGATTTCTTTCTCCTCTTTCCAAACTGGACATTCTTTGGAATAGGTAGGATGAGAAGACTTGCAATTGACACAGAGAAGGGGGTTATTGCAAGTCTTTTGGTCATGGTCTTCCCCTTCAAAAGCACATTTGGGACAAACAGGTGTGCTTCTGCAGTTACTTTCATGATGGCCGTACCGTTGGCATCTGTAACAGCGCAACGGATTAGGCACATAAACATCGACCTTGACCGATTGAAATCCAACTTTAACTGAAGTAGGGAGAGTTGGCGTAGAGAATGTTAAGATATAGGTATGTGTATCTCTACGAATGCCATTTCTGAGAACTGAAATTCTTTTCACATCAGACACAGCCTGGCTTTTGAGGTTTGTTTTGATTTCCTCCAAAGAGTCACAGAAGCTTAATTCTTTGCATCTAATGACCCCCTTGGAGGTATTAAGGGTCTTGTGAGGAAAGATTTTGACATCAAGATTGAAAAGTTTCTTGTGTCCAAGCAGGTTTCTAACTTGTTGTTGCGAGAAGCACTCAACAAGCAAGGTTTCATTTTTAAGTTTTTTAACAGATTTTGGTGTGCCTAAGATTGATGAGATAGATTTTTCAATGATAAAAGGTGAGAGTTTTGTTACTGGTTTAGAAGAGTCAACTGATTCAATAACTAAAAAGCGAGCAAAAGTTGTTGAAGGTCTTGAGTATTCTGATTCAGAATCTGAGTCAGAGAGTACACGCTTGGCCTTTTTTTGAGAAGCCATAGTTGTTGTTGAATATTCATCACCGATGCTCCCCACCCGCCTCGGAGCCCAACAAGGGGACATGATCCGGGGAAACCTAACTCAGATCATGACAAGGATACATCGGTGATATACTCGAAGTGAAAGGGCTAGACCGGACAAATGTAGGCCCGCAGAATGTCATACCAAGCATAGACTGTCTTTGGGCATTTACAAGTGTCAATCAAACACCAGACTTTCACCCGATTAGCCCATGAGCCACCGCCTTCTAGGGTATTGACATACAGCAACTGATGACAGAGAAATAATGTATCTGTGTATGTATGTGTAAAAGAAAACAGTCAGAGAAACACCCTAGGGCTCGGCATGACCAGCCGATTGATCAGGACGGGCCTTCCTGACCCCTCGTTTAGTTCAGTTCAAGGCCAAAGTGGTGTGTTGCAAAAACAGAGCTATCAAAGGGCCATACTCTGAATCCACTCAACCACCAGGATCCCGTCATCGAACGACACGAGTTGCAGCCCACGGCAAACAGGCAGGCACAGTGGGGGGGTCTTACCCCTGCTGTAGTGCGACAGCTGAGCTATTTCTATCCCCCTGCCCAGCTGGGGGTTTTGGCTTTTAGACCTCTACAATTCCATTGTAAAATTGAGTTTTGACCCATTATACTTGTATATTGGGAGTTTGAATTTACTTAAAAGTTATTTGACTGAGGAGTCAATTTCCAATTCCATATCTTCTAAACTTTCAAATTTATTTGCCAGCTTAATAGGATCCTGTGACCCTTTCTTCTGTCTATTTGATTGTTGTTTATCTTTTTCTTTTTTATCTGGTTTATTTTTCTGGCTTTTATTTGGTGATGTAGGGCATGAATTTGCTCTAGAAGCTGATCTTGATCTACTAGAGTCTTTTGTTTGGTTAGATTTTGAACCCGTTTCAGATGTTCGAGGTGGTTGGACAGATGGAGACGTAGATTTCGAGGAAGGTTTAGTGCCTTGCTCAAAATCCACGGGATCATACTGTGTTCCACAAGTTCTCGTCTGAGGTTTTGCTGTTGCTGATTGAACTATCTTAGAGTACCTCGGTTCAAAAGCTGTCTCGTATTGTTTTTTTGCCTCAAAGTACGAAATCTTTCTTATTGTTTTAATTCTCATAATTTCTTTTTCTCTTTTCCCGACTTCACAGTTGGTTGATCTTGCACTGTGATCTTTACCACAATTTACACATTTGAAAGGTCTTTGGCAGATGCTAGATGTGTGTTTGGATTCACCACATCTATCACAGATTACTGCATCTGTGAGCTTGCAGTTGTCTTCGTGGTGTCCAAATTTTTGACAATTAAAACAGCGCAAAGGATTTGGGATGAACTGTTCCACTGGTACTGTACGATAAAAGATTCTAATACTCTGAGGCAAAGTGGTGGTGTTAAAAGTGAGGAGTAGTGTATTGGTTTCAAGTTGAACATTATCTTTTTTTATTTTGAATCTCTTGCACGCAACAACTCCTTGCGGTGCAAGATATTCAACAATTTTTTCCTCTCTCCTTTCAGTACCCTGTCTTTCACAATTCCTCTGGATTTGTTAAGCGAGTTGTGTTTTGAGACTGAGACTTTCAAGTTGTAAAACTTTTTCACTTTTAATAGAGATTCAGCCTGACTTGCTCTTGATGTTTCAACGAGTAGTAGTTCGTTTTTTAATTTTTTAACTGATTTTGGAGTGCCTATCAAACTTTCTATCTGTTTTTCTATTATGAAGGGAGACAGATGTTATGGGCTTTTCCTCCTCACTTTTAATAACCAAGAACTTTGTATTGTTTAAGTAAGAAGTTTCGTTTTCGTTATTCGGTCGGGGTCTTTTGTTTCGGGAAGCCATGATTTTGATAGTGTAATTTCAATAGCTATGCGCTCCACCCTCCTCGGAGCCCTACAAGGGGACGTCTAATGGAAATGGGTTTCCTATTTCCGACGCCAGAGCTACATAGCTATTATACTTAACAAACCTTAAGCGAAGAGAAACTATAGGTCTATTAATTAGCCCATCAGCCGCCGCTTTATAAAGGAAAACAATGTAAAAGATAAGAAAAAAATAAAAAAATCTAACCCGGTTGGTATCATAAGATACAAAGAAAGAAATATAGATAAAAGTATGTAATCCTAAAAGCTAGGCACGACCGAGCCGATTGAGACGGGTCGGGCCTAACCCATCCCTCTCGTCTATCCGAGGCCAGGGCCAAAGTAGTGTGTTGAGTGCTGGAGATCCCTGGGCACTCTCAACTACCAGGATCCCCTTTTCCGGCATACGAGATGCCACCCACGGCAAACAAGTGGCCTCTGAATCAAAGACAGAAATCTTCTATCAGAAGAAAGTTTGCTCAATGAAATATTTTCAATCAAGAAAGCTTTAGATAGAGTGTTAGCATGATAACTTTAATGATTAGAGCTGATAACTTCGAGCTTACTAGAGTTCCCATTATAGATATCTACTTGTAGGTAAGGTTCTAAATACAAGTATGCCAAATGTTTCAAATTCTTCAAACATATAGTGCTAGAGATTGGAAAAGGTGTTGACGAAATACAAGAACAAAACATAGATGTTATACACAGATGTTGTTATACTCTTCGTCCAGTGTGCTACCCACTGGCACAGATACACACACAAATGAGCATGTTAGTATATGAGACAGGAAAGTGTATAGGAAAGATATGACTTCAAAAAATGAAAAAATAAAAAATCACTTTTGGAATGAAAAATTTGTTTTGGAAATCATTTGATCTTAATTTGTCTTGTTCTTCAGCCACTTTTATGTTTTAATTTTGGGTTTGTTAATATTTTCTAGAAATATTTAATTGTATTGACTTTAGAGTTTTTATTTTCATATTTAGGTTGATTTTGTTATTGTTATTTTTTTTTCTAATATTTACTTTGAATTGAATTATTTTGGACCTGTTTTATTAATTTTAGTTTTATCATTATCGGTCTCCTCTGTTTCTGGGGACTTTTACCACCCATATGCCACAGAGGCGAAGGCAGCCACCAATTTCTAAGGCCCCGAGTGGCCGGATCAGCTTAAAAGTGTAAAAGTTCAAAACTTTATGCTGTGACGATAAGATCAGACTGTTGAAACACTATGGTGCTAAGTGTACGTTGTAGCAATAAACTCTTCAGCACAGTTCCAAAAATATTACAAGATCAGGCTGTCTGATCTGTATGGCACCCACTGTAGGAAAATTTGTTCACACGATAAAACAGCAGAATGTTCACTGAATATCCATAGGTATGATAAGATGAGACGGTCCGATCTCTGTGGCACTTGCAACTGTCTTGGAGAACTAATTTCTCACGAAAACCACGATCGAAAAGAACTTAGTCACAGAGTCACAGCTGGTAACTGTAGTCACTGCACTTTACTCCTGCCCCACGTTGGGCGCCAAATGTTACAGGTTGTTGTGGCAGGAGCAAAAGAGAAGTCGATCTGTGCAGTGCTACATAAAGTTTTTAATTAGTCCAATAAAATGGGTGTTCTGTACAAAGTCTATCTGTTTAAATCTATCAATCTCTTGAATCTGAATGAATGAATGTATGAATGTTGTTTTATAGCGCATCGACAGCTTTGGTCATTTAGCGCGCACATCTGTGTTAAAAGATAGTAAAAGTGGGATTTTAAACTGAAAAAGGTTTGAATACATTTATAATAGTAAAAGAGTTGAATTAAGAAGAATTATGTGTGATCTTAATAAGTATAAAGGACATTATTGAGTGACAGGGCAATCCCTATCAACTCAAAAGGTTTAAATGACAGAGTTAAGAATGTGATAAAAAGGTTTGAACTAAATGTTGGAATGATAGTGAGAAGTTTTTAAATGAAGAAGAAATATGTGTCATTTATAATGTGCATAAAATTTATATTGAGTGGCTGGGTATTCTCTGCCTACTCAAAAGTTTTAGATTAAAGGGTAAGACTGAGAAAATTTCTTTTCCTTGGAAATGAGTGTTAAAACTAGTAAAGATTGGAGCCTCCAATGGGATCAGTATACTCCCATTAAAAAGGTCCGTCTCCAATGAGATAAGATGCCCCCAAGAGGGCTAATCCTCCCATTAAGGAGATGCAAACTGAATATCAAAGGAATAAAGAATGTTGTAAAAAGATGGGTAAGAAACGCAAGAGTAAATATCACAGTTTATTGTAAATGCCAATCTCCTTTTGAAAGCGATAATAGATTCAACGCTGACAGAATCAAAAAGATTTTTCAAACTAATGACGTTGAAATATTTTGAACGAACTGGCTGAAAGTCAATGCAATCTAGTAGGATATGTTTTATAGAAAAGGATGCATTGCATGGAATATATTCAGGGGCATCGTCTCTGGTCAAGAGCCAGGAATGTGTGATGCGTGAATGGCCAATTCGAAGTCGTGCAATTATCACTTCTTCTCGACGAACAGACCTGTAAACGGGGTACCATTCACCAAGGGACGGTTTAACTGAATGCAGTTTATTGAAAACATCAGCATCCCACTGGGATTGCCAAGAAGATTGGATATGTGTTAAAACGGAGGATTTAAAATCAGTGTGTGGAACTTTAAAATCTGAAATGGGAAGGTTAAGTGCAGATTTGGCAGACCTATCGGCATTTTCATTGCCTTTGATACCTACATGACTTGGAAGCCAGCAGAACACCAATCTATTCAAAGAAGAAATTTGTGAGATCCTTTCGAGTAAATTACAGATTAAGGGATTCTCAAGGCATTGATTTGAAAGGGCTTGTAATGTTGACAAAGAGTCCGAAAAGATAATGAAACGGTTGGAATTAGAACTTTCAGCTAGATTAAGGGCAAGATCAATTGCTTTAATTTCAGCAGAGAAAATAGAGGAATTGTTTGGAAGGCGGCACTTTAAGCTCCTTTTTCCATAAACAGCGGCAGCTGCTACAGAATTTCCTTCTTTGGATCCATCTGTATATATTGGTTTGAAGGAAAAATAATGCTCCTTTATCTCGTTGTATCTAGCATGAAACACAGTTCTATCCGTGACAGACTTTTTGTCAGATGCAAGGTCAAATCTGAATTCTGCACTATTTAGTGTCCATGGAGGGATTTCAGAGATTTTATAGTCGGCAATAGACTCAGTGTCTATGCCAAGGTTATCTACAATGGGCTCCATGCGGATACCAAATGGAGGAATAACATTTGGTTTCCTTTCAAAAAGACATTTATATTGAGGTTTAAAAACAATGTTATGAGTTGGATTAAAACGATTGGACTTAAGTTTTAAAAGATATTGAAGCGAGAGTTTTTCCCTCCTGTAAGAAAGAGAAGGTTCATTAGCCTCAACATAGAGACTATTGACGGGAGAAGTTCTGAAAGCTCCAAGTACAAGACGCAGACCTTCGTGGTGTATAGAATCGAGAATTTCCAGGTAAGATTTACGAGCAGATCCGTATACAATAGATCCATAGTCTAATTTGGAGCGAACTAAAGACCGATAAAGCCGCAAGAGGACTTTACGGTCTGCTCCCCATTCAGAATGGGCCACAACCTTAAGAAGATTAAGAGCCTTCTTGCACTTCTTTTTAAGTGCAGTGATGTGAGGAAGGAAGGAAAGCTTTCTGTCAAAGATGACTCCAAGAAATTTAAACTCAGAAAGGACTTTAATTTTAGTTTTGTCCAAATACAGTTCAGGGTCTGGATGAACACCTCGTAGATTACAGAGGTGCATGCACTTAGTTTTGGACTTTGAGAATTTGAAGCCATTTTTATCAGACCACGTTTGGAGCTTGAGACACTGTTGAAGTTGTCTCTCAATAATATTCATATTTCGAGATCTGAATCATATAACGAAGTCATCAACATAAGGGGAACAGTCTACACCAGGACAGATAGCTTTAACTATACTGTTTATTTTCACACTGAAAAGTGTAACAGAGAGAATACATCCTTGGGGTACACCCATCTCCTGTTCACGGGCTCCCGAGACAGTATTACCAATTCGGACGCGGAAAAGACGTTCATCCAAGAAGGCTGAAATAAAAAGAGGAAGACGGCCTCGAAGACCGAAGTCATGCAAGCCTTTAAGAATTCCGTATTTCCAAGTCGTATCGTAAGCACTTTCAAGGTCGAAAAAGACAGATACTACATGCTGTCTATTAATAAAGGCTTCTCTGACAAAGGTTTCAAAGCGGACAAGATGATCTATGGTGCCACGTTGGCGTCGAAATCCACTCTGTACATCAACGATGAGGTTTTTCTCTAAAAACCAAACAAGCCTGTCGTTGACCATACGTTCTAAGGTCTTGCAGAGACAACTTGTAAGAGCTATTGGCCGATAGTTAGCTGGGTCACTAGTATCCTTGCCAGGTTTTGGGATAGGAATGACTAGTGCTTCCCGCCAGGATGAAGGAAAAACACCTGACTGCCAGATATCATTGAAAATATCAAGTAAAACTGAGTGAGAAGTAAAAGGTAAGTGTTTTAAAAACTGGTAATGAACTTTATCTGGGCCAGGAGAAGAATCGTGAGCTTTATTCAGAGCAGATTTTAATTCTTTAAAGGTGAAGAGTTTATTATAATGCTCTGAATTAGAAGAATTGAAATTAAGTTTTTTCTTTTCTTCTATGGCTTTATTCCTCTGAAACTTTTCAGAATAGTTTGCAGAGGAAGACTTTTTGCAAAAGGTGTCGGCGAGAGCATCAGCTATATTTTGGGTTGATTCCAACGAAGTATTGTTAACTTCAAGGTGACTAAGAGGGGGCTGGCCTTTGCCATTGATCTTTCTGATCATGTCCCAGGTTTTTTTAGTAGTAGTTCTACTATTTAATTTAGAGACATATTGTCTCCAAGCCTTGCGCTTACTTTCTCTAATGGTTCGTCGAGCCTTTGCTCTGGAAATACGGAATAAGTTATGATTTTCTTTGGTAGGACTGAGGTTAAACTTTCTAAGGGCTTGTTTTCTGTCTCTGACAGCCTGTTTACAATCATCATTGCACCAAGGCTTGTCAGGACGTTTTGGATTTGTCGAGGTCTGAGGGACGGACTGTTTAGCTGCATCAATTAATAGGGAAGTAAAAAGTTTTGCAGGATCATCGCAATCTCCAAATTTGTCATGTGTAATGGTCTGTTCACAGAGGGTTTCAAATTTATTCCAGTTGGCTTTGGAAAGCTTCCATTTCTGCGGTCGTACATTGCTGGATGGTTGTGTAGATGAAAAGATAATGGGGAAGTGATCACTTCCACACAAATCCTCAGTCACTTTCCAGGTGAAATTGGGAAGTAAGACTGGGCTGCATAAGGTTAAATCAATGGAAGAGTAAGATCCAGTTGCTGGATGCAAGTAGGTTTTTGACTTGTTATCATTCATGAAAGACAAAGAGTTGTTCGAAATGAAGCTCTCCAACTGTAAACCTCTCTGGTTAGTGTCATCACAACCCCACGTGACATTGTGACCATTAAAGTCACCAGCAAGAATATAGGGGGATGGCAATTGGGAAATGAGATCATTCAGATTGGTCTCATTGATAGGTGTGCTCGGGGGGAGATATACAGAACACAGTGTAACAGCACTGTGTAAAGATAACCTGATGGCAACAGCTTGCAAGTTTGTATTAAGAGAGATAACTTTATGAGGAATGTTGTTGTTAACAATAATAGAAACACCACCTCTGGCTTTTTCGCCTTTGGTAAAAATCTTATTGTTATTATTATTATTATTATTATTATTATTATTATTATTTGGTGTTTTAAGGCGCATCGACAGCTGTGGTCATTTAGCGCGCATGAAGGTAATATTTAGAAATGGAATAATAAAATGTTAATTTGATACTTAAAATCTATATTACAGTCTATATTTTATTATAAAAATCTATCTCTTTTAGGTATTCTAAAATGTTATTCTGTTGTACATGTAAAAATAAGTTTTGTAAGCTATCAACACTAAAATGTTTTGACCGTATATGGTCGAAATTTTTACAGTTTAATAAAATATGTTTTATAGTTAAAGGCTCATTACAGTTTATACATTGTGGTGCTCTCTCATTATTTAAAAGATGCACATGTGAAAACTTTGAGTGTCCCACACGACATCTTGTTAAAATTACTTGACTTTTTCGGTTACAATAAAATTCATATTTATCATTAAAATTTGGCTTGATCGCTAAAAGCTTGTTGTTAAAACATTGATGCCATTTAATTTGACATTCAGACTTGATAAATTCATTTATTTGTTGTTTTTTGTCAGTATAAGGAATTTTTATGTTGGCTATGTTCATATTTACGGCATCCTTTGCTTCTTGATCAGCTATTTCATTACCTCTTATATTAATGTGGCTGGGTATCCAGCAGAATATTATTGACTTTGATCTACTTAAATAAACATATTTTCTGAAAAATTGTTGAATCAATGGATTTGGGTTATCAGGATGTTTTAAAGATTGTAAAACTGACATTGAATCAGAAAAAACTATGAATTTCTTGTTATTATTGTTTTGTATTGAACAGAGAGCAATGTTTAAAGCCACAGCTTCTGCTGAAAAAATAGAGCTATGATCTGGTAGTCTTATTTTGGCAGTTTCTTGCTTGTGTACTGAAGCGCAACCAACTTTATTATCTTGTTTCGAACCATCAGTATAAATTGAAATGTAATCTTTATACTGTGATTTGATTTCTAAAAATTTATTTTGATAAAATAATGGATTTGTAACTGATTTCTTATTTACGTTGAGATCAAAAATAATATTTGGTGGATCTATGGTCCACGGCTCTTTTACAGGAAGTTTAAAGGGCTTAATATTCTTTACATTTATATTTGATTCATCAAGAAGAGGTTCAACTCTTAGACCAAGTGGTTTGATAAAATTAGGTTTATTTTGAAAAAGTATTTTGTTTGGTGAATTAAAAATGTCATTGTAAACCGGATTCTTTGTATTTGAAGCCAGTTTAGTTACGTACTGTAAGGACAGTTTTTTCCTTCTATCATATAAGGATGGCTCCTGGGCCTCTGAATACAAACTTGTGACAGGTGACGTTCGGAAAGCTCCTAAAGCTAACCGAAGACCCTGATGATGAATAGTGTCCAACTTTTTTAGGTAGCTTTTCCTTGCAGAGCCATATATAATACATCCATAATCCAGTTTTGACCGTATTAGAGATCTGTATAGATTTAAAAGAGTTTTTTTATCTCCTCCCCAGTCAGAGTGGGAAAGTACTTTTAAAACATTCAAAGCTTTTTGACATTTCAGTTTCAAAGCATTAATATGTGGAATGAAAGAAAGTTTTTTGTCAAAGATAACTCCTAAAAATTTTGCTTGTTCTACTATTGGAATTGGACTATTATAAATTTTCAATGATGGATCCAAGTGCAACCTGCGCTCTTGGCAGAAGTGTACACAGTTTGTCTTTGTCTTGGAAAATTTAAAACCATTTTCTATAGTCCATTTCTCAATTTTGTCTAAATTATTTTGAAGCTTAGTTTCAATTGTTTTCATATCTTTGGACCTGTAACATATTAAAAAATCATCCACATATAAGGAACAGTTCATATCGTCATCTAAACATTTTACAATATTGTTAATCTTGATATTGAACAGAGTAGGTGAGAGGATACTTCCTTGAGGAACTCCCTGTTCTTGTTCATAGTCATCAGAAAAAGATGTGCCTACCTTAACTTTGAAACATCTATTTGATAAAAAGTTTGAAATAAACTTGGGTAGATTTCCCCTTAATCCAATTTTATGAATGTCTTTTAAAATGCCATGTTTCCACGTGGTGTCATAAGCTTTTTCTAGATCAAAAAATATGGCAACTACATGTTGTTTCTTTACAAAAGCATTTCTGATAAAAGATTCTAATCGTACTAATTGATCTGTCGTGCTTCTGTTTTTTCGGAACCCTGATTGATGTTCCGATATAATATTATTGGATTCGAGGTAAAAATTAAGTCTATTGTTTATCATTCTCTCCATGGTCTTACATATACAACTAGTTAAAGCTATGGGTCTATAATTTGTTGGATTTGTATGATCTTTATTTGGCTTAGGAATTGGAATGATTGTAGCTTTGGACCAACTTTTCGGGAAGGTGCCTTGTTCCCATATAATGTTAAAAATGTTTAACAGAGTTTGTAATGAAATACGAGGTAAATGTTTTAAAAGTTGATAGTGTATTTCATCTGCACCTGCAGCAGAATCATGAGCATTTTTTAGAGAATTTTCAAGTTCCGATAGTGTGAAAGGTAAGTTGTAGTTTTCATTTGTATCTGTTTCAAAATTAAGTTCTTCCATTTCTGCTTCTTGCTTATGTTTTCTAAATTGTGGTTTATAATTTGCAGACGAGGAGTTTGTTTTGAAAGTTTTACCCAAGATATTAGCGATTTCTTCTTTACTTTCATAGTTTTTGTCATCTACCTTGATATGAGAGTGTTTCATGGTTTGATTCTTTCCATTTATTTTCCTTAACATATTCCAAATGGTTGTCATGGGAGTTCTAGAATTAAGTTTAGAAATGAAATCTTTCCAAGATGATCGTTTTGCTTGTTTAATAGTACGTCGAGCCTTAGCTCTCATAATTTTACAAACATTTAAGTTTGTTTTTGTTGGATATTGTTTGAAACGTTTTAAACTGTCTTTACGTTTTTTAATAGCTTCTTTACAATCATCATTAAACCATGGCTTTTTCTTCTTAAAAGTATTTGTTGAAATCTTCGGGATGCACTGATTTGATATGTCAATTAAAGTTTCAGTAAAAGAAAGCATTGGATCTTCTGAATTTTCAAAATTGTCAATCAGTAATTTTTCATGGCAAAGAATATTGAATTTTTCCCAGTTAGCTTTTTTAAAATTCCATTTTGGAATTTTCTCATCTTCTATTTTCTCAGTTTCTTGTATAATGATAGGAAAATGATCACTTCCATGGGAATCTTCACATACTTTCCATTCATAATCAAGGTACAAGGAAGGATGGCAGAGTGAAAGATCTATTGCTGTGAAAGAACCTGATCCAGGATGCAGGTATGTATGTTGATTGGAATTAAATAGACATAAATTATTCTCTGCAATGAAATCTTCAATTATTTTACCTCTATCATTGGTATCTGAACAACCCCATAATTCGCTATGTCCATTAAAATCACCACATATGATGTAAGGTTGAGGTAGTTGTAGTAAAAGATTTTCTAAATCATTTTGATCTATTCTTTTATTTGGTGGGATATAGATAGAGCATATTGTTATAGTTTTATTTAAAGATGCTTTTATTGCTATTGCTTGTAGATTTGTGTTTAAGTCTATCTTACGATGAGGTACCGTAGAATGTATTATGATAGAAGAACCACCAGATGCTCTTTGGCAATCATTATGTATGTAGTGATAGGAAGAATAATTGCGAACTTCCAAGTTATCATTGGGGGTTATAAAAGTTTCTTGAAGACAACAAATTTGTGGATTTAATAAAGATAAAAGAATTAGTAGTTCATTAAAGTTGGCTTTTAGACCTCTACAATTCCATTGTAAAATTGAGTTTTGACCTATTATACTTGTATATTGGGAGTTTGAATTTACTTAAAAGTTATTTGACTGAGGAGTCAATTTCCAATTCCATATCTTCTAAACTTTCAAATTTATTTGCCAGCTTAACAGGATCCTGTGACCCTTTCTTCTGTCTATTTGATTGTTGTTTATCTTTTTCTTTTTTATCTGGTTTATTTTTCTGGCTTTTATTTGGTGATGTAGTGCATGAATTAGCTCTAGAAGCTGATCTTGATCTACTAGAGTCTTTTGTTTGGTTAGATTTTGAACCTGTTTCAGATGTTTGAGGTGGTTGGACAGATGGAGACGTAGATTTCGAGGAAGGTTTAGCGCCTTGCTCAAAATCCACGGGATCATACTGTGTCCCACAAGTTCTCGTCTGAGGTTTTGCTGTTGCTGATTGAACTATCTTAGAGTACCTAGGTTCAAAAGCTGTCTCATATTGTTTTTTTGCCTCAAAGTACGAAATCTTTCTTATTGTTTTAATTCTCATAATTTCTTTTTCTCTTTTCCAGACTTCACAGTTGGTTGATCTTGCACTGTGATCTTTACCACAATTTACGCATTTGAAAGGTCTTTGGCAGATGCTAGATGTGTGTTTGGATTCACCACATCTATCACAGATTACTGCATCTGTGAGCTTGCAGTTGTCTTCGTGGTGTCCAAATTTTTGACAATTAAAACAGCGCAAAGGATTTGGGATGAACTGTTCCACTGGTACTGTACGATAAAAGATTCTAATACTCTGAGGCAAAGTGGTGGTGTTAAAAGTGAGGAGTAGTGTATTGGTTTCAAGTTGAACATTATCTTTTTTTATTTTGAATCTTTTGCACGCAACAACTCCTTGCGGTGCAAGATATTCAATAATTTTTTCCTCTGTTTCTCCTTTCAGTACTCTGTCTTTCACAATTCCTCTGGATTTGTTAAGTGAGTTGTGCTCTGAGACTGAGACTTTCAAGTTGTAAAACTTTTTCACTTTTAACAGAGATTCAACTTGACTTGCTCTTGATGTTTCAACAAGTAGCAGTTCGTTTTTTAATTTTTTGACTGATTTTGGAGTGCCTATCAAACTTTCTATCTGTTTTTCAATTATAAATGGAGATAGAGATGTGATGGGCTTTGCCTCCTCACTTTTAATAACCAAAAACTTTGTATTGTTTAAGTAAGACGTTTCGTTTTCGTTATTCGGTCGGGGTCTTTTGTTTTGGGAAGCCATGATTTTGATAGTGTAATTTCAATAGCTATGCGCTCCACCCTCCTCGGAGCCCTACAAGGGGACGTCTAATGGAAATGGGTTTCCTATTTCCGACGCCAGAGCTACATAGCTATTATACTTAACAAACCTTAAGCGAATAGAAACTATAGGTCTATTAATTAGCCCATCGGCCGCCGCTTTATAAAGGAAAACAATGTAAAAGATAAGAAAAAAGAAAAAATCTAACCCGGTTGGTATCATAAGATACAAAGAAAGAAATATAGATAAAAGTATGTAATCCTAAAAGCTAGACACGACCGAGCCGATTGAGACGGGTCGGGCCTAACCCATCCCTCTCGTCTATCCGAGGCCAGGGCCAAAGCAGTGTGTTGAGTGCTGGAGATCCCTGGGCACTCTCAACTACCAGGATCCCCTTTTCCGGCATACGAGATGCCACCCACGGCAAACAAGTGGCTTCTGAATCAAAGACAAATCTTTTATCAGAAGAAAGTTTGCTCAATGAAATATTTTCAATCAAGAAAGGTTTAGATATAGAGTGTTAGCATGATAACTTTAATAATTAGAGCTGATAACTTAGAGCTTACTAGAGTACCCATTATAGATCTCTACTTGTAGGTAAGGTTCTAAATACAAGTATGCCAAATGTTTCAAATTCTTCAAACATATAGTGCTAGAGATTGGAAAAGGTGTTGACGAATACAAGAACAAAACAGATGTTATACGCAGATGTTGTTATACTCTTCGTCCAGTGTGCTACCCACTGGCACAGATGATACACACACAAAT
Source organism: Hippopus hippopus (assembly GCA_946811185.2). Lineage (NCBI taxonomy): Eukaryota > Metazoa > Mollusca > Bivalvia > Cardiida > Cardiidae > Hippopus > Hippopus hippopus. The sequence goes on along the minus strand of OX328108.1, from coordinate 50,132,014 downwards.
GAGCATGTTAGTATATGAGACAGGAAAGTGTATAGGAAAGATATGTCTTCAAAAAATGAAAAAAATAAAAAATGACTTTTGGAATGAAAAATTTGTTTTGGAAATCATTTGATCTTAATTTGTCTTGTTCTTCAGCCACTTTTATGTTTTAATTTTGTGTTTGTTAATTTTTCTGGAAATATTTAATTGTATTGACTTTAGTGTTTTTATTTCCATATTTAGGTTGATTTTGTTATTGTTATTTTTTTTCTAATATTTACTTTGAATTAAATTACTTTGGACCTGTTTTATTAATTTTAGTTTTATTATTATCGGTCTCCTCTGTTTCTGGGGACTTTTACCACCCATATGCCACAGAGGCGAAGGCAGCCACCAATTTCTAAGGCCCCGAGTGGCGGGGGCCCAAATCTTATTGTAAATGGAATGATATTTGATAGTGATATCATCCTCCCGTTTAAGGAAGGTTTCTTGTGGACAAACAGCAACTGGTTTGTGATCATTGATTAAAAGGGAAAGTTCGTCAAAGTCTGACTTCAGACCCCGACAATTCCACTGGATTATGGTATCCATAGTGCATGAGGAAAGTATAAAAGCTAAAGTAAAAAAATAGGCCATAAACCAATGCATTTTAAAGTAGGTTGGTTAAGATTTCATTACAGTTGTCTCGGGTTTGGACGAGTGCCAAGTGTCAGCGTCCTTGTTCCAAGGATCTTTGGAAATGGACCAAATAGAGGCTTCTGAATCTGAAGCCTCACCTTCCAGATTTTCAGCATCTGTATCCATGTCCTCTAGCTCCGAAAATCTGTTGGAGGTAGGGACAGGATCATTTACTTTGACAGTGATTTCACAAGATCCTTGGGTATCTCTGGGTTGTGGTCTAGATTTGGAAGAAGACCTTTTAGGAGATCGGGGTACATTATTAGATTTGTTATCTTTAGATGAAATGTTAGATTTAGTTGTAGACTGTGAAGATGGAGGTTGGGGTTTCTTTGGAGGATGTTGTGAAGGGGGAGATGGTTTTGAAGTTTTTTTCAAAGAGATATTTTGCGAAGAGGTAGATGGCTTTGAGGTTTTTTGTAAAGGGATACTTTGAGAGGTTGTGGGTTTTGAGGGTGCAGAAGAGGTTGTGTTTGTTTTAGACGCAGATGGAGAGTCAGGAATTAGTTTGGACAGGGTGGATGGAGGGAGAAGTTCTTTCAGCTCAGAAGCTACACCAGGAAATTTTTGAAGGAGAACTTTCGCAAGAATTTTACAAGTGCTGCAGTCATCCTTTTCAGTTGACGAGCCAACAACACCTGCATAGCTAACACTAGAAGAGGTTTTCTTGCGTTGTTCAAATATTTTCCTTGCTTCTGGAAAGCTAACATTATTGTTGTATTTAATGGAAAGGATTTCTTTTTCTTCCCTCCATACAGGACACTCTCTTGAAAAAGTAGAGTGTGGAGACTTACAATTAATGCAAAGAGGAGGATTTGAACAAGTAGTACTGTCATGGTCAGGTCCTTGATGAGCACATTTAGAGCATGTTTCTTGGTTTGGACATTTACTGATGTGATGGCCGTACCGCTGGCATTTAAAACATCGCAAGGGGTTTGGCACATACACATCTACTTTTACAATTTGGAAGCCTATTTTGATAGATGTTGGAAGAACAGGTGAAGAAAATGTTAAAATGTATGTGTTTGTAAGTCTCTGTTCTCCATCTTTGCGTACGGAAATCCTTTGAACATCAGATACACCTTGCTGTTTCAGATTGTCTTTGATTTCTTGTAAGGAGTTGCAGTAGGTAAGTTCTTTACATCTGATTACTCCTTTACAAGAATTTAGAGAAGGATGAGGGAAAATTTTAACATCAGTGTCAAACAATTTTGTGTGTTTTAAAAGATTCAGAGCTTGCTGATTTGTCAGACATTCAACTAGAAGGGTCTGGTCTAAATTTTTTCACAGATTTTGGAGTTCCAAGGATACTCGAGATTTGTTTTTCTATAATGAAAGGAGAGAGTTTTGTGACAGGTTTTGAAGGATCTTGAGATTTTTTAACAATGAAACGTGGAGAGTGAAAGGAAGAAGGAAGTGAAGTTTCCGTTTCAGATTCACTATCTGAAAGAGGGCGCTTGCTTTCATTGAGCTTGGCCTTTTTTTGGGATGCCATGTTTGTGTGTAAAGTTTCACCACCGATGCTCCCCACCCGCCACGGAGCCCAACAAGGGGACATGGTCTGGGGAAAGCCCATTCGCAGACCATGACAGGGATACATCAGTGGTATACTCGGTATGAAAGGGCTAGACTGGACAGATGCATTCTCGCGGAAAGTCCTACCAAGCTTAGACAATCATTGAGAGGTTACAAATGTCAGCCAAATACCAAAGAACTTTCACCCGATTGACCCATGAGCCACCGCCTTCTAGGGCAGAATAAGAAACATGAAATCTGAAAGAGTGTGGAATAGATATGGAGAAGACAGTAATTTTAATTGAGAGAATGGTGCAAGAGAAAGAACATATTAGATGCCCTAGGGCAAGGCATGACCAGCCGATTGATCAGGACAGGCCTTCCTGACCTCTCGTTTAGTTCAGTTCAGGGCCAAAGTGGTGTGTTGCGAAAACAGAGCTATCAAAGATAAAGCACCTTAAGATTCCAGCCTTTAAGTCTGACACATAAAGCGCAATCTGACATTGAAAACAATATGAAATTGCAGACGATGCAATCAAAGACAAATATTTCAGTTTCTGAAATATCAGTCATCCTAAGTACAGTCAGCAACTTAATACAGATATTGAACGAAACCGGGAATTGACAGTTGATCAAAATACAGCAAAACATTGTAACAAATGAAGAAAATATCGTAGTAAGGCTATTAACATAATCATCTATTGATACAATAATTAAAAGCACGGTAAGTATCAAATAATTACATTTATCTGCTTTGCATGAGAGTTTAACGTCGATTTTACAACTTAAGTCATTCCCAAGGCAACCAGTGCACCTATACATGTGTTTCCTGGGTTTCTCAATCGAACCTTGAAACAGCATTCTTTCAAAGCTACTGACTGCTTTTCTCACATGAATAAGAGATGAGAGACCCTCGCAAGGAAAAGTTTACCGTAATCAGGTATCGAACCTGTGACCTCCAGGTCACGAATCAGATACGCTAACCACTGAGCTTACCGACTGTTCTCAGAAGATACGAACCCTACTAAATAAGTTTAATCATTTATTAATGATAAAAAACAATACATACAAGTTTCTTACCAATTTATCTAGCAACCACCACGCCTGCGCAGATCAGGGGAGATAATTTAAATTTTTTTCCGGAAATATGACCTCACTAAGGGTCAAATAGATACGCGCCAATTATGGAAAACTACGGCTTTTCCTGACGTCGTATGTCATTGGAAGCTAAAGTCTAAAGATAGGAGTTTGCGAAATGGCTTGCCTCTCGCGCGAAACGATTTCAGAACCCCAAACGGGAACCGAGAGAAAATTTCACTGACCGTTATTTTTTGGAAAAAAGGCGATTTCACTATTTAAACTGGTATTTTTTTGTAGTTCGATAATCTATTTATACCAAAAATGTGATTTGAAATACAAAAATTGCGCGTGGATAATTGTTTTTAAGCATTTTTCTGACTCGGTATATTTCATGGTAGGGGAGATAAATCATCACCGGAAGTGAAACAGAGTTACAAATTAACCCTTGACGACAGGCTCTGTGGCTAAATTAAACCACTATTTCCACCCAAGATGTTCATATAACGGTCCAGTTTGATAAATTACAACTAATTGAATATGTACATAGTAAATTTTGGTTAGATTTACGAATCAAATTCTTAAAATTGCGTTCGTTTTATAGCAGGGATTCGTACTCAAAATTCAACGTACTGTTTCGTAACCAGGATCTACATGTTTTGTATTCCTCTAACATATGAGTACTGCGCAGCATGATTGTTTTCTTATCAATAATTTTTGGGTTCTCACACAAAACCTTGTGTCAGATATATCGGTTTCTTTGCATTAATTAGTAATATTGTAATATCAACTGGAATATTATGTTATTACTTATTTAATTATTGGCAACCACCACCTTATTCAAGTAACTTTAATAAGTCAAATCTCCAAACATTTCCCCCATTTTAACAGAACCGATGTAGGAAGATATAAATTTAAGTATCTTGCTAGTCTTCAGAAATTTAATATTTTGGCCTCCTGTTAGTGATAATTACATTTGCATGCTCAGACTCAAACGAAAGAGGGTATAATGCATCTGCAGAAAGTATCAGGTCACTGGTCAGCCTATGCAGTTCGCGCAGGCTGACCTGGGCACAACCTCTGCTATTGGTCGATTTACTACATGTCCAATGACTAGTTTACCACATGATTATGTCGGTTTTAAGACGAAATGGGTTTTATGAATCATGCAATGACTTCCATGGTATCATGGATCATTGAGATTCATTAAGCCCCCTTTTGCCAGAGTATTGTTCATTTATTTGTATCTTTGTACAATTAATTTCTACAGACAGCAAACAATTGAAAGACAAAGTGATGAGTGAAGACCTATTTTCACAAAGTTGTGATGAAGAAGAATCTTTGATACAGGTAACGATTTATGACCCATAGATATATAAATTCACTGTTAAAATCGACTGCAAATGCTTTTGAAATGCTAGCAGACGACTTTCAAGAATGAAATTCATTGGGAAAAGCCAATAGAAGATGCAAAGATATCAGTCTTCAAGGACATTGTCTTCTTTCCCAAAACTGGTTTATTTGGTAATGAACAATGTCTAGTGGGTCATACATCTGTATCAGTTCGTTTTTTATCCATGTGGCAAATTTATTTGGAAAAATCAAAATGTTTACTGTCTGATCATTACAGTGTTCTATTGAAAGAATTTAATGTTTTTAACTTCCTGTATTAAAAAAGAAAAGTACCCATTAACTTTTTAGTCTTTCATTGGTTTTAGATTCAGTATTGGCATAAAGATTTTTAATATTTCTTTAATTATTTACCATACTAAACCAAGTTAAAAGGATTTGCAGAAGACAATTAAGCTGAAATAAAAAATTCTTCTTTTTTTATTATAGAAAATATTGTGGGAAAAAGAAGAATTGCTCCTTACCAACATTTGCTCATTTTCCATCAATTTTTTCAGAAGTCTTTTCTACAAAGATTGTTAAAACGCAGGATTGTGTAGTACAGAGTTAACTGATATTCTAATTTACAAAAAATATAAGATTTCAGATTCTGACGAAACACTGCCCCCATCAGACAGAGACACAACCACCATTTTTCGAGGTCAGTCAGTCAAATATAGAAGGTCAAGCCTTGCAGCAACCCCTATATAAAAATGTAAATCTATCTGTTCAGCAAGGTTCTTGTAATCCTGAGTATGATAAAAGTTACGAAAATTTTCAGCTTGTCCAAGGAACATCGCATGATGAGAATGTAGAACCATTATTAGCCTCAGATAAGCAGTCCAAAAATATTAGTGGCTCATTCCTAGATAGGTTGGATGCTATTAAAAAGAAATATGCATATGCGTTTATGTCACAGAGTTTGCAATTATCACAAACACAGGAGACAGATGAACTTGAAACTGCTGAACCATTGGAAAAGGTCCCCAGAATTATTTTCACGACAGACACTGCAGTCCAGACTGCATCCCATGTCACAAACATCAGTATCACCAACATTTATAGTGAAGATCTTTCTATGAGTGATTATCCTTTCTGTGAGAGTACACAGACTTTTTCAACAGGTGCTGTTTCTTTAAGTAGTGCCAATATTTATACTGGTGAGCTGGTGGAGTCCTCAGGTCTGGGTCTAAAAAAAACACAGACTTATATCGTAGGAGAGGTTGTAACCCAGTAATTGTTGTAATAGTATTTCAGTAATTGATATGAGTTTCCTTGAAAAAAAATAAACTGAGTTCAGAACACTTGTTAAGTGGAAGTCCTTTACCCACATTAGAGCATAATAATTTTACGGTTGGGCTTGTGTTAGATTTGTACCATTTGGCCGTAGGAAGTAAGTTACCTCTGAAAAATAGTTTATACAGATGGATATCTGAATTATCAGGAGTACCATCAAATGAAATAAGTGAGAGTGCTTTAGTCAGCAAAATTTATAGAATCATCAACTGGATGAAAACCAGGAGACTGAGCGGAGCTTCAAAGGAATCCTACCTGAAAGAGCAATTTATAGTACCTAGCCAAGTACCGTCTGCAAGCTTTACTTCTTTTGAAAGTTCAAAAAGTAGTGGTAAGTCTGAACACAAGACAGGGTATTTGCAGGGTCATAGTACAGTCCATACAACTGAACAATTAGATGTCGTTAATGAAAAACTGCTGGAACGAAGAGATACTGTCGTAAAAGTAAGAGAAACAGCTAAACAGTTGAAAAGAAAACTCGACAGGACTGAAAAAAAACTTGCTTTCAAACAAAGTAAATTAGAAACCACAGAAACTGATCTAAAAAAATCATTGTCTGAAGTAACCTCTAAGAACAGAGATGTTAATCATTTGAAATCTTTATTAGCAAAAAGTAAAGCAAATTCTCTGATTCTAAGATCAACCATAAGAGATCTAAGGACGACAGAAATTCAGCAAGGATGGAATAATAAATTGAAAGATACAGAGATAAACCATTTGAGAGCTAAGATATCTGAAAATGACGAAATTTTAAAGAGAGCCAAAGAAACTGAAAATCAGCTGAGAGAAGCAAATGAGAGTATAGATTATTTACAGTTGCTGCTTAAAGATTCTACTGAAATTCAATTATTTGATACTGTTGCTCAGAAGTATACTACAGATACTTTAGAATGTGTTATTATTATTATTATTATTATTTGGTGTTTTAAGGCGCATCGACAGCTGTGGTCATTTAGCGCGCATGAAGGTAATATTTAGAAATGGAATAATAAAATGTTAATTTGATACTTAAAATCTATATTAGATTCTATATTTTATTATAAAAATCTATCTCTTTTAGGTATTCTAAAATGTTATTCTGTTGTACATGTAAAAATAAATTTTGTATGCTATCAACACTAAAATGTTTTGACCGTATACGGTCGAAATTTTTACAGTTTAATAAAATATGTTTTATAGTTAAAGGTTCATTACAGTTTATACATTGTGGTGCTCTCTCATTATTTAAAAGATGCACATGTGAAAACCTTGAGTGTCCAACACGACATCTTGTTAAAATTACTTGACTTTTTCGGTTACAATAAAATTCATATTTATCATTAAAATTTGGCTTGATAGCTAAAAGCTTGTTGTTAAAACATTGTTGCCATTTAATTTGACATTCAGACTTGATAAATTCATTTATTTGTTGTTTTTTGTCAGTATAAGGAATTTTTATGTTGGCTATGTTCATATTTACAGCATCCTTTGCTTCTTGATCAGCTATTTCATTACCTTTTATATTAATGTGGCTGGGTATCCAGCAGAATATTATTGTCTTTGATCTACATAAATAAACATATTTTCTGAAAAATTGTTGAATCAGTGGATTTGGGTTATCAGGATGTTTTAAAGATTGTAAAACTGACATCGAATCAGAAAAAACTATGAATGTCTTGTTATTATTGTTTTGTATTGAACAGAGAGCAATGTTTAAAGCTACAGCTTCTGCTGAAAAAGTAGAGCTATGATCTGGTAGTCTTATTTTGGCAGTTTCTTGCTTGTGTACTGAAGCGCAACCAACTTTATTGTCTTGTTTCGAACCATCAGTATAAATTGAAATGTAATCTTTATACTGTGATTTGATTTCTAAAAATTTATTTTGATAAAATAATGGATTTGTAACTGATTTCTTATTTACGTTGAGATCAAAAATAATATTTGGTGGATCTATGGTCCACGGCTCTTTTACAGGAAGTTTAAAGGGTTTAATATTCTTTACATTTATGTTTGACTCATTGAGAAGAGGTTCAACTCGTAGACCAAGTGGTTTGATAAAATTAGGTTTATTTTGAAAGAGTATTTTGTTGGGTGGATTAAAAATGTCATTGTAAACCGGATTTTTTGTATTTGAAGCCAGTTTAGTTACGTATTGTAAGGACAGTTTTTTCCTTCTATCATATAAGGATGGCTCCTGGGCCTCTGAATACAAACTTTGAACAGGTGACGTACGGAAAGCTCCCAAAGCTAACCGAAGACCCTGATGATGAATAGTGTCCAACTTTTTTAGGTAGCTTTTTCGTGCAGAGCCATATATAATACATCCATAATCCAGTTTTGAGCGTATTAAAGATCTGTATAGATTTAAAAGAGTTTTCTTATCTCCTCCCCAGTCAGAGTGGGAAAGTATTTTTAAAACATTTAAAGCTTTTTGACATTTCAGTTTCAAAGCATTAATATGTGGTATGAAAGAAAGTTTTTTGTCAAAGATAACTCCTAAAAATTTTGCTTGATCTATTATTGGAATTGGACTATTATATATTTTCAGTGATGGATCTAAGTGCAACCTGTGCTCTTGGCAGAAGTGTACACAGTTTGTCTTTGTCTTGGAAAATTTAAAACCATTTTCTATAGTCCATTTCTCAATTTTGTCTAAATTATTTTGAAGCTTAGTTTCAATTGTTTTCATATCTTTGGACTTGTAACATATTAAAAAATCATCCACATATAAGGAACAGTTCACATCGTCATCTAAACATTTTACAATATTGTTAATCTTGATATTGAACAGAGTAGGTGAGAGGATACTTCCTTGAGGAACTCCCTGTTCTTGTTCATAGTCATCAGAAAAAGATGTGCCTACTTTAACTTTGAAAGATCTATTTGATAAAAAGTTTGAAATAAACTTGGGTAGATTTCCCCTTAATCCAATTTTATGAATGTCTTTTAAAATGCCATGTTTCCACGTGGTGTCATAAGCTTTTTCTAGATCAAAAAATATGGCAACTACATGTTGTTTCTTTACAAAAGCATTTCTGATAAAAGATTCTAATCGTACTAATTGATCTGTCGTGCTTCTGTTTTTTCGGAACCCCGATTGATGTTCCGATATAATATTATTGGATTCCAGGTAAAAATTAAGTCTATTGTTTATCATTCTCTCCATGGTCTTACATATACAACTAGTTAAAGCTATGGGTCTATAATTTGTTGGATTTGTATGATCTTTATTTGGCTTAGGAATTGGAATGATTGTAGCTTTGGACCAACTTTTCGGGAAGACACCTTGTTCCCATATAATGTTAAAAATGTTTAACAGAGTTTGTAATGAAATACGAGGTAAATGTTTTAAAAGTTGATAGTGTACTTCGTCTGCACCTGCAGCAGAATCGTGAGCATTTTTTAGAGAATCTTCAAGTTCTGATAGTGTGAAAGGTAAGTTGTAGTTTTCATTTGTATCCGTTTCAAAATTAAGTTCTTCCATTTCTGCTTCTTGCTTATGTTTTTTAAATTGTGGTTGATAATTTGCAGAAGAAGAGTTTGTTTTGAAAGTTTTACCCAGGATATTAGCGATTTCTTCTTTACTTTCGTAGATTTTGTCATCTACCTTGATATGCGAGTGTTTCATGGTTTGATTCTTTCCATTTATTTTTCTTAACATATTCCAAATGGTTGTCATGGGAGTTCTAGAATTAAGTTTAGAAATGAAATCTTTCCAAGATGATCGTTTTGCTTGTTTAATAGTACGTCGAGCCTTAGCTCTCATAATTTTACAAACATTTAAGTTTGTTTTTGTTGGATATTGTTTGAAACGTTTTAAACTGTCTTTACGTTTTTTAATAGCTTCTTTACAATCATCATTAAACCATGGCTTTTTCTTCTTAAAAGTATTTGTTGAAATCTTCGGGATGCACTGATTTGATATGTCAATTAAAGTTTTAGTAAAAGAAAGCATTGGATCTTCTGAATTTTCAAAATTGTCAATCAGTAATTTTTCATGGCAAAGAATATTGAATTTTTCCCAGTTAGCTTTTTTAAAATTCCATTTTGGAATTTTCTCATCTTCTGTTTTCTCAGTTTCTTGTATAATGATAGGAAAATGATCACTTCCATGGGAATCTTCACATACTTTCCATTCATAATCAAGGTACAAGGAAGGATGGCAGAGTGAAAGATCTATTGCTGTGAAAGAACCTGATCCAGGATGCAGGTATGTATGTTGATTGGAATTAAATAAACATAAATTATTCTCTGCAATGAAATCTTCAATTATTTTACCTCTATCATTGGTATCTGAACAACCCCATAATTCGCTATGTCCATTAAAATCACCACATATGATGTAAGGTTGAGGTAGTTGTAGTAAAAGATTTTCTAAATCATTTTGATCTATTCTTTTATTTGGTGGGATATAGATAGAGCATATTGTTATAGTTTTATTTAAAGATGCTTTTATTGCTATTGCTTGTAGATTTGTGTTTAAGTCTATCTTACGATGAGGTACCGTAGAATGTATTATGATAGAAGAACCACCAGATGCTCTTTGGCAATCATTATGTATGTAGTGATAGGAAGAATAATTGCGAACTTCCAAGTTATCATTGGGGGTTATAAAAGTTTCTTGAAGACAACAAATTTGTGGATTTAATAAAGATAAAAGAATTAGTAGTTCATTAAAGTTGGTTTTTAGACCTCTACAATTCCATTGTAAAATTGAGTTTTGACCCATTATACTTGTATATTGGGAGTTTGAATTTACTTAAAAGTTATTTGACTGAGGAGTCAATTTCCAATTCCATATCTTCTAAACTTTCAAATTTATTTGCCAGCTTAACAGGATCCTGTGACCCTTTCTTCTGTCTATTTGATTGTTGTTTATCTTTTTCTTTTTTATCTGGTTTATTTTTCTGGCTTTTATTTGGTGATGTAGTGCATGAATTAGCTCTAGAAGCTGATCTTGATCTACTAGAGTCTTTTGTTTGGTTAGATTTTGAACCTGTTTCAGATGTTTGAGGTGGTTGGACAGATGGAGACGTAGATTTCGAGGAAGGTTTAGCGCCTAGCTCAAAATCCACGGGATCATACTGTGTCCCACAAGTTCTCGTCTGAGGTTTTGCTGTTGCTGATTGAACTATCTTAGAGTACCTAGGTTCAAAAGCTGTCTCATATTGTTTTTTTGCCTCAAAGTACGAAATCTTTCTTATTGTTTTAATTCTCATAATTTCTTTTTCTCTTTTCCAGACTTCACAGTTGGTTGATCTTGCACTGTGATCTTTACCACAATTTACGCATTTGAAAGGTCTTTGGCAGATGCTAGATGTGTGTTTGGATTCACCACATCTATCACAGATTACTGCATCTGTGAGCTTGCAGTTGTCTTCGTGGTGTCCAAATTTTTGACAATTAAAACAGCGCAAAGGATTTGGGATGAACTGTTCCACTGGTACTGTACGATAAAAGATTCTAATACTCTGAGGCAAAGTGGTGGTGTTAAAAGTGAGGAGTAGTGTATTGGTTTCAAGTTGAACATTATCTTTTTTTATTTTGAATCTTTTGCACGCAACAACTCCTTGCGGTGCAAGATATTCAACAATTTTTTCCTCTGTTTCTCCTTTCAGTACCCTGTCTTTCACAATTCCTCTGGATTTGTTAAGCGAGTTGTGCTCTGAGACTGAGACTTTCAAGTTGTAAAACTTTTTCACTTTTAACAGAGATTCAACTTGACTTGCTCTTGATGTTTCAACAAGTAGCAGTTCGTTTTTTAATTTTTTGACTGATTTTGGAGTGCCTATTAAACTTTCTATTTGTTTTTTCATTATAAATGGAGATAGAGATATAATGGGCTTTGCCTCCTCACTTTTGATAATCAAGAACTTTGTACTATTTAAGTAAGACGTTTCGTTTTCGTTATTCGGTCGGGGTCTTTTGTTTTGGGAAGCCATGATTTTGTCAGTGTAATTTCAATAGCTATGCGCTCCACCCTCCTCGGAGCCCTACAAGGGGACGTCTAATGGAAATGGGTTTTAGAATGTGTAATGAACTTGACAGATCTGAAAGTTCCATCTGAAAAAGTTGGAGAAGTCATCAAGGCTGTATCTTCACTATGTGGTAAAACCGTTAATAGAGTACCAGCTCCATCTACTGTTAATCGTATTGTTGACAGCAAAATTGCCATTGCTCAGAAGCAGATTGCTTCTACCTTAAAGGATAAACCTGAAACAACTCTTTACACGGATGAAACAAGAAAATATGGCAGAAGTTTACAAAGTTACATTGTAACTGATGAAGAGAGCAATTCTTATTTACTAGGTTTGAGAGAAATGGTTGATAAAAGTGGTCAGAGCACACTTGATACACTGAAAGAAATAAGCAATGATATAACATACTGCCATGAAAAGGAACAACAAAATGACATGAATGTGGGTTATAAGATTCTTTCAAATGTAAGAGATACCATGTCAGATAGAGCCTCAATAGAGAAGCATTTTAATCAATTGTTGGAACAGTACAGAAGTGAGATACTGCCTTACGTGTGCTTAGGATGGGAAGATATGAGTGATGAAGAAAAGAACAAAATGACTCACATGAACAATTTCTTTTGTGGATTGCATCTTTTGGTTGGAATGGCAGATGTATGCGAAAATTCCATGAAAAAATTTGAGAGACAATTTCTAGATGGAAAGGATGTGGGTTCTGCAGTAAAAACCAGAGCTTAAGAAATACCATCGCAACGAAAGCGGCACATTAAGACTTTTGCGAACATCATCAAAAGCTTTTGCTGTGGGCCAAGATGAAAAAAATGGTGTAAATTTACCTTGGCATATTTACTTAAAAACCAAACATGAGAAAAACCTGATTATGAGATTCAAGCATAACAGATTCAACCTTGTATTCAGTTTAGCATTGGCCGTTTACCATCACAGAAATAGAATTTCCGAATTTCTTGATGAAATACATGGAACTGATAATGATTTACTGAAGGCTGTTTCGTTGGACATTAAAGAAAACCTATTTATTGCTGGACTAAAGGCATTTGGACTCATATCAAAATTTGTTACTGGACCGTTGTGGAAATTACTGGAAGAGTCAGGTGACATACTTGATATGAATATTAAGTACAAACTACTTGTAGACTTCCTACAACAGGGTTCCAATAGTGTGGAATTAATTACAAAATTTGCTGTTGGTGAAGAAACCCCATTTCAGACAAAGCTGACCGATGACATTGCTACCTAAAGCTTATTGGAAGAGAACCAGTTTACTGAAATATTGTATCCATTGTTGCAGGCTCTATTCCTTAGTATGCATGAATTACTTAACAGAATGGTAGCTGATCACCTTCCTGGAGGAAAATTCTTTGCACCATCTGAGGAATTGATACGTGAAACTCGTTCGGCTATGAGACATAACAAATTGCCCGAATTCATTTTTGGCCAACTTGATCAGTTACTCAGATACAGACCAAATGTTGACTAATGAGTCATACTTGATGTATTCACACAACAAAAGTAGAAAATGGTTAGCTGAATTACCCTCAGAAGAGAAAGAGAGGCTTTTGGAAGATTGTAGAAAGGAAGGAAAAGTAATCAGACAGCAGTTTAAAGTTAGATTGCAAGAAATTGAGGCTAAGCGTTTAGAAATACAAGAGCAGAAAAGGAGACAGATGGTGGAGAGAGAAAGAAAAAGATTGCGTAACCTAGAAGAGATGACAAAGGATATTTGCTTCTATGGACTCTGGCAGAGTGTACAACAGTTGATAGAAGGCATGGCTTTGCTTGGATCAGATGCTAAAAAACGAGAGGCTTTACATTCTCAGCTGCGATTCAGGAAAAGCGTTCTTCACCAAAAGCATCAAGACAAACATATCTACAATTTTACTCGAAGAAATGAACAAGGGAAATATATCAAATTAAGTATAGAACAACTGAAGCAAAATTTACTGTTACTCATTGAAGATATACTGATAGAGCCCACCCATGAAAAAACTAAAGATATTCCACTTCTGGTTGGAAGAGATATACATCACACATTTTCCAATGGTATAACATACAGAGGTTCAGTTATTTCCGTTGTTCCTGGTTTTAGTGAATGGTATAATGTTAAATATGAAAATGATGAAGCAACTTACGCATACAACTTGAAACAGGACTACAAAGAAGGCAACTTGAAAATTGTTGTTGGAGGAACACAAACTGATTAATGTTTTTGAACATTTTATTTTTATTTTGAAATGTACATAGACACCTGTAGATCTATTTTGAGATTTTATGAGCTTCAAAAAAAGCTGAAAATATTCCCAGGTAGGAATCAACTTGTAAATAGGACAATTGGCTGTGGAGAAAGTGAAACAGCCATTAACATCAATATGTGCCCTCCAGATGTGTTTGCGTTTTCAGTTTTATTTGCAGTGCATAATAAAACAGTGTAACAGTATATCTATCATATGTAAGCAAAATTTTCTTTTTAAAAGTTCCAAGTTACTGCTTTAGCAATCATGCTAATTATGTTTTGTCACCAGCATAGATATATCTGACATTGTTTGACATGTCTCTGAGCCCCAGCAGTGAAGTCAGGATTGTACAGGACTTAAGGATAGGGGGTCACTGGTTCAAATCCCTAGCTCAGCATATTTCTTGGCAAGGATTCCTTTGTATCACTACTTATTATTGTTTCAATGATCATGGTTATGTGGGAAAGCAGCCAGTGGCTAGAGACAAATACATTGCAAAGTACTGGTGAAAAAAAATCCAGGAATGAATGGATAGGTGCACCATCTGCTGCGATATAACTGACCTAGTGGATACTTTTCACAGATGCATGAATCCCCTTTTTGCAAGAGCACATTTCATTTATAAAAGTGAGGGTGACCTAACATAATTATGTGTGATACATTTCTTTTAAGTGACCTCTTGGCAACTGAAGTATTCAGACCACAGCCTTTTCAGACTAATTTATCGTTTTGATTTAGTTTTCTGTGATATAGGAACAATTATTGATACCTTAAAACATTAATTCTTGAACATCACTTGTTGTGAAGAGGTTACTTTAATATTGCAGCATGATCAAAAGAATGGCTTCATATTTTTATTTTACTGTTTTCTTGCATTCTTACATATCTAAGGCTGCTTTCAATTTAGTTTTTTGCAAGGTACAAGCAGTACTGGAAATTTTCTATTTTTTTTATTTCACTGTGAGGTACAAAGTAGTACCTAAATTTTCTATTTATTCAAGTTCAAATAGTATAAGAAACAGTTTGTTTATTATTTTATTACAAGGTACAAAGTAGTACCAGAAATCTTCATTCATTCTAACAGAACTAGTTTTTAGCCATTTAATCTTCCATTTTCAGTCTTATTTTACGATCACTGAACATTTATAATTATGGTACTTTACTAAGTAAATATGCTTAAGTATGCATTTGAAAATGTACAACTTTGTATTTGCAGACTAAGTAAGTAAGTCTCAATCAGCATGTTCATAGGCAGTCTGATCAGAGGCTACACATTTTGTCTGAACCTCCTGCATAGCTTATTATTTCATATGTAAGCAAATAAAACAATGGAAGCATCTGCAGATTACAAATTATATGTGGTTCAAATGATAGAATTTGTCTATGATAGGGTAGAAAACATTGTGGGAAAAACAGAAAATACTGGTTACTAACCTTTTTTTTAGGGTTGTTGAAAATCCTGATTGTCTGATAAAGTGTTGAAAAAAAGCTACTATCACTTGAAATTAATAGGTGTATGTCTCTTCCCAAATTGATAGAATTCCAGTCAATGTTACAAAAATTCCATTTTCTAATTCAATAAATCCTTCTCTCAAGACTGGTTATAAATAATCTTGGATGCACTGTACTGAAATAGAAAGGAGAAAACATAGACAAGAAATAAGTGTCATGTTTTAAATCATATCTGTGGTTCATACATTTTCAAATGAGTCTATTTTTCCAATAGCATTAACCTATATTTTCCCCATTGTAAAATGGGTGGGTGGGGTAACGTTATTTCCTTTATATAACATATACAGCGTTTTTTGGGTGCACAAACCTTTCAAAACTGAATGGAAGATCATTTTATCATTTACAAGCCATTATATGTCATCTAGATGACTTTAACTAAGCTCAAAAACCTTACATATTGTAGAAAGTGTGCTTTTTCTCTTTCAGTATCAAAATGGGGTTTAGTCTAACAGATATAACATCAGAAAAAGACACAATAAAATCACCTAACAGCTAAGGTACAGTATATAATTAATCATTGATGTTCTGCCCACCATGTGGACACTTCATTAACTGCATATCAAGCAGACTCTTATAGTTACAGAGTGAGGTCATTTTTTGCTGAAAAATTAAAATTTGTGTTTTCAGAAACATGATTTTTTGCCTTTTGTCAAGGTATTTTTGACGTAAAGAAATAGTACAACCTATATAAACTATATATTTCCTGATTTGTAATGATGAGATCTTTCAGAAAATGTATAGTTTTTACAGATTAGACTCCTTTCAGAAAAAGGGTGGTGGTTGCTAATTTATCAAACTGATTGGACTAGGGTGAGCCAGGTCCGTACACAAACACATGCATGCAGTCTTCTCTCTCGACCACTGAAATATTATTAGTGCAAACTAGTCAAAGTTTAGGAAAGAGTTCATTAATCAAGACAGGAAGGAAAGTATCAGAGAAAAAAAAGAAACAAAGGTAAGTAAATGCAGGGAAGGTTGAGCGGAAATGAACATTCTGTTATACAATTGATGTATTCATGTCAAACGGATAAGCATCTAAAAATAGCCCTTTCCTTGCTGTGAAATTACCGTCTTTGTCTTGCTTTGGCGTTACAAAAATAAAGAACAAGCAAACTCTACTTATCTCAAGTCTATACAGAAAAATGTGTTCCGAAAAGCAAAAATACATATCTTAACCTAGTACGCAAAATACCAATAAATCTTTACAGAAAGAAGTATTCAAAAATAGCAAAAGTACAAGTTTTAACTAGTAAGTAAAATACAACATACAATTTCTACAATTCCTCGTCCTCAAGCACCTTTACATATTAAATCTTCGGACCTGACTGAAGAACCAGATTTGCATGCAATACTTTTAAGTCAAAACCGAGCTTTGGATCACGTTGTCGCTCGTGCGTGACATGACTGAAATTGGTTGTCAGGCGAAGGAAAGCAAGAAATGGTGAGTACTAATCACAAAGCGAACATGAAAATCAAAAGTAATGTGCTCACCTTCAACAATCAAAGTACTGAAAGTGCTGTTTTGAAAAGTGATTATCACAAAATCAAAGTGCTGAAATTTCTGTGAGAACTGAGACTGTTACACAATACTCTCAAGGACCCGGTCATAGCGAGGATGAGCTCCTCTCTGCTCACGTAGTGCGTGCCACATAAGGAATCTTTCGAAACAGGAACTAGATAGAGGTCACATGGAGTCAGGACTAAATTATGAAGTAGCAATGGCTAGTGTTTCTATGTTTAGTTTTTGCAGTTTCCCATCCAAGAGCGGCTTTGTGAGCTAGGGCGTTTTTTAATGAAAAGTGCTGTCACTCAGCAGGACTTCAGGCTGTCTTTTTCGTATGGTGTTTGGGTCATCTTTAACAGTATCGCACCCTTGTCTAAATTGGTCCGATCCATGTACGAATACCAGATTTCTTTAGTGCAGTCCCTTTGAACTGCTTCTAAATCGGTTTTGATAAACGATAAATAATTTCCGAGTTTGACGAAAAACTTTATGATTACTCTTGGCTCAATAAAACGTCGTCCGTTATTTTGGACCATTAATGCAGTATATGACGTCATGAGAATTATGTCATACTTTACCTACTTGAATATGACGATATTTGAAAGCTTGAGTCAGTTCCAAGATAATTAATGCTCATCTATGCAAATTTTTGTACTCCTCCATGTAGTAGTTTTCAAAGTAACGAGGTTGTCCACGATCTTTTTTATCACACCTCGTATATAGCATGGCAAGGCCTAAAAATATGGCTTACCCCTTCAGTGGCATTTACAACACATTCCAGGCTTTATGACCCTGAGGAAGAAGACTTCTGTAAACATTAAGGGGAAAGGAGAAAAATAATAGTAACTAGCATTCTGTCCTTTTTCAACAACAATTTATTCACTTCCACTGGCAAATTTCATCTTCCTATGCATATTTTATTTGTCATTCACCAGCTAATGCCAACCCTTTTAAAAACATTGATGAAAAGGAGAAATGCTGGTGACCAGCATTTTCTCCTTTTCCCATAATGTTTTCTTCCCTATAAAAAACATATAACACCATTTGAGCCAAACAAAATATTTCATCTGCAGATGCTTTGAATTTTATGTAGTCCAAAACTTTGTCATCTGGTAAGGTTAAGTACATTTTCAACAGTTTTTTCATGCATGTTATTGTAGCTAAAGCACTGATTCATGCATTCCTAAAATTTCATAAGCCAGCACCAGGTACAAAAATCTTTTTCAAGTCATCGATTCATTTCCCCATTAACAAGAGGGTCACTGGCCCTAAAGCACTCACATGAGTAAAGTAATCTAGGATAGATTTAGCTGAAGAGATCCTGGCTGTGATGATGTAAAACACATGAGTGTTGGTGACCTACTTTTTGTCCAAAATATCATCAAAAACAAAATATTCTGACAATGTTTCTTGAGTATCAGGCTGAAAATGTAGCCACTTCACTGCACATAAGGTTTTTCTTAGATTTACCCAACTTTTGGCCATACATGACGAAATTTCAGAACTATCCAAGAAATTAAGACAAACATTCTGATCAAATATTCCAAGTATTATGAGTGTCAAACTGAAAATATGGCAACTTGAGTGCATTAAAAGTTTTCTTTTTTTTTTCCGAGATTTGGCCCAGTGACCTCTTTGACCCAACATGACCAAATTTCAAACTTGTCCAAGCTATCCTAAAAGCAAAATATTCCAACAAAGTCCCATGTGTATCAGGCTGAAAATGTGGCTGCTAATGTGCATACAAGATTTTTCTAAAATTTGACGTGACATACTTTTTGACCCGATGTGACGCAATTTTAGACTTGACCGACATATTATCAAGACAAACATTCTGACCAGATTTGATGAGTATCAAACTGGAAATTTGGCCTGTAGAGTGCACATAAAAATTTGTAAGATTTTGCCGAGTAACCTACTCTTTGACCAGAGGTGACCCAATTTCACACCTGTCTGAGATACTATCAAGACAAATATCCTGACCAAGTTTCTTGAGTATCAGACAGAAAATGTGGCCTCTAGACTGCAAACAAGTTTTTTTTTCCCCAAGATTTGGCCAATTGACCAATTTTTTTAACCTGAAGAGAACTTGTCCCAGATATCATTAAGACAAATATTCTGACCAGGTTTCATGAGTATCAGACTGAAAATGTGGCCTCCAGACTGCACAAAAGGTTTTTCCAAGATTTTGACTTGAAGTTACCCAATTTCGAACATTTCCGAGATACTACCAAGACAAACATTCTGAGCAAGTTTCATGAGTATCAGGGTGAGTACACACACAGTTTTTCTAAGATTTGGCTCATAGACCTACTTTTGGACTCGAAGTGACCCAATTTCGAACATGTCCGAGATATGATCAATACATACATTCTGACCAGGTTTAATGAGTATAAGATTGAAAATATTGACTCTAGTGTGCATACAAGGTTTTTCTAAGATTTGACTAGGTGACCTACCTTTTTGTCCAATAGTAAAGTTGTCCGAGATACTACCAAGACAAATATTCTGACCAAGTTTCATGGGTATCGACGCACAGACAGCACTATCACACAAAAGCTCACCTTAAGCATTTTGTACTCAGGTAAGCTAAAATGGTTGCTGTGCTAATAGAAATTCAGAGAATGCTTCATTGAAAAACAGTCCTTTATTAAGAATCAATAAATTTCTGGCATAGAGTGTAATGGCATCTTTGTGAAATATGTTTTGGCATAATGCAGTGTCTTTTTCAAAGTTTTTACAGATTTTTAAACAAGACTGAAGTTCTTCGACTACTTGAAGAACTATCTTTAAAAAAAAAAAAAAAAAAAAAAAAATGTAGGCCCTTAAGAGGTTTTGCCACTGTCAGATTGCTGCATAAAGATGCACCATTCCACATGGAATCTACTGTTCAAGACTTCGAAGCAGGAAAAGATTGTTGTGTTCCCTCATCCGTACTATTCATCTGACATGTGTAGTTTAATCCTTTGTCTACACTGTCCACTTTGCTTTTTGAAAATGCAGGAAATGACCATTTGTTTTGCTTTTTGCTTTCCCCCACAGCCCGCCCGGATAGCTCAGTCGTTTGCGTATCTGACTCGTGATCTGGTGGCTGCGAGTATGATACCTAGTTGAAACAAACTTTCTTTCCGGCGATTTTTCGCCTCTGACCTCTGATGCATGTGAGAAAAGTAGTCAGTGACTTGGAAAAAAGTTTCTATCAGTACTGGTGTGAGAAAGCCAGGAAACACATGTGTAGGTGCAATGACTGCCGTGATATGACCTAAGCTGTTAAAAAACGCATTAAAAACTAATACAAATACAAAACGAATTTCTGCTACTGTGTATTCTACCCTATCAAAATCAAATTCATACATTTGAGTTCAACTTAATAATAGCTTGCAAATACTTTTAACAAGAACAAGTCTAAAATTTTGTCGTCTGGCAAAAGCTTGAAAAAGTAATCGTGTGCATTTGATAAATTTTGTTGTTTAGTCTAACAAATCTAACTACAGACTGCTAATAAAAGACATTTAACACTTAACCAGAAGACAAATTGTAATATAGATCCAAATTGGAACTATTTCCAATGCATATAGTAAATGTGGCACATCTGATGCATGTGAGATTAGTAGTCAGTGGCTTTGGAAAGAAAGTTATATGAGTACTGATGTAAGAAAGCCAGGAAACACATGGGTGAGTCACTGACCGCCATGATATGACCTAAGCTCTTAAAAAGGTGTTAAACTCCAATACAAACACAAAAACAAATGTTGCACAATTAATGGGATTTGTCTGTAAATGATAAGAATCATTTTGGGAAAAGAAGAAAATGCTGGTTACCAGTATTTTCTCCTTTTCCCACAATGTTTTCAAAGGCTTTCTTTCTCAGGGTCGTTAAAACTCGGAATTGTAAGGTAAAGGGTTAACTCTCTCAGTGCCAAATACATGTAGATAATGTGAATTATTTCAACGACTGAGAATACAATATACTGATACTCAGAATTTGTTTATCTTACAGGCTTGATACAAATGGACAGTATAGTTTCATGATTATACAGTATTCAGTGGCAAAAGCAATAACATAAAGTTTCCGATTAGACATTTACAAACCGAATCGGGCATAAAATCGATATGATTTGTACATACAGGTAGTCTATCATTTAGATACATGTAACGTTATTTTTCAAATTATCTATAACTGATGCCATCATGGTGAAAAATTATGAAATACCGCGCGAGAATACAAGGAACCTGCAATTTTCTTATACAAAATTCACAATACAAGATTTTGATTAATGACAAAAATTGCGTCATCTGAATGTCATAATATGAGATCATTTATTACGTATTTATCCTCAATGACCTTTGCCATATTGGAAACCAAGTATACTGTCACCGTGTGAAAGACTGATTCGGGTTTTTCCGCAGAAAAGGCATGTGCATTTTCATCTTTTTTTTTTTTTTTATTTATATATATCACACCATACTTAATGTTACTGTCATTTTTTGCTATGTGTATGTATTTGCCACAATATCCATATATTTTGGAAAGTATTAGACTATATGCTTTGTATTTAAAAGGGCTCGTTTCAAATGATAAAATTTCTGTAACCAGCAAGTAGACGAGTGGAAATTTTATTAGGCAAAGACAGCTAAGTACTATTGAATTAAAATACAACAGAAACGTAAATGAAAGGAAAGTGTGCTTTCCTTTAAAGATTTTATCACTTTTGCATGACAAATCAAGACCTTTTCCAAATATTAAGCAGTAATTTTACCTTATCCAATGCGGGAGTACTCAGACCTCCTACCTCACCACAAATACGATAAACATTAAATTGTATGTCAAAAATTCATCTCGCTTTTAATTTTATTACTTTCCTACATATTATCACTCACAAAATATGCAACCTGTCCATTGCTGAATATTTGAAAAACAAAACTAGATGTAAAGGAAAATTCAAGCTGGTAACGGAAATTGTGTTGCTTTTTTTTTTCAGGATAGAATAATAAGAACATTGGCAAATTTCGGGCATTCCTTTACTCAATTCAGGAGCATTGCAGTCATCTAAATACCAACAGCTACATATCAAATGTTCATATTAAATGTGTTCCATTTTAAATTTGGAAGTGTCTCCTGACAGCCGGCTGCCACGAGACTAAAAGGCTCCTGACAGCCGGCTGGCATGTGACTAAAAGGCTCCTGACAGCCAGCAGTATTTCTACGGTGTTTAACCAAAAAAACTGAGAGCAATAGAGTCATCTTAATGTTCCTTTAATGTTGGCAAAGAGGCATTAATTACATCTACTTTATAATGTTTTAATTGCTAATTTAAATCTAGTGCATGCCCAGACAATTATCATAGATTATGGCTTGTTTAATAATTGCTTTAATATATGAAGATGTTTTGTACAGAGGTTGTTGTGAAAAGAACCTTTTTGATCATAGAGATGTGATTGTGTGGTTTATCCTGTAATTAGTTCTGACTGACTTTTATGAATAATTCTAGTCCTTTGCAAAAGCTCATTTTATCTGAAAATCCCAGATTCTGGTGAAACGGTTACCATGTCAAGCATCCTGATAGGACAGTGTAATTTATTGCCTCTAATTAGTTGGAATCTGTCTGACGAGAAACTCTGTTCTCAGAGTCATTGTGTGAAATTTGATACTGATACTTGAAACTGATAAGCCCTGGAGAACCTTGCATTTATAGCATCTAAAATCTGTGTCCAGTTCCATGGAATAATTCTATACATGTTTCAATTTTCTTTCATGTCAGGCTGTGTGAGCTTGTAGAATGTAACAATCTTTATGAATCTTAAACCTTCGAATTTTAATGATAGTCATTGCAACAGGATTCATTCCTGGTAAAGAAACTCTAGGAAAGCATGGATTGGTGCTACCTTGATATAACTCAGATAACATTGAAAACAATGTTAAACACCTTTACAATCAGTCCATCAATCAATCGGTCTATCTTTGAATTTTTCTTTCATTTAATTTTAAATTGGATATTTACTTATAGCAGAAAATTTTCAGACCCAAGAAAGATGTTATGATAATGCAGTTTTAGTAAATTTTGATCCTGTCTCATTATTGGCTTAAACCACAGGATATTTGAAGGAATTTATGTAAAAAGGTAGGATATTTCAAGGAATTTATGTAAAAAAAGTAAAGTGTTTCTACTTACTGCACAGGAAAACTACATGAACAGACTTATTGAGAACTTTACATGTTATTTCAAGCAATCACTGACCTTTCTCCACAAAGTTTTCTGCACTGAAAGTAGGACAGTAATAGATCGTATGTCTGACCCTTAACTCAAATATGCTTCCAATAAGTTTGAAATCATTACATATTAGTAATGCCAGTATGTCCAGGTGACATTCAACCCCATAATATGATTTATATATTTACTGTTCTGATATTCTATCCAAGTAATGAAAAGATGGAGGTATAGAGGTATGACAAGAGGGCCATGATGGCCCTGAAGTCGCTCACCTGAGTCTTTTGACCAAACATGACCCATTTTCAATCTCTTTTGAGATATGACAAACATTCTACAAAAGTTTTCATGAGTATTTGACTGAAAAAGGTTTTTCAAAGATTTGACTCAGTGACCTAGTTATTGACCTGAAATGACCCACTTGCAAACTGGTCCAAGAAATCATCAAGGCAAACATTCTGACCAAGTTTCACGAGTATTGCACTAAACACGTGGACTCTAGAAGGTACATAAGGTTTTGGAAGATTTGACCTAGTGACCTAGTTTTTGACCCCACATGAACTGTTTTCAAACTCTTCCAAGATATTATCAAGACAAACATTCTGACCAACTTTCAAGAGTATTGGACTGAAAATGTGTCCTCTGGAACGTACACAAGGTTTTTCTAAGATATAACCTAGTGACCTAGTTTTCGACCTAACAGTACCCATTTACGAACTCGTCTGGGATTTCATCAAAGCAAACATTCTGACTAACTTTCAAGAATTTTGGACAGAAAATATGGCCTATAGAGCATAAACGTTTTTCTAGGACTTGACCTAGTGACCTAGTTATTGACCCCACATGACCCATTATCATACTCGTGCAAGGTATCATCGAGACAAACATTCTGACCAACTTTCAAGATTTTTGGACTGAAAATGTGGCTTCTAGAGCGTACACAAGGTTTTTGTAATATTTGACCTAGTGACCTAGTTTGCAACCAGACAAGACCCACTTTCGAACTCTTCCAAGATATCATCAAGATAAACATTCTGACCAATTTTCAGAAGTTTTGGATAGAAAATGTGGCCTGTAGAGTGTACATAAGGTTTTTCTAAGATTTGACCTAGTGACCTAGTTTTTGACCCCATCTGACCCATTATCAAACTTATTTGAGATATTATCAAGACAAACATTCTGACCAATTTTCAGGAGTTTTGGACTGAAAATGTGGCCTGTAGAGCGTACACAAGGTTTTTCTAAGATTTGACCTAGTGACCTAGTTTTTGACCCGCATGACCCATTATCAAACTCGTCCGAGATATCATCGAGACAAACATTCTGACCAAGTTTCAAGAGTATTGGACTGAAAATGGCCTGTAGAGCGTCCACAAGTTTTTTCTGAGATTTGACCTACTGACCTGTTTTTTGACCCGACAAGACCCATTATCGAACTCATTCTAGATATCATTTGGACAAACATTCTGACCAAGTTTCACGACTATCAGACAGAAAATGTGGCCTCTAGAGTGTACACAAGGTTTTTCTAAGATTTGACCTAGTTTTTTACCCCACCTGACCCATTATCGAACTCGTCCGAGATATCATCGAGACAAACATTCTGACCAAGTTTCATGAGTAATGGACTGAAAATGTGGCCTCTATCTAGAGCATACACAAGGTAAAAGTTGACGACACATGACGCACGACAGACGACGCACAACGGACGACGGACACAGCACGATCACAAAAGCTCACCTTGAGATGCATCAAACAATGTTATCTTTATTTTAATTCATGTCCATTTTAATTGAGAGTTAAATACATTTAATGTAATATTGCGCTCTACTATAGACATATATACCAATAACAAGAGTGCTATCATCACAATATACACAGCCACATGGCTGCTATTTCAAGCAGCTAGCTATAGAGACCAAAGTGTTGGAATTGCTAGCACCTGCCTGGGTAGCTCAATGGATATATTGTGTTACTTGTGATCTAAAAGGTTTAAGCATGGACCGATGGATGGACAGGCGGACGCACAACAGACTCATTGGTCATTGGCTTTGATTAACCAATAAAAATGTGAAGTTTCATGAAATTATGTCCATTAATTGGAGATACATCGATGAAAAATCAAATTTGACATGAAGTCCCCTTTTTCCATGACACAGCAATAAATTCCAAACCCTGACAATATGCACTAGGTCACATGATCTGTGAAAATCTCATCCAAATCCGTTGAGATATGTCCAGTAATTAAAGAGATATTGGTGAAAAATGAAATATAACATGAAGCCCCCTTCTTCCATAGCGCAGCTATGAATCGCAAAACCTTGACAATTTGCGCTAGGTCACATGATGAGAAACGTTCTATCAAAATTTTATCCAAATCCATCAAGAAATGCGGAAGGAGCTGCATTCACAAGAAATGGAATGAAATATAACATGAAGCCCCCTTTTTCCATGACACAGCTATAAATCGCAAAACCTTGACAATATGTGCTAGGTCACATGATGAGAAACATTCTTTGAAAATTTTATCCAAATCCGTCAAGAAATGTGGGAAGAGTAACTGTTGCGTTAACAAGAAATGGACGTACATACGGACGAAGGGATGGACGGGCGGACAGACGGAGAAGATTATGTCAATATACATCGCGCCCGGCGGCGTATAAAGAGTTGGAATGCTTTCATATTTTCTTCCTCTTTCATAGTATTCCAAAAGCTGGCTGTCAGGAGCCTTTTTGTCTCCTGACAGCCGGCTGTCAGGAGACGTGGCCTTTAAATTTCTATGTAACCGACTCTGAAAAAACTTTGTTGACTAAATAACTTCGGTATCAAGACAGTTCCCCGAAAAGACAGTTCCCCGACACAACTTTTTGAGACAGTTCCCCGACAGATTTGAAGACAGTTCCCCGACACTTTTGTTTTGTGTCAAAGAACCTTTCATTGACAATAATGATTGATAATCAGGAAATATTAAAAATACTCTTAGATAATTGATGTTGTGATAGGGTTATGCATATCTTGTGAAGAAGAATTCTATATACATTGACAGGTAGATCTAATTATTCTCTCATCGGTGAATTCACGATCGTCATGCAAATAAGAGAATTTTAAAGAGGCTTAGCAAGCATGAAAGTTGATTAAACATACGTTTGGAGTTAATTGTTTAAACTGTTTTGATAACCTGTATTTTAGCTATGTGTATTCCTTTACGTTTCATAGAAATTCTGTAGATAGAACAAGAGAGAGGGAGGGGGGGGATTTACTTGAGTGAAATATTATTTCTTTTTACCTAGAACACTTTTCCCATAATCCAAATATTTAACCCTTAGGCTACTAAGCGCGACTCACTGACCTTTTGCGGACAGTGTAGATCAAGATCAGACTGCACAGAACGTGTCCTGTCAGGAGATATTTTTTCTCAAAAAATAAATTTGAAATAACGCTATTCGGGTTTTTACTACCGGTTTAATAGTTTTATTTAACTTATTTAGCAGAATAAGTGTTAACATACATGTATATTGTATGTACCATTTGGGAAAATGTAGTATATTTCAAGAATGCTGGAGAAATCGTCCCCTGGAGAAATCGTCCCCTGGAGAATTCGTCCCCAAATTGCTTGGGGACGATTTCTCTGGAGAAATCGTCCCCTGGGTACGAATTCTTTGGAGATATCGTCCCCAAGTTAAATTTTGGAGATATCGTCCCCATCTTCAAAATTCAAATATATTGTTGTTTTAGTTGTCTTTGAAAAACATTTTTAGAGTTTTTTTTTTTTTTTGCTTCAGTATTTACTTTGTGAGACGATTTTCTTTAGTCAAGAGCTGTTTGATAACATAACATAACATAACATTTTATTTTCGACTTGAAGCATATAGCTCATTATCAAATAATACAAATAAATTCAATACAGGCGTGGAAGCAATATAAAGACATAAAGATATAAAGATGTTGGGTTGATTCGTAAACAAAATAAATAAACAAATGAATTTTTTTTTACAATCTTTTCATGTTTCTCTACTATTTCTGATTATATAGATGCAATTTCGTTAAAGTTAATTCAAATGGTAGATGGTCATAGATGTTCTTAGATGTGAGAGTATTTCATATTATAGTAAATCATATGGAAACCTGCAGAAAGGGAGTACTTACATAAGTAAAATGAACACATCTCCACTAAATTACTCGATGGGAAAATGTAAATTTAAAGTCAGTATTGGAACAATAATACAATAATTTCATTGTGTCCGTGTACGGGCAGAGTGGATCTAGGATCAGACTACAAGTTTTGTACGACCTGATCTGCGGTCCACTCCACAGTAACACGAAGCGGAAACAACATAGGTATTGTGTAAAATATAAAATTTAATGTGCAATTTACCACTACAATACTCAATCCGATATAACTGCAATTTTTTAATAGCTTTATTTTTGTAACCGTGCAGCATAGATCAAAGATCAGGCTGCAAGGTTTATGTCGCCTGGTCTCCGATCGATTCTGCACGAAAAGGGAACTACATAGATGTATAATAGATAAACTGAACAGGAAAAAATACGAAAGGTAACAAAGACAATAAAAAGACACTGTCGGCTATTTGTAGGTATAGTTTCTAACACCTATCCTGCGAAATAGGTTAGATAAACTTTAGAGGTATCTGTAATAATACAGGTTTTTCTATTTTAAGGCTAATTTGTGGCGAGAAGTACATCGTATTTCGGACAATGTAGAAAAGGGAGATCAGACTGCACATTCTGTGCCGTCTGATCTCACTTTGCTCCGTCCGTGAATCTCGATAAGTAGCCTAAGGCTAAGTAACTGATAAATATTCATTTTTTCTCATTAGAAATGCCTTGCGAAAAAACAATGATAAATTTGATAGTATCCTCTTATTG
Organism: Hippopus hippopus; assembly: GCA_946811185.2. Classification (NCBI taxonomy): domain Eukaryota; kingdom Metazoa; phylum Mollusca; class Bivalvia; order Cardiida; family Cardiidae; genus Hippopus; species Hippopus hippopus. The sequence continues at coordinate 50,103,759 of OX328108.1, read as the reverse complement.
CTTGATTTCAGTAATTCGATAAACTTATACATACTTGGCTTATTAATATAGAATCTAGGGATATATTTCAGTCGAAGGTCTTTGTAAATGGGGCAAATTAAGGTAAAATGAAATTCATCTTCAATATCATTTAAAGAACATAAATCACAAATTCTATTTTTTCTCTCAGTTTTATTGTGTCTTCCCGTTTCTATTTTTAGTTCATGTGATGAAAGCCGAATTTTTGCAATTATATTTCGTTGGTATTTATTTTCAAGAACCGATATAAAACTAGAACGTTCGTAAATTGTTTTGAGATTCGCGTACAGCTGCATAGATGAGCTTTGTGACATGCCGGTTCGCCAGTTACTAATATAAATATCCTTGAGACGTGTTGCAAATAAGGGGAAAAATTTTTCTGGAATGATTGATTCGGGGAATAGCCATATTTCGTTAAAACCTGTATTTTCTAATAATGTTTTGACTCGGTTGGTCCAGTATTTAACAGTTGGGTTAATACGTATTACGTCAAATTGGTGGTTGAGTAAGGTAGCTAGTATACAATTTCCACTTTTCTCTTGAAACAATTTTAACCAATATTTTACTATACGGATATGCCTGTTAATAATTAAAGGAAAGCGACCTACTTCAGCTAAAAGAGCCTTAGAGTTTGTTGACTTTTTTACGTTAAGAATTTGTTTACAGAATTTTCTATGTACTCGTTCTACATTTTCTGATTGGTTGAACCCCCAGACTTCGCAATTATAACTTAAGATAGAGGCTACGTAGCTGTCAAATAAATTGAACAATATATATGGTGGCACCTCATATCCTTTTGTTAAATTGTGTAAGGAGCACATAGATCTAAGCGCCTTCCCTACAAGTGTATCTGTGGCTTTTTGAAAAGATCCGCCACTGCTGAATACTACACCCAAATAGTTAAAATTTTGGACTATTTCAATTGTCTCCCCTGCATAGGTAAATGAACAATCCTGACTGTATCTACCACCTTTTCTGAATATCATAACTTTTGTTTTTTCAATATTAACAGTTAAATTCCATCGTTTGCAATAATTTTCTAACTCTTTCAATAGATCTTGTAATCCTTCTTTTGTTTCCGATAGTAGCACTGCATCGTCGGCAAACATCAATAGGAAAATATTTATTTGGTCAAGAGTCAAGCCGTCAAGATTTAATTGAAAACTTTGCTCAATATCATTAAGGAACAGTGAAAACATTATAGGCGAAGTGGTCTCCCCTTGGAACAATCCAATATTGCTCTCGAAGAGCTGCGAAAGACTATTAATGTGCTTGACTTGCATTTTAACATTTTGATACATTGATTTTAAGACATTAAGCATTTTTCCATCTATGCCAGACTTGCACAGTTTATACCAGAGTGAATTTCTATCTATACTGTCAAATGCTTTTTTAAAGTCGATAAAACACGAATATAGTTTACTTTTGCTGTTAAACTGTTTTTCTATTAAAGCGTTTAAAATAAATACTGCGTCGGTCGTACCAAAACTTTTCCTAAAGCCGAATTGTGCGTCAGTTAAAATATCGTTTTGTTCTGCCCAGTTTTTCAATCTATTGTTCAGAATTACTGTAAAAAATTTTGCGAAACAGCTTGTTAGCGTAATCCCTCTATAATTGTTTGGGTCGCACGTATCACCCTTTTTATATATCGGTATGATTAAACCTTTACACCAAGATTGAGGAAATTTACCGGTCTCTAAAATATAGTTAAATAGTAATAATAATGCGTTCCCTGTTATATTGATACTCTCTTTGAAATATTCGTATATAATATCATCGCTTGAACAGGATTTGTTTGACCCCAGCTGCTGACTTGCTTTTTTAATCTCATACAATGTTATTGGCTGGTCTAGTTCTTCAAATTTTGGCGGGAGATTACCCTCAGATTCATTAACCAGATTTAACATTTTATTCGCATCATTGTCTGAAGATAATTTTTTAAAATGTTCCAAAAAATCTTCTATAGGTATATCAGAATTTTGTATTTTGGGTTTAGTTTTTTTGAACATGTTCCAGAACTCCCGCGGTTTTAGACGTCTCATGTCATTCATATTTCTAGCTAAGGCTTTGTTGTAGTGTAGTTTTTTATTTCTACAGCAATATTTGTAATCTTTACGTTTTGTGAGATAATTATGGCGAGCCGTGTCACTTGGGTCTCTATTTAAGTCTTTGAGAGCAATTTTGAAAGCTTGTCTTTTTAATCTACACTCCTCGTCGAACCAGTATTTTTGGTGTCTGTCTGTGTCGTTGAAACGATTTGCAATGGAACTGCAGCGCACGGTCTTTGAAAAATATTTATTCCCAACCGAGCTGAAAAATTCGCCACAGAGATCGACAAGCTTATCCGAGTCGCTCATTTGTCCTATCTCATATTGCAGGGCACTTTCTAACCGCTCCATATTGTTCACTAAGTCCTGTAAAAACAGCTCTTTCTTATTAGCATCCCATTTTATGACTCTTTCGGAATAATAGCAGCTTTTATTTCTAATATTAGTGTTTGTTTTCAAAGAAAATGTCAAGGGGGCATGGTTCGAAAATTGAGTGAATTCAAGAATTTCAAAGTCCGAAATATGCATAAAATTTTCCGCTGATGTTAAGAGATAGTCAACGGTACTTTGACCATTATGTGTGATACATGTTATTTTTCCGATATCCCGGTCTGCATGCAGACGACCATTGACAAGTCTTGAATTTGTAGATTTACAAAGGTCAAGTAAATACTCGCCAAACCGGTTTGATCTAGAGTCAGACGACTTACGTGGAGGGGGTGGTAAAGTACAGTTATCTACTTCGCACTCTAAGGGTATGTCATTCTCTATATAATCACATTTGTTGCCTACCCTACTGTTCATATCCCCACAAACAAATACATTTCCTAAAGTACAAAAATGGGCTAAATCATTTTCTAACATATTAAAAATGTCATTTTCATATAAGTCATGATAAGGCGAACTTTCTGGAGGGATATAGACAGCGGCTATATAAATATCTGTTTCGGTTTGAAAAAACAGTTTGTCTAACTTGAACCAGACAATAGAGTCAAAGGTATTTCTCACTAACTTAACCCCTTTTCTAATATTGTCTTTTATATAAATAATTATACCACCACTTGCTCTGTTTGCTCGTCTATGTTGAAATCTCCTGTATGAGTGTATCGGATTAGTATAGCCATTTAGCTCTATGTTTGATGACTTTTTTGTCCAAGTTTCTGATAAACAGATAATATCATAGTTAGTTAAAATTTTAATAAATTCGTTTGATGTTTTCTTGGTCTGGGTTAGTCCTTCAACATTCCATGACAAGCAACTAACAATACTCTCACGTGATTCCTAGTGGTTATCACGATATAACTTATTTTCGATGTAGAGTTTATCAACTACCAGACGGGTCTCCTTGCCTTCTTCACGAGCGCGTTTCATTACTGGTATTAACTTTCTCCTTTTCTCTATTATTTCCTTGGGAAATTGTTCAGATATGCCATACTGAGTGCCTTTAAGATTTTTGGAAGATTTTCTAACTCTTTCTCTATCAGGATAAAATGCAAATTTAGCCACTATAGGTCTTGTGTACCCATGCCTGTATGCCCCTAGTCTATGAGCCCTATGCAGCCTTATCTCTGTACATGCACCCTCTATCTTAAGTTCTCTCTCGATAAAAATAAGAATCTTCTCTTCGCAGTTCTCTCCCCTCTCTTCGGGTAACTTATAGAATACTAAATTGTCACGCATACTGCGGCACTTTAAATCGATAAGCTGATCTTGCGTTTTCTGCTCTTTTTCCTTTTGGTCTGTTTCGAATTGCTTCATTTTAGCTAATAAAGAATTCATTTCGTCTTGTTTCTTTGATAATTCTGTAAACGTATTGGTATCAAAGTTTCTACTCTCTTCAAGGTCTCTCACTTTTCCCTCAATATTTTTGACTTTCTGATCTAACCTGTCCATTCTTGTATTGATGCCTTTGATGCTGTTTTGTATGTGTTCTAACTGGCAAAGTTTGCTGTCCAAAGAGTCTAAGCGTTGAATTATAACAGAAAACATATCTGGAGGTGGCGACGACGTCGCGAGAGGCGTACTGCATTGCTGAAATTGCTGCTGCTGCTGGAGTTGCTGATGTTGCGATGGGAAGTTTTGTGTCATCATAGTGGTGACGGGTTTAACATCATCATAAAGGGTGTGTTAGCTGCGGCGTAAGTGCTATTATATGAACCATTACAATTGCTACCATTACCATTATTGAACTGAGATCCGTTAAATTGCGATTGTTGAGGATTTGTAAAAGTTTGGTTGCTTTGGAGCGGTTGACTTGCCTGATTGTCTATATTTTGTCCTGTGTGCGTACACTGTCCGCTCTGACTATTGCTCCCTTTGTTGACATTTTTTTCTTTGTTCGATTTGCCGCCATTATTATCCATTGTTTTCCTAGCCGTTTTCTTTGGATTTACGTTATTTATCGGTGATTTCTTCTTCTTTCGTTTACACGGCATCTACACTTTAACCTCCTTATCCTTTTTTCACTTTAACCCCTTTCAACCGTCCATAAAATCCTTTTTTTTTCACAAAATTATTTCTATCATTAAAATCGGCGTCTTACTTTTCCACGCATGCGCATAATAACACTGTCATTGTTTATACGACAATTTTCACACTTACAAGTTGTTGTTCACACCTGTCACAACTTTACACCTGAAAGATTTTTAAAAAGTTCTACTAGCTGATTTTGTTTTTAAAACAATTTAAAGGTATTTATGTTCTTAAAACAGTAGTTTTGCGGTCGTTAAATGTATTTCTATTCTAAAATTATGAGTCTGCATCTCCCTCTACCGCTCCCCTCATTCAGCAAGGATAAATTTATGTAATGTATATGGGTTCCTGTCCAAACACCTGTCTGTCTGACTGTTTCTCTGTCTCTCTGCCTCTCTGTCTCTCTCATCAGTCGGCAAGACAAAATGATTATGCTTATTTGATTTTAGTGACTGTTACAAAGGTTCATCCTCTCATCGAAGAACTAAGTACATAAGTTATTTCCCTATTAATGAAGGGCTTATCAGTGTTTCCACTCACGCAAATTATTACTTAAATCACATTATAGAATTGAATTCAAGTAACGAATTTTGGTTACACGCGAGACCTCACGTATGAAAAAAAAAAGTTAAAAAAAAAAGGCATTATCCGCTAAACTTGTATAAATTGACAGGAATTGTAGTTAATTGCTACCCGTATTGATGAAGTATTGTCAAATCACGCAGAAATACCTATCCATAAATTAACACACGTGAAAAAAATGCTCGGTGCAAAAAACACGGAAACCCATGACACAACAAAATGTTCCTTTTGACATTGTCCGACCAGAGTCACTTCAGACAGTCTTTTCAGCTTTTTAATGACTTTAAGCAGTAAATTTCCACAGATATCTTAATATAACTGACGTTTGTGCTGCAAATCATCCATACTGATTGCTTTACCTCTAGTTGAGAACCATTATTGTCATACCCTCTAATATGAAATCTTACCCCAGATTTACAGCTCAGGGGGTAAGTGTGTACCCTTGAAATAAAAAGCTAGTGGGAACACTGCTTATAAAGATATCAATGGTCCTTAAATAAATGAAAAAAAAAAATTACCTCATACATAAACAGTACAAAGGGAAAAGTTGCACGGCAAGAAGAAAGTTGCGATTGAAAGGCCGAAATGAACAAAAAAGTGTAAAACATAAATCCCAGCTATTTAAAAAAAGAAATCAATACAAAAAAATAATTAGTAGCCCATGCACAGAGAGAGAGAGAGAGAGAGATCAACGGACGAAAAAAAAAATATTCAAAACAAATAAATTAACACCCTCATGTTGAATGATCGAGACACAGGAGGGGGAGATCTACGAAGATAAAGACAGATCCGAGGTCGTATAATTAAGATAAATAAAACAAAAATTAATGTTCCTTGCCAAGTGATGGCAGAAGAGAGAGAGAGAGACAGAGAGAGAGAGAAAAGAGAAGAGATACGGAGACAGAGACATACGGAGAGAGAATTCTACGGACTGACACCCATTATACATGAAAAACCCATGCCGGTTGAGAGAAAGAGAGAGGGAGGGAGAGAGATATTGATTCCAATTAATGACCCATGACTACTGTTTTATGAACATATATATTTCGTAATTGCTTTGGTTTAAAATCCAATGCAAACAAACAGGAAAAATTAAAAATCTTTCAGGTGTAAAGCTACCTGTGGAAGGCGTGACAGGTGTTAACAACAACTTGTAAGTGTGAAAATTGCTGTATAAACAATGACAGTGTAATCAAATAGCTCTTGACTGAAGAAAATCATTACACAAAGTAAATACTGAAGCAAAAAAAAACCTTCAAAAATGTTTTTCAAAGACCACTTTAATAACAATATGATTATATGAATTTTGAATATGGGGATGGGGACGATATCTCCAAAATTTAATTTGGGACGATATCTCCAGAGAATTCGTCCCCAGGAGACGATTTCTCCAGAGAAATCGTCCCCAAGCAGTTTGAGGATTTCTCCTGACACCTATTTCAATATCGCTTGGTATTTTGCAACCAAAGGCCGTCAAACTGTTTGGTCAAACAAAGCTGAGTTATAGAAAATTATAGAAATTCCACCAGGCCAGTATTGAAAATTAAATACAATCTTACGGTGACAAAATGTACACGTCAATTACAGGTACAAACACTATGAACAATCAGTTACAAAAGATCATTTATTGGTAAAATCCTTTATCAGCAATTTTTATCCATGATAATTGTCATTTGAAATAGACAAAAAGTGTCGGGGAACTGTCTTCAAAAGTGTCGGGGAACTGTCTCCATATCTGTAGGGGAACTGTCTCGAAAACGTGTGTCGGGGAACTGTCTTGTCGGGGAATTGTCTTGCTCCCATAATTTTCGCTTTCGATAGTTGAAACGGAGAAAACATGATGTATACAAAACAAACAAAATAATGAAAATTAGCGTGAAAAGCGTTAATCAATACATATATATTCTAACCTTTTATGGCCGATTTTGGACCTTTGTTTTGACTTTAAGCATAAAACAATAGATATTCTGTTAATCTTCCACTGAGAGGAATTTTTGGAATTTCAAGATCTAATTTTAGTAACATGGGTTTTTCCTCGCGCCCAATTGGAACAAAGCGATCTTTTTTTAAGAAATCAAAAGGTGCCGCATCACACAGGAAATGCTTTGTGATGCACAATTGAACATACCCTATCAAAAATATCTCATTTAAGGCACATTAGGAAAACAAGGTGAAAACATCAGAATTTCTCTGGTGCCCGGCTTCATCGACGGTAACAAGACGTTTCGCTCCCAAGACGTTTCCCCCTGGTCGTTTCGCCCCTATTTTTCACCTCTAGTCGTTTTGCTTCCGAACCCTAGACGTTTCGCCGCAAATCATTTCCCCGCTGGTCGTTTCTCCCCCAAACCATAGCAGAGAGACAGAGACAGAGACAGAGAGAAAGAGCACCTTTAGAAAAATAATGGTTCGTTTAAGTACTTTGAATGACATTGTCAATTATGAATTATTACTTTGAATGACAACGAAAATTATAAATAATGACAACAATTTTCAACATTAAGGAAAACGAAAACAGAAGGAAAAACAAGAGGTAAGAATTTATATCTGTTTACCGATGTCGGCTTCCTTTGTTGTCTTTTGATAAAAGAAACTTGCGTCTTTATTGTATTGTATAATACTTAGGTGAAATACAGAGATATTATGTTCATGGAAAAATTTTGATTGCCATACAGAACAATGTTAGTGTTTGCTATGTATCACTTATTTACTCACAATAAACTCTATTATACGGTGGCACAAAAGTGACATGGAAGATATATTTTATACTACGTGCGCACGCAGTAGCTAATACGTGCGCACGTAATAAGTAATACGTGCACACGCAGTAGTATTACGTGCGCACGCAGTAGCTAATACGTGCGCACGTAATAACTAATACGTGCGCACGTAATACTATTGCGTGCGCACGTATTAGCTAATACGTGCACACGTAATAGTTATTACGTGTGCACGCAGTAGCTAGTACGTGCGCACGCAGTAGCTAATACGTGCGCACATATTAACTAATACGTGCGCACGTAATAACTATTACGTGTGCACGTAATAATCGACCAATCAGTTTATACGTATTAGCTACTGCGTGCACACGCAGTAGCTATTACGTGCGCACATATTAGTTATTACGTGCGCACGTAATAACAAATACGTGCGCACGTAATACTACTGTGTGCGCACGTATTACTTATTACGTGCGCACGTAATAGCTACTGCGTGCGCACATATTAGTTATTACGTGCGCACGTATTAGCTACTGCATGTGCACGTAATACTACTGCGTGCGCACGTATTACTTATTACGTGAGCACGTATTAGCTACTGCGTGCGCACGTAATAACTAATACGTGCGCACGTATTAGCTACTGCGTGCGCACGTAGTATAAAATATATCTTCCATGTCACTTTTGTGCCACCGTACTATTAGCATGCTAAAAAACACGTTTTGATTGATACCGTTGATCACCTTGTATATTTAGTTTGAGTCACTAAACACTCGATGTTTGCACAATTAATGCGATCAGTGGCAAGATGTGAAAACACTCGCTGAGTGCAAAAATCAATCGTCTTTAAATATCTCCATAGCACCTTTTACAGTTAAGTGTTTTATATTGGTCGGTTGGTTCTTTAACCCTTATGCTTCTAAGCGCGACTCACTTACCTTTTGAGGACATCGTAGAGCAAGATCAGACTGCCCAGAACGATAAGGAGATATTGTTCCCCCAAAACTACCTTTGAAATAGCAACATTTGGGTTTTCACTATCGGCTCAAAAGTTTCATTTCACTTACTTAACAGTGTCGACGATTGCTTGATTGTATGGCGTTAAACGCCGTTTTCGACATTATTTCAGTTACATCGCGGCGGCCAGTGCACCTATCCGTGCTTTCCTGGAATTTCTTATACAAGTATTTGACACAATATTGTTTCCAAGCCACTGGCTGCTTTCGCGAATAACCCTCGCCGAATCAACGGCTTGCAGAGAAAGAAGAATGGATCCAGCTGTAATGACTATCATCAATCCTCGAAAAAAAATTGGCAGAGCAGGGAATCGACCCAGCGACCTTCTGTTCTCAAGTCCTGTGCGTTACTGACTGGGCTATCCAGGCTCGACCTTTTGATAATACATACTCTCGGTAATGAAACCAGTTTGGATTCTAAAACGATGGGTTAGAATAATCTATTTTATGCTTATTCGCCCGAAAGTGGTCGGATTATTATTTACCATTTTTAAATGCGACTGGAATAATTAGTATGGGTAAATCTTTTAAGTCAGATTTCAGAGATTCTTGCATTAAAATCTAAAATGTCTTTATTTACAATTTTGTACATTTATGCAGATATCCTCTTTCTTCATGCATTGTCGGTGTTTAAATCACTCTGATTTCTCTCCCCAAATAGAGGCCTCAAGACCTTATGTCACTGACAATGGCTAATTATATTTAACGTCTTCTTCTTTTCGCATGAAACAGATATACATAAAAAATCTTGGGGACCGGGACGGCCGAAATAAAAAATGTGCTTATCTAATCAGCATTGAAGATATTTATCCAGGATCTTATGTATAAAAAGGTCCAGGGGTGTCATTTCTAACATAGATATAACCGAGTATGTACTCGAGTCCACAGAAGTGCAGTTTGGATGCTCGGTCAGTAAACGCTAGATACTTGGAATTTCTCTGCTGAAATATTCCTTCTACGTTTAAGGTCCAATAGCGACCAAAAGTAAACAATATCGATATTGAAATGCATTTAGATTTAAACCATACCTTTTTAAATTATGGAAAATATTGTGATTGATTGGTTGATTCCAGATTGAATTGTGTTTTACACCGCTTTCAACAATTTTTTCAGTTATATCACGGCGACAGCTCACAAATTCATGTATTTCATAGGTTTCACGAGTACTAGGCTAGGGCTCTGAAGTGTCTTGCCTGAGGATACTCCCACAAAAAACCCATTGGCTCGAACCCGGGGCCTCCAGGTCACTAGTCCTACACTGTACCACCGAGCCAAGCGGGACCCTGGAAAATATAATAGAGGTCAATCTGTTATTGTGAGGCCCTTCCAAGTGTTAGTCGCTGGCAGAAAAATAAGTTATAAAGTCAGATAAAAAGTAAAGAAAAAGAACGAGCGACCTGGTAACTTTTAACCTAGGTTTGAAATTAATTTTTCTACTTACGACTAAGAGCGATAAGAAGATCTTTTCTGTCAGACGAGGCATGTGTACCAATTCATTGTAAGGTTTCTGGGTACATTTCATTGGTGATTTATGTCATTTCCGGGTATGTGCATTTCTACGGGGGAAGCAACCTTCGAGTTTGCTCTCTGCTAGTTGATTTTTTTTTCAAAATAGAGGTTTCTTAAAAGTACGGAAAGAAATTGTCACTAACAGGAACTAATTTTTTCTTTCTTTTTTTTTTTTTTTTTTTGTTAATAGTAGCCTAAAGACGACTTTAAAATAAGTTATTGCTAACTTACAGTCAGATCCTGAGCAATTTTTGTGTGTCATTTGTATTACGCATACTGTACATTTATTGGTGATAAGATATTGGCTTATCTTTGAAATTACGAATGATTTCTCAAGACTGGATTTATATCCCTCTGCGTGTGTATCCATTCACTTTAAACAAGAAATATCTTCAATAAAGATAGACGGCTTAAGAATTACTTGAATATGAATATTGAAACGCTTTAGTGGCTTAATTTGAAATAAAATAATGAAAATTAATCTCACGAGCAATTACCTCTTTTTCCTCACTGTTTTTCAATTTGATGAAAGGTAGTATTGGGTTATTGGATAACGTTTATGAAGATATGTGCACATTTTTCACTAAGTGCAAATTACCATCTATTCATTCTTTATCAGTCCCAAGAAGTTGGTCAAAATCCAGCGCATTCAGCTTCGCCGAAAAATACTGATACACCAACGTTAGTAAAATACCCATGGAATACATGCCTTTACAAGCGCATTTTATCTAGTGAAAAGTAGGCTTACTCTCCATGGGTATACGTATATACTGAACCAAAAAAGAAACTTCCCCTGTGTTTAAGTGCAGATATACACAAATATGAAAATCAGGATTAAACTAGGTTTATAGAGTATTTTATTGCGACTTTGTGTGAAAAAAATTATTGCTGAGGGTTTATCCAAAAGTAGTGAAATGGTAGTTAAAATGCGGAAGGGGTCGCTCACCAAAATCACAAATTAATACCGGGTATGACCACCTTCAGCATGAAGGACTGCCTGGCATCGTTGGCGCATAGAACGGATAAGTGTATTGATCTCGGCTTGTGGAATGTTGTTCCATTCCTGAATTAAGGCTTGTCTTAGCTGAATGACGTTTGACAGTGGAATAGGGCGATGTCTAACACGCTGGTCCAAATTATCCCAAAGGTGTTCAATGGGATTCAGATCAGGGCTTTTGGCAGGCCAGTCATTAATAAATGCAATGTTATTCGCCCTGAGGAAATTCACATTGTCCCTAGCTGTATGGCTTGTGGCATTATCATGTTGAAAAAGAGTGATATTGGCATTATTTTGAAACAGTGGGATAGCGTGCCTCGCAAGAATTTCATCTCGGTAGCGTTGGGAATTCAAATTCCCTTCGATAACTACGAGATTAGTGCGAAAGCCATGTGCAATGCCCGCCCAGACCAAGACAGAACCCCTACCCCCCAAAACGATCTCGTTCAAGTACGCAACAGTCGGCATAACGTTCATTTCTCCTACGGTATTCTCGAACCCTGCCATCACCTCGATGAATGGAAAACCTGGACTCGTCAGAGAAAAGAACGCTATTCCATTGTTGTCTAAGCCAGCGTTGGTGTGTACGTGCCCAATTAACACGATTTACGCGGTGACGTCACGTCAAAACACAACCAACGTATGGACGACGTGCACGTAGCACACCCTCGCGCAAGCGATTGCACACAGTTTGGGCAGATATACGGTTGTTGTGTGTATCAGGGGTGTTAGCAGCAGTGGCTGTGGCAGTTTGGAAGCGATTGCGCAGGTGGGTGTTCCGAATATAGCGGTCTTGGCCGCGCGTCGTGACGCGAGGACGTCCACTACGTGGTCGATCTTCCGTACGCCCTGTTGCTTAAAAACGTTGCCTAAGGTGTCGAATAGCACGAGTAGAACATCCAATATTCATAGCAACAGCATTCATCGTCATTCCAGCATTAAGCATGCCAATGGCACGTTCGCGTAAATTTTGCGGAATTCTAGGCATATCAAAAATAAAGAAAACTAAAAAGAATTTAATTTTTTTCAACGTCTTTTTCTTGTTGACATGAAAGTCTATAAAATTAGACTGAAAGGTTTCAAAAAATATACACGAATGATACTGGTCCGTGCATGCACGTGAAAATCGCTTTCAGCGGGTTTCTCCTGCAAAATGCTTTCAATCGAGTTAAAATTTGTTTTATCGGACACATAAACGTTCGCCCGAATATATGTAGGTCATTTGATATTTTGATTTTTTTTAATAACATTGCATTGGCACTTAAACACAGGAGAAGTTTCTTTTTTGGTTCAGTATATTTGTAAAATTAGGCGTGGTCATCATTGAACGATTTGAGCTATGTATGTTGTGCTGGTGTGTATAACAGGCACAAAGATTCCATAACGATGAGAGCATTCTGAGGACTTTTGCAACTGGTACTGTGAAGCCTCATCAAGTCAATACATTTATGCAATAAAATGCTTTCTCTCATGTTTAATGATAACTTCTCATCCAAATTTAGATTTTGGAGCTTGATAGATTCGCCTCATTTAGGCGGTTCTAAACTGTAGTCCTACCGTTTTCTCTTTTCAGAACCGAAGTCATCTCTTTATCAAACATGTTCTGCCTGGACGTTCATTAAAGCGATTTATTAAAGCTAAAAATTATAGAACACAAAATATACAAATTAGCTATGCTCTAGCAAAAGAGATTAATACATCTCTGTAATGCATGATACCAAGCAAGTCTTCACACTATTATAAATCCATAAAATCTTTTTTTATAACAATCCACTGTTTCATGAAGCACTCTGGTCTTTTGACATGCAGAAATCTGACCAATAGCGAAACGTTTCCTCTTAGGTCAGCCTGCAGGTACCGCGCAGGCTGACCTGGGTCGATACTTTTTACGGATCCATTAAGACCCCTTTTACAGAACATGGTTCAAATTTAGAGAAAAAATCTGGGAGAAAACCATACTCGCAGGATTCAACTGTAAGCATCTTGAAGGCATACTAAGGGTATTGAAGGCGAGTTTCATTCGAAATATTCCGGCGCTTAATTGTATTGATGTACTGTATAGTGTTAAAAGCCCTTTTCAACATTATTTCAGTTGTATCGCTGCGTTGCACCTACCTGTTTTTTTCCTGGAGTTCCTTTCACCAGTACTTCGCATAATATTTTTCCCAAGCCACTGGCTGCTTTCCATCGCTGACCATCGGTGATCAGCGGAGAGAGGGGAATGAATCCTGTCGTAATGACTATCATCAATCCATGGAAAGAAATTTGTCGAGTGGGTATTTGAACTAGCGACCCTTTTTCTCAAGTCCTGTACGCTACCGACTGTGCTGCCGAGGCTCGGCATATTCCGGCGCACTGTGATAGTACTATACCACAATGACAGAAGAACAGAAAAGAAAGAAACATTTATGTATTTAAAAAATATATTTCTATCACTCTCTGCTAAGGGGTTCGAACATTGACATTGGTATAACAGATAGATAACGAAATTCCAATAACCTCGGTTTGAACATTTCCTGTTTGTGAGCCATCTTTGAAAATTTTGACAGAAAACATTCAAATGGGTTCTTCACAAAGACTTTGAAGGTTAGTTTAAGTATAACAAGGGATGTTGAAGGTCGCGATGTATTTTTGATGACATTGACCGATTCGGGAAAGTCATTCGTATATGAAATCACCCCTGCTATAATTGAATTGGTCTAAAAACTGCGCGAATCCATCGTCTTCAACATTGTGATGTCACGCGATTAATAAATCTATAATTAGATTATCTGCACAATTCATAGTTATGGGGAGACCCTCGAATGTCCCCAGGCGGTAGTAATAACGGAAGCGATAAACAGATAGCTGCCAAAGATCTTTAGCAGACCGCGATTAAGATAGTGTGATGCAGAGTAATTAAAAAATTATTACCGCCTGGACAGAGGCTAGGCTGCGTCACTCGTAAAAATATTACCGATGATGTTCACTCAGATCAAAATTTATTCATCTCGTGAACATCATCGGTATTATTTTCATGAGTGACACAGCCAATCGTGAAAATATGACCGATGATGTTCACGAGATGAAATAAATTTCGATCTTTCACCGAAAAAAAAAAAATCACCTGTTTAGTTTATACGTACTTATTTTACATCCACTGAGAAACAAGTTCTTACAACTTCTTCTAATATCTCTCGATTCAGTTTATCTATAATACTAGTATATATCTGACACAGAAGGGTTAAAATCGTAAGTAGAAAAAGAGAAAATGTTGGTATTTAGGATCTTCTCCTTTTCCCACAATGTTTTCTAAAATCTTTTTCTCCAGTTTCGTAAAATCAAAAGTTCGTTCGATAAGAGATAAAGAGATATATGTGCCACGCTCTGTGAAAAGGTGGCTTAACGTATCTGCAAAAAGCATCGACCCATGTAAGCCTGCGCAGTCCGCGCAGGCTGACATGGGTCGAAACGTTTTGCTATTGGTCAATTTTCTGCATGTCCAAAGACCACTTTACCCCAAGATTCAGTCGGTTGTTAGACAAAATGGATTTCATAGATCCATAATTATGTGATGTCTTGCCTCGTATCATGGATCACGGAGATGTATTAAGCCCCCTTATGCCACAACATGGCTAATATATTTGATGGACACATGTTTGAAAAGTCTGGACTTTTTATGAAGAATTTATTTTAGGTTTGTCAGGCAGTACAGAAACGGATGAGGCAAGCAATGTACTTGGACCTGGGGCTCACGACGAATTTGTGTCCTCTCAAAATTCTAGTGCCCACAACCCAATGTACGCCCCAGCGGAATAGTGTGAAACCTGGCCGAGGCAAACCAAAAAGAACAAAGCTGTTGATGTTTATATACTGTAAAATAACAATAAATTTTAGACAATCTACTTACTGCATAAGGATGATAGCGTATCAACTTTATAGGGATCAAAATGTTTTTCAGTAGTAATATATACGATGAAAATTAAAGCTCAGTTGTGGCCAAAAGTAAAGAATGCGGGTGTTAAAATGCAATTTAGATTTAAATCATACCTTTAAAACTATAGAAATAATTGTCAAGATGACATGCTGTGATTGCACGGTAGGTCTGCGTGTTCATCGCTAGCAGAAAAAATGAATTTTAAAATTAGGCAAAAAGTTGCCAAATCGCTCCATCTTTTTACCTGGTTTTAAACCTGTTTTTTCTTTTTCTTTTTTATATCGGATTTAATCACTGTCTGAAATAGATCTGATGCTTTTGAAGTGGCAAAGTTAAAAACATAGTGCAAGAATCTATGTAGTTCCGTACTGGTTGCTATGAAACCTGTTGAATTTCACCGGTCATAAAAACCATGAATTATCAAATCTTATAATCGACAAAATTTAAAACTTGTCCAAATTCAAAACCTTTGCACACGACAAATCAAATTTGGCTCAAGTGATGGGATTACTTACTGAGAAGGTAGAAAACATCGTGGGAAAAGGAGAAAATGCTGGCTTCCAGCATTTTCTCCTATTCCCCACGGTGTTTTCAAAAGTCATCTTCGTCAGGGCCTTTAACACTTGGTATTGTGTGGTTAAGGGATTAAACTGGAATTAATGTTGCCAAAATTCATTTTTTTTAAAATTCAAGCTCCGCGCATTTTTAGAACTGTCTCTTATCATACTACCTAGTTTAAAACTTCTTTTTGTGGCATTTGTTGATGACAATGCTACTGTGAGTTCAATACCGCATTTTAAAAATCGTGTGTCGTAGTGTGTGCAAAACCGAAGAAAGTAAACCCATCAAACTTATTTTTTCTCAGACAAATTGGTGGTTCAATAGCACTCAGGTATATACTAATTCAACATACACTGGATCAGATCATCGATCGTAGAAATACTTCTTTTTTCATTGAAAATTGCTTGACCCGCTCACAGCCCTATGTTTGCGCAATAATACACACAATCTTTGTCTCCTAACCGTATTGGGCTGTGCATGAATATTTACAGGTCGAAATAACTGATTGAACCTTACAGTAACCTAGCTTGCAATATATTACTAAAGTTGTCAGCTGGACCATGCATGTCAAAAGTCATCTGTATGAGCGAAAGGCTTGTAGAAAAGCATTTGTCTGCTTCAGCCTTATTTTTCTGTGCTGGACATTTTTTAACTTCGAATTTTGAGATGGCTTTTAATGGGGATTTCTTTGATAGGGACCGACAGATTTATTCGAAAAATTGAATTTTTCGAATAATTGAAATTCGAAAAATCGGTAATATTTTTACATAAAATAATGGCAAAGTACGTCGGGACTGACGGTCAGCTTCGAAAGATCAGGTAGTTTCGAAAAGTCGGCGTTCGAATCACCGAGATTCTACTGTATATGAAGAACGAAGGCTATTAATTCCCGTCAGTAGAAACAGCTGTCGTTGTCATAAAGTTGGGGTATATATTCCAAGACAATCTCTTGTCAAAGCTATTATAAACTCTTTACCACACAATCCCGAGTTTTAACGACCTTGAGGTAGATGGCGTTTGATGGCGTTTGGTAACCAGCATTTTCTCCTTTTCCCACAATGTTTCTACCCTTTCTGATACTAATTCCATCATTTGAACATCATTTTATTTGTCGTCTGCAAATGCTTTCAATTTGGTCAAGTGTAAAATTTTGTCGTTTGGTAAAGACTTGACTCTTTACCAAATGTCAAAGTTTTGGGACTGTCTAAATTGAAAGCAACAATTGCATTCAACAAGTCATTGGTGACTGATACAGTAGAAATTGCTTTTGAAATGGTAAAGAAAAAGTTGTTGATGGAGAAAACAGTCACCAGCATTTTCTCCTTTTTCCTGAGCACCGGTAGCTAAGTCGGTAGCGTACAGGACTTGAGAACAGGAGGTCGCTTGCTCGATCCCCGGTTCTGCCAAGAAAAGTAATGCTTTGTTTTCTCAAAACAAAAATGACTTTTGTTAAAAAATCTAAAATCTTTTTTTTGGATAAGGTTTAACTTGTTTGCAAATGCATTTAATTTGGACAAGTCCCAGTTTGGTAAAGACTTTACCCTTTCAATATCTTACGTAAGTCTTATACAACCATTGTTTGACGTCAAATGTAACGACCTTTTATACCCCCTCTTTTAATAATAATAGCGGTTGTCAACATGTTTGTAACGACACTGAAGGTTCGTTTGAATGCAGCTGTGACGAAGGTTACGATTTGATGGCAGACAAGCAGTCCTGCGCTGGTAGGTGATAAACACCATTGTTCTATAGATACTAATTTTGGAGGACTGTTAAAATGGTTTGGAAACTAAATGTAATATTCGATTGATCATGATATGTCAAAAGGCTTTCTCCATACATTTAGATATTTTATCGTGATGAAACTCATTGGTTCATAAGTTGGTTGTATGCAGTAGGATTTTATCTTTTTAATTTTTGAGAATTACCAAGGCTTTAATACTTTAATACTAAAACAGCTGATTACAGGATAAATGTCTATGTAAAACTGTTATGACCACGAACAAGACAGAAATACAGCCGATAATGCCATGTACCTACCATTAACCACACAAAATAAGGTCGATGCTACCTTATCAGACAAGTCGATATAAGAGACGCAATAAACTGTACTTTGGCGAATGTAAGTATTTTTATTCTTGTATTTCGTGACTTATTTTGTAATTCGGCGTCTCAGGTATATGCTTGTAGTCTTTACAAATTTTCTTTTTATGAATAGATACAGAAGTGATTGCTTGAGATAAACTGTCCGTTGCTTGACATTTCTTTGCGAGGTACTTAGCAGTTTGAATCCACGTTTTCTGCAACACGCAAAAGATTTAATATATCTTCTCCCGACTTCTGGTACTGTCCGTGTAAATCATTGCTGTACAACCGGCGACTAAAAATCAATTTTTGCCTAACCAACAGACGTCGGCTGCTACTTGTGTGCAAATGATGTTGTACCTTTCGTGAAAAAAGCACCCATTCAACTTGATCTGTGAGAATTTAAGCGAGCAATCTCAACATAATACTAGCAATTATCATTTACATCAGTAGCCAAATTACAAACTCCCTTTTAAAAGGGGTATTTTTAGATTGTTTGCTTGTTTGATTTATTGTGTAAAGCACTGAATAGACATAGATAAAAACTACAAGACATTTTTCCTGCAAACCTAAAGTAAATGCTGTAAAAAGTACAAATTAGACGTTCAGAGAATGGGTTGGTCGCTTTGCGATCAGTAACGCCATTTATTTTGTGAGATCAAATATGATGTGATCGTTACCACATAAACGACGCATGTTATCAATCACAGGCGCGAAATCTAAAAATATCATAGGAGGTTACGTAACCCATTAATTGAATGCCATTGATTTTTTTTTTATTTTACATTTGTCTTTGATCTTAACTGGTTGTTTACTGATGGTTTGTCAGCAGTATGCATAAATAGTGACGGATTATTCTTTTAAATTTTGGTGAGAATATGGCAATCTGAATACCCTCTTTAATGTTTATTGATACATATCAAATTCACATGACACAGCTGACCAATCCTATTTTGTATCATGGTAGTGGTTTTGCCATTTAATTGGTCAGCTATTTTTTCCCCATTATCATCTCATTCTGGCAACTAGAAATATCTTATCTGCGGACTGCCTACGCTGACATGGGTTCATACATTTTGAAAAATAACCTTTTACAGAGCATGGCTCATGCACTTTTGCCAGAATATATAAATTTCTGCACAATGTAGATTCATGAAAAGGGACTATTCTGTTCAGTCTCTACTTAGAGTGAAAGCGTCTGATAAAACATGCGTAGGTGACCTAAGTATACCGAAAATCAAATGATACGGTTGTTTTCTGCCTTACCCCCGAGGATTATGGGATTACATTTCGAACGCTCTTCTAGTAGCAGGATAATGAAGGTTGACAAATACGAGATGGTCTGCAACACGGGAAAGGGGCATATGGACATTTGCTTAAAATGTCGTCTCGGATCAGCCTGCGCAGTCCACGCAGGTTGATCCGAAACGACACTTTCCTTTTTTATGTAATTTTCTGTTTTGTGCAAGTCTACTGTAGCACAAAATCTGCGTAGGCTGATCCGAAACGACACTTTACGCAAATGTCCGAATGCCGCTTTTCGCGTGTTGTAAGCCATATGGCCTGCAACACGCGAAAAGGGGCATTCGGACATTTTCGTAAAGTGTCGTCTCGGATCAGCCTGCGCAGTCCGCGCAGGCTAATCCGAGACGGCACTTTACGACTACATTAGAATTTGTTCTTCAGTGGACTTGCGCAAAACAGAAAATTACATAAAAAACGTAAAGTGCCGTCTCGGATTAGCCTGCGGGGACTGCGCAGGCTGATCCGGGACGACACTTTACGCAAATGTCCGAATGCCCCTTTTCGCCTGTTGTAAGCCATATACTAGATGACATGAATTTTAACTCGTCTCCGTGAAAAGCATTTGCAGACGAAAAATCAAATGCTTCTGGGTTTTTTCCTTGAATAGGTAGAAAGCAGTGAGAAGAAATCAACTGTCTGGATATTTGCCTAAAATCTTACTGTCTGGAAACAATTAAAACGATGACGTTATCTAAAATGAAAAAGAGAAAAAAAATCATTGTTTTCTTGCAGGCAAAAACAAGCCAAACCAACTATCCCGAATATACAAACTGGTGCAATGGCTAACGAGAATCACTATTGTGAACTCACGCCTTGTGGTGATACATATCTTCCTCTAGTTCAACATCTTTCCTTGCATCTGTTACTTCATGTATCCTACTACACATCTACTTATAATTCCACAGAATAACGATCTAAAAAACAATTTAAACAATATCACTATCACCAAACAAGTCATCTATCCATCCACACATCTAACAATCTACAAAATCATCCCTTATCACCTTTATAAGCACGTCACCACTCACAAACCCGTCTGTCTATAAACCTTTCCACTCATGCATATATCCATTCAGCGACTAAGGAATATGTAGATTCGTCCATTCACCATTCAATCTTGATCTCTGATCGTCTGTCTGCCTGTCTCTCTCTTCTTCTTCTTTCTGCTTGTCTGTTTCTCTTTTCTGTCCTCTCTCTCTCTGGTTGTCTATCTGTCTGTCCCCATTTCTCTCTTTCTCTCGTTGTCTACTAGTCTGCCTTTCCCCCTTCTCTCTATTACATTCAACATATACGGAAAAAATAACTTTTCCGATGAAAAAACTAGATCTTAAAACGTATGTGTATGTATAAGTGGGTGGATTTTTCTGAACCCATTTTTATGTGCAACAGCAATTCTTAATAATCTCACGATTGCACTTAAGATACATCCCATTGAAACGTATATTCCGAATATAGGGGCGATACATTCGAAATATCGTAGTAAAAAAAATCAAGTTTTACCACATTTTAGATGCAACTACAGCGAAGGATGCAGATCAAGCTTACGATAAACTTGAGTTCGTCCACAAGCCAAACGATAACTCCACTACAGCTGTAAGTGTGACCACAACGAAGGATTCATGTCAGGTTTACGATAACCTTGTGTTCCTCCAAAAGCCCAACGGCGTCTAGATGCAGCCTCAACGATGGAGATAGATCAGGCATACGATAAGCGGTAGTTTGGCAAAAGGAGAATTGCTCATAATGTGCAACAACATTTTCACATTAAAATTTTATTCGTGGATAAAACATATTTTCATGCTGATATTTTCATATATTTGTAGTCTTTTCTACAAGGATGATATCAAAGTGGTCTGCTGTGTTTATTTATTTATTTTTTTTTGGGGGGGGGGGGAGAATAATAGACTTTTAATGGAGCAATAAGCCAGTTTAATAACTTTTAAAGGAGCATGAAACCATATTTTGACTCAAAAAAGGGAAGGGATGGGGGTTAGAGAAAGTTGATATTTTAGAAGAAAAAAAAAACACAAGAAACGTCACTTTGTACCCTAAGTTGGGGTGAAATACTGATGAAAAATCATTGTCTTGGTGGGACTCGAACTCGCCATCTTCATAGCTGTAGTCGATTATTCTACCAACTGAGCTATATGGCGAATCTAAAGATTGCCTTGTTCACCCCTAACCTACTAAATAAGTGAAATGAAGCTTCCGAGCCGTTAGAAAAAAACACAAATGTTGTCATTTCAAAGTTATTTTTTTTGGGAAAAATACCTCCTTATCGGACAGTGTAGATCCAAGATCAGGCTGCACGTTCTGTGCAGTCTGATCTTGATCTACACCGTCCGAAAAAATATCTTGAGTCACACTCAGCAGCCTAGGGGTTAAAAATGTACATGTATTTATCTCTTGTTATGCAATAACAACCATGTATATCGTTACTAATGGGAAGGAAATTTTACAGTAAAGGGAAAAACAACACAATAATTCCTCGCGTTTTCTACACGTATTTCTATCTAATTTTCTACTTCAATTAAAGCCATTGTTTCATGCAAACGTAAATTAGCAGTTTTTGTTAGGAATTTCTTAAAAAAAATGGCGAAACGAAGGGATAAAAGCCCTTTTTAAAAGAAAAGAGGCAAGCATAAGGCAACATATTTGTGAAAAATCTAAGCTTCATTTAAATCATGTAATGGATACTAACCCATTAGATTATAATATGCAGATATATTTAAACTAAACATTTCATCAGACATCACAAGATTGTTACGAAGCTGAGGGAAAATATCGTGGGAAAAAAGAGGAAACATTCCAGCATGTAGCATTATCTCCCTTTCCCCGTCGTGTTTTTTTTTTTTTGGCTTATTTAGTTTGTAAATTCATTGCCTCCGGCATATGGTTTTTGTAAACATTATGGCAAAAGGAGAAATTGCTCTTGACGAGCATTTAATATTTTTGCTACAATATTTTCACATATATTTTTGTATTAATCATACTTTTTATGTTGATATTCTCTACTGCATGTATTTTTCAGACGTTTAATGATTACTTTTAAGGAGAAAGTAACTGACGTATGATTTTTTTTACGTAACCAATACCAACACAATCCAGAGTTTTAAATATCCCGAGGAATAAGGCCATGGAAAATATTGTGTAGAAAGGAGAAAATGTTGGTAACCAGTATTTCATTCTTTTCGCCACAATGCTTTCTACACTTCTAAAGACAAATTCCTGTTGTTTTTATCATTTTTATCATTTGCTGGTAAGCAGCATTTTCCCCGTTTCCAATAATGAATTTTACCCTTTCAAAGAAAAATTCATCATTTGAGTTATATTTGATTTGTTGTCTGCAAATCCTTTCAATTTGGACAAGTCAGATATGTTGTCGTTTGGCAAATAAATGAATGAAGGATTTGTAACTTACCCATTAGTTAGTTCACACATGTTTACTTACACTTTTACTAGAAAATCCGGCATTAATGGAACTCAGAACTCAGAACATTTATTACCGTAAATATAGGCCTCTGGCCCAGAATACATGCCATGTTTACAGCTATGTATTGATTATGCCCTAGTCTTACTTGTATGTAGGGGTAAAGCAAAATAGCAAAAGCTCCTTCAATAGTTTTTAATGGAACAGCTAATAAAATAGTCAGCAAGAGCTCCTTTGCTACATAATTAGATGATCATTTTTTTAAACCAAAGAATAACAAATGAACCTAATGAATGGAAGTCATGCTTACACGTGATTTGTGACAGACCAAATACGCAGCTATTTTCATTCATAAATATTCTTGTTGTGAAAATGTTTTGGATTACATTACAGGTTACTCTTGGATAAACAAATACATGCTTAGGTTAGACTTTTTTCTGTATTTATCTGACATAGTGATAGACAACTATTATTTTATATAGATTATTCGTCTGCTATACGTCATAGTTCGGATACATCAAGGGATAGAGATTTCAGTTTTCTAGGACAATGTATCTGAAGAATATCATAAAGGTCATTAGGACTATCACCTTTTTCGTACCACGGTAATAGAAAGTTTGACCGAGCGATATCAAATTTAGGACAATGAAAGAATACATGTATTTCGTCCTCCATAACCCGTACACCGTTGCGCTGGAAACAAAATTCGCAAAACCTGTCTTGTCTTGGGATGTTGCGGTGATGTTGCGGTGACGGCCGGTTTCAATTTTAAGTTTATGGCTGGAACTGGGGAGAAAGTTTTGAAAAGAAATGCCAGAAAAAAAAGATGCAGGCCTTTTCTCCTATTGCAACAGCGTCTTTTACCAATCCATATCCAAATACCCATCATTTGGGACAGATTGTGTTTTAGTCTGTGAATGCTTTCAATATGAACAAGTTTAGGTGTAGGTTTAATTGGCTTATTATTCGTATGAAATAATACTCGTATTGATCCCATTTTATATTAACATTCAAATACTACAAGACTTTGGAGCGACTAATCTCATTTGCATATGACAAAACCATCTGCAGATCCAGCGGGGGGAGGTTAAGGGGGTCTGGATCCCCCACCCCCTAGAATTTTCAAAGTAACCGCTGTCTGCTTGAATTTTGACGAAGTATGAATGTAGTAGTAGATTCTAGGTCATTTCTTTGCATAGGTTTTCTAGTAATATTGTTTGCAGGTACACTGTTATACCGGTATACACAATGACAGGTAATAAAAACATTTTATGCAGTAGCAAGTTTAAATATGTAATGATCTATTCGATTTTCCGGAACCCCCCCCCCCCCCCCCAAGAAAATCCTGGATCCACCCGTGGAAACTATGCACACATTTGGGAAAGGTGCTTTAACCTCCACAACCTATTACATGTCAGAGCTTGTTATCCATGAATAGAAGATCCTTTAAAACGCAGAAGATTCATTTTGGACCCATCAAAGGGTTCCCGAAGAAATAACAAAATTGGACTCACTTTCTGCAGGAACGATTCACTCACCATCGGAAACATTTGAAAGAGATCATTAATCATTTTTGGCCCTGCACTGCTGGGTGCAACTCGGTGACCATTTGCGTATAGTGCAGATC
The DNA here is from genome assembly GCA_946811185.2 of Hippopus hippopus. Taxonomy (NCBI): domain Eukaryota; kingdom Metazoa; phylum Mollusca; class Bivalvia; order Cardiida; family Cardiidae; genus Hippopus; species Hippopus hippopus. The sequence continues at coordinate 50,079,476 of OX328108.1, read as the reverse complement.
AAGATCAGACTGCACAGAACGTTGGGTCTAATCTTGAATCTGGGCAGTGGCATGTTTTTAACCTTAAGGCTGCTAAGCACGACCCAAGGACCATTTTCGGACAGTGAAGATCAAGATCAGACTGCACGGAAACGTGCAGTCTGATCTTGGATCTACACTGTCCGGTGTGGAGATATCATTCCCCCCCCAAAATACCTATGAAGTAGCAAAAAGTTTGATTTTTACTATCGTCTTGAAGGTTTCAGTCCACTTATTTAGCAGGATACAGGTATAAAGAAGAACAACATAAAAAACTATTGAATTACCATTAGAAATCTTCCTTGTTTCACAATTTTACAGAGAATCATGCTAATTTTGTTATTCAACTTGTTCTCCAAAAACAGTAGGTAAAGTAGAAAACCCCGGTAGCTAGCAATTTCTTCTTTTACCACAATTTTTTCAGCACTTTTCCTCTTTTACTATAATGTTTTAACTACCTCTTAAAGAGTTGTCTCAGTTGAACCCGCTTTATTTATGGAGCGCCGAGTTAATCCTTTACCACACAAGCCCGAATTTTAACGACCCTGAGGTGGAAAACTTTCTGAAACAATGTGGGAAAAGCAGAAAATACTGGTTACCAGTATTTCTATCATTTGAACAACGTAATTTTATCGTCTGCAAAATGCTTTCAATTTTGGCCAGTCTTAAAGTTTGTCCTTTGGTAAAGAGGTCGTGAAATAGCTCTTGCCATTTAGAGAAATGGTCAAAAGGAACTTTAATTTTTTTTTTAAGGGGAGGGGGGGGAAGAGAGAGAGAACAGAAAATGTTACACAATAGCAGATAATTTAAATTTTAAATCAGACTGCACATTGCAGTCTGATCTTGATCACTGTGTGCATTAAAACAACATGCATAGAGTTCTAGGGATTGAGCCTTTCCAAAACAATTCTAAATTTTAAGTAGAGTTGATTGATTGATTGATGGATTGAATAGCGTTTAACGCCGCTTTCAACACCATTTCAGTCATTTCAAGTCGACAGCTCACATATTCATGCATTTCCTGAGTTGCACCAGTACTAGGCAACGACCGCAAGAGAATATGCTTTTTATAACATTGTGGGAAAAGGAAAAAGGATGGTAACGTGCATTTTCTCCTCTTCCCAAAGTGTTTGCTACCGTTTGAAAATCAAGTTCGACGTTTTCCAGAACATTTTATTTGTCGTCAGCGAACGTTTCCATTTTTGACAAAGCTAAAATTTTGTCATTTGGCGTAAAGAGTAGATGTCATATGGCTCGCAACACGCGAAAAGGGACATTCGGACATTTGCGTACAGTGTCGTCTCGGATCAGCCTGCGCAGTCCACGCAGTCTGATCCGAGACGGCACTTTCCGATCGTGTGGGATTTTCTCTTTCACGCAAGTCTAATATGGGATAAAATCTAATGTTGACGTAAAGTGCCGTCTCGGATTAGCCTGCGCGGACTGCGCAGGCTGATCCGAGACGGCATTGTACGCAAGTGTCCGAATGTCCCTTTTCGCGTGCCCGCCCGGGTGGCTCAGTGGTGAGCGTGTCGGACTCATGACCTGGTGGTTGTGAGTTCGATACCCGGTTGAGGCGAACTTTCTTTCCGGCGTATTTTCGCCTCTCACCTCTGCTGAAGCATGTGAGAAAAGTAGTCGGTGGCTTTTGAAAGAAAGTTGTGTTAGTACTGGTGTGAGAAAGCCAGGAAAACACATGTGCGTCACCGACCGCCATGATATGACCTCAGCTGTTAAAGTGGCGTTAAACCCCAATACAACCAACCAACCAACCCACCCTTTTCGCGTGTTGCAAGCCATATGCGAAACTTTTAATATTACATACCACAAAAAGTTTAATCGTACTTTCAGTTTTGCGACAAAAAGGACAATTGTTATTAAAAGGCATATTTTTCTGAAAATGCATATTAGTCATTCGACCTACTTATCATTTTTGCCAGTTTAAATCATCTCTCTTTTCACTACCATAACAAAAGACGGATAAGATCAAAAGCACGTGTACCCACTCACCTTTGTTGAGACAAAAGGGTATTGTTGTGTTTGCCCTCATTTCTGTTTTATTGTCATGCCATCTGCAGATCTTACAAAAACACTTGAGTAAAGTTGATTGCGTCGTTTGGTATTTAAAACCGTTTTCAACACTATTTCAGTTGTATCACGGAGGCCAGTGCACCTATCAATGCTTTCCTGGAGTTTCTGTTACCAGTACTACCCACAACATGTTTCCCAAGCCACTGGCTGCTTTCCAACTTAAACATCGTCGAACCAATGATCAGTCATGAGAGAGAGATATGAATCCTGTCGCAATGAATATCAATCAATGGGAAGTCTTACGAACAAAGTCCGTAACAAAGAAACAAATGAAGAAATGCATGGCTGAAATTGACCAAGCTGGGGATTCGAACGAGCGACCCCCAGATCTCAAGTCCTTTCTGTACGATACAGACTGCGCTACCGCGGCCGGGCTTTAAATTAAGAACTAATTGCGAGATGGACGCCTGCCTGGAGTGAACTGAGATCAATGTGATACTGTGTGAGGGCTGCTGATTGCAGGTACACCTGTGCTGGATTTGTAAAAGACTTTACTTACTTCGAACGCCTCATTCTGGGTCTTAGAGTGTGTTGTCAACAAGATGTCTCTGTCCGTCCACGTTCTGGAAGACCCCTAAAAACGAGAAGTACATCATATACCGTCTTGAAGAATACACCGTTTCTGGTCGTGTAGAATTATTGCAGCCTGCCCGCTGAATGCTTCCCGCACTCCTGTCTCACTCTCCAGCAATCGAAACCGTCGTAGAAGAACTAAGTGCACACTGTCAATGGACTTATGGAAGCTGGAACCATGTTCTCTTTGCATATGATCAAGTTTTAACGTCCATTTTCCCATGAGAGAAAACGGGTACTGAGACGGACTGCAGAATGCAATGATGCTGTAAACATCACCGAACATTCAACAAGAACATTCTTAGTCTAATTCTGGATTTAGAAAGTGATACAACTTTTGATTGGCTAGGCCAAATAGTTTAGCCAATCATTTGTTGTTACTTTCACTTTCAAACCTAGAAAATATTGGAGAATAAGAGTAGGAACGTTCTTAAGAATGGTTGGTAAGTACGGAACCAGATCTTTCACCGTTGAAGATATCTGGAATCATTTGGCTAGGATTACACGACATTGTCTTGACGTCAACAACATAAGAGAACCGGAACATGCTCTTCATACTGATTGGCAGAGAAAAACTCGGTATGTTATGAGGCCTCTGATAAACAGCTGGCGACGGCAATATGTAGAACCGATTAATCACTGTGACGGGCATACCCGTTATTGAAGAATGTGACTGTTGCAGCAAAACAGTTTATCAAAAGCGTTAGCATATTGATATCAACTATTGTAAGGTAAAGTTTCTATCATTAATTTTTTTTTTTTTTTTTTTGTTTTGTTTATCACAGGGCACCGTTTTACTAACAATTCATAAGTTTTTACGTAAGAATTTTTTTTGTACCTTTACGCCTACATTCAGGTTTACGAAATTCGTAAATTCTTTATATTATATTTCATGTGTCTATTTTTAGAAATGTTACGGGTAAAGAAATGTTGTAATTTAAGCTGGGGGGAATTATTTCCCCGTCACAGTGAATATTTTCCTCCTGCCGAAAATCTGGAACTACTTTTTTAAGTTTTTAAGTTTTAAAAGTGGCATTCGTTGACAAAATAATCAGAGGAAATATAATATATAATTTATTTCATCAGCTTGTGGTTAATATGGGGAAATATTTGCCTCAAAAGGGAAAGGTCCGCGAAAATAACTCGTGCCTTACGGCACTCGTTATTTTCGCATACCTTTCCCTTTTTCGGCAAATATTTCCCCATATTAACCACAAGCTGATGAAATAAACTCTATTTACTAAACTTTCGTAACTTTGTGAATTTACATAAGTAAATATTTCCGTAACCTTCCATTTGAAGGCAGAAACAGTAGTTTCCACGCACCTGTTATCTAGGTAAACAGTTCGTGCCGTTTAACCAGAGGGAAATATGACGTAATTTACGTGTATTTACCATACATTTCTCGCGCTTCATGTCATCTCATATGACAGCCACTTCCGTCAAATTGGATACTGTCCGTGTGAAGAAAACAATAATTTGTCAAAAAATGGAATCTATGACGTCTGCAAATAACTGCGAGGATAGTTGTGATTTTTTTTTCTCAAATTTCTTCCTCTATGACGATGCAATATGCCTATCTTCTTACTTACAACCGATATTTTTGTACGTAAAGTTACACAAAAACTTACGTTCGAACTTAGCTACGACAATTGTAGTAAAACGCAAAACTCGGAGTTTCTTAAAAACTTACGAGTTTTTTTTTTTTTTAATTACGTATGGGCAAGTACTTCAGTAAAACGGTCCCAAGAACTTTACCATTCATTCCACTGAAAAAATGTTTTCTGCTACTAAAGTTTTGGCAATCTTCTTGTCAAAGCACTCTTTGTTAAAGTTCGTTGATATTTGGTATGGATAATACTCGATTAGACCTACTTGTATTTACTGACATTATCTTTCCATTAGATAAAGGTATGGCTTTTTTGGTGAAGCCAGGCTATTTTCTTCGTAAAAGTTTATTGCCATATGGCCTGCAACATGCGAAAAGAGGCATTCGGACACTTGCGTAAAGTGTCGTCTCGGACCAGCCTGCGCAGTCCGTGCAGGCTGATCCCAGACGACATTTTCCGACTACATTCGATTTTGTCCTACAGTAGACTTGCGCGAAACAGAGTATTATAAAGGAACGGAAAATATAGTCTCGGATTAGCCTGCGCGGACTGCGCAGGTTGATCCGATAATACACTTTACGCAAATGTCTGAATTTCTCTTTTCGCGTGTTGCAGGCCATATAGTCTTCCTATAATTCAAAATCTGTCAAAGCCAGTTTAGTGATACAATTATTAAAAAGACAGTGGGGCTATACTTGGCCACCATGGCCCTCTTGTTCCTTAACCCGTTACCAAACAATTCCGAGTCTTATCGAACTTAGGGTGCATGCCGATGGATGACATTTTCTCAGTTTCCCACGGTGTTTTCCAATGGTTCAAAGACAAAGCCCAACATTTAATTCAATTTGAATTTGTCGTCTACAGGGGCTTTCAATTTAGACGAGTTCAAAATTTTGTTGTCCATTTAAGAATTGTTAGGCATAGCTTTAGCTCCTTTATTTGAGTTTTAAGAAAAGTAGCTTGTGACATGCAAAGAGTAGTGGTTCGTGTAATGGTAAAAGAAACATTTGGATGACATGAAGTTGTACACTTGCCGCCGTAATAAAAGAAGGAATACTGTTCAATTATAAATATGCTGAAAGGGGTTATCGTTACTGTCAAAACAAATTAACCCACAGGCTGTTGGGCGCGTCTCAACGAGCTTCAGCGGACAGTATAGATCAAGATTAGACTACACAGAACAAGCATTTTGATAATTTATTTCTAAATACAGAAAGACAGGGACTCATTGTTCTGTTTTCAAGATTGTTTTGCTGAGAATGTCCGGAGAGTGTAGATCCAGTATCGCACGGCATGGTCTTGTGTCCTCATCTTTGTTCTACACTGTCCGCAACCGTAGATATACGGCTATAACACATTCAGCACTGAACACTCGACCTCTATCGGCGCCTGAAAATAAGGTTAATTGAGAGTTAGATATGGGGTTTCTTTTTTAAAAGCTTGTTTGATTGATTATATAGTGTTTATTGCCGTTTTAAACATTATTTCAGTTGTATCGTGGCGGCTAGTGTACCTAGCAATGCAGACCTGAAACTCAGAAATGTTTTGCCTTCTTCTTTTATTTTGCTGAAACACCTTTCCATGCTGACCTGAAACGCCGTTTTTTTTAAGGCTTTGTTAAAAAAGCAGACAGTATAGTTGTGCAGCCTGATCATGATCTGTGACGTCCGCAAAATCCGCTGTTTTCGTCTATGGCACTGTTAGAGTTATAGGCAAAGACCCGAAACTTTATCTTCTTTTAAAAACTCCCTGCTACTATTCAGGGTACAAAGCACATGCTGATTAAAGATAAAAGGACTTCTGTAAGATTCCTCTAAAATTTAGTATTTCAGCAGAAATGGCGATGATATTTTTTCTTGTTTACTTTTCTTTCTTTATAAGTTTTTCCTTTTCTTTTAGAATAACTCTAAAATATATTACCTCTTTTTATCATCAGTTCGGTCATCAATATTTTCGAATATTATGATTAAACAAGACGTGTCAATGAGAAGTGACTGATGCCCCCGAAAATAGTAACCTTTTCCTTTGAGCTGTGTACTTGAACATTGACTATGGATACAACACTTGCAAACACTTCTGACCTTGTCTTGACCTTGACTTTTGATCTATGGTTAAAGTTCTTGTGCGCAACACATCGTTTATAGATGGTTGACAATTCTGCAAAGTTATACTGAAATTCACTTATGAATGAAAAGAACAGGTCGGACACAAACACTACCACCGAAAAACATATTTGACCTTGCTGTGACCCTGACCTTTAACCTTACGGCATGACTTGTGCACGATAAACACCCTTTTTCTGACTTAACATTGTGCTAAGTTATTTTGATATTACCGATAAGTCATGGGAAAACGAGTTACGGCCCAGACACATCAGCAGACATTTGAACTTGCCATGACCTTGACCTTTGATCTACAGACATGAATCGTGCCCACAGAATATCATCTTTATGTGGTTGACAATTCTACATTAAAATTCATTCGTTATTGAAAAAGTAACAGCCCGGATACAAACATAACCCCCCATTTCTCTATTTATTCCTATTTGAACTTGCTGTGACCTTGATCTACTGACATGGTACTTAAGTATGACACATTGTTTATATGTGGTTGACAATTCTACAAAGTTACGCTGAAATTCATCCAAAGTTACAGGCCAGACACAAACACTACCCCCAAAAACACATTTGACCTTGCTGTAACCTTGACCTTTGACCTGTGGACATGAATCTTGCGCATGAGACATCATCTTGATATGATTACCATTTGTGAACAGTTATTTCAAAATTAAGTGATAGGGAAAAAAGTTATGGCTCGGACACGAAAACGGACATTTGACCTTGCCTCGACCTTGACCTTTGACCTACGGACATTATTTCTACTGGCAACACATTGTCTTAATATGGTTGAAAATTCTACACAGTTGTACTGAAATTCATGGATATTTAAAATAAGTTACAGCTGGAACATGAACATAACCACCCAAAATTTCTCTTTAAACATATTTGACCTCTCTGTGACCTGGACCCTTCACTTATTGACATGGCCCTTGAGTGCGACACATTGTCTTTGTGTGGCTAACAATTCTCACCAGGCCCAAACACATTTGACCTTGCTGTGATTTTATAATTGAGTCACAGGGAAAAAAAGTCCTGGCCTGGACACAAAAACGGACGGAAAGACGGACGGACTTAAAAACTATATGTCCAACGAACCTTTTTTTTTTTTCGGAAAACAAGACAAGGAAAATAAAATAAAATTTAAAAAAAAAGTGCACTCTTTCAGTTGTATTTTCGTTTACATTTAACAGGAAGAATTTTGTACCTGATTCAAACTTCTTGTCTTCTTTTAGATATAGATCTATCTTGTACTTCATTACATCTATAATCATATATACAAATTTATAAACTGTCGAACTACAACATTGAAGACATAGCCGGCTTTGTGAGAATGAATTGCGGCAAAATGGGTGCAGGTTTATTTTTCATGACAATGTATCTGCTCTTCAGGTACTGTGTTTTTGTTTCTTTAATATTATTATAAGTTATTATACAAATTTAGAGCTAAAGAGACTTTTGAAAAGACTGTGAGAAGAAAAGAAAATTATTGTAACTTTACTATAATTTTCTTTTCTTCTCACGGTGTTTTCAAAGGTTTCTTTTTCCATGGACGTTAAAACTCGGAATTGTTCGGTAAAAGTTTAATTTAATGATCATTTGTCCTCAAGGAGAGTCTACGATGTGTATGATTTTTTAAAAATTACTGTTTATGAGCATCAGTGCTACAGAAGTTGAAGGCAAATCTTTGGCACAAAAGCTTCAGGGTTTTGAAACCGTGTTCATCTTTCGAAATTACTTTCAGCTTAGTTACATTATTCAGGGTGCAATAAGCAAATTTGTTTGACATTTATTGCACTTTTTTTTTTTTTTTTTTTCAAATCAATGTAGAATATTGCAAAGTAATGGAAACTGCACAGTGAAACGTCATTTAAAGGTGCAAGCAACAGTTTGACTATTTTGTATCATCTACCCTAAGAAAACTGTGTTGCAACAGTTCCAAATGGTCATACGAAGAAAAAGAACTGCTGCTGCACTATTTTGCAGGAAAGAAAAATCACGTATACATGGACAATGATGAGGAACCTAATAAAAACTCTGGTTAAAAACATTTTTAATTCTGAGGTTGTATTATTATCATTCCGATTTTTGATTGGAATATAACATGTTGAGCTTTTCACAAATGTAATTTTAATTATTTTTTTCTCTCTCTTCTATGATGGACCTTTACACGACAACAGGGGACTCGAATGTGGCTTCTGTACCGTAGAATCTCAGTGTCAGTACAGTTGTCTCACTCAATATAAAACCACCTATACTTGCTGGCTATTTTTTGAGTGCAGTGAGTACAGGTAATTTCATATTTTTGTGACTTTAATATATCATGGTCCACTTCGCTAGTTGGACTTTCGAAATGATAGACATCTAATATGGACGTTTTTTTAAGTAGACCTCATTTCAACTAAACTCACTTAGTGAACAGAAATTGATACATATCTCAGCTTTCCCTTAACCATTCACTGTTCATGTACATTGCAGTGGTACAAAGACTATACCGTATTTTTTCTGCTCTTCTAGATGATTGAAACACCGACAGCACCAAGCTTATTATTCCTTCGGCAGGTTTGCCGCTTGTATGTCTCAACTGTCCTGTAAAATGTACCTTAGTTTCAAGACATATCTACATATTATTATTATTTTTTTTTTTTTCAAATTAGTCTAAATGTATATTCCCGACCATTTAAATGTCTGCACAGTTATCTATATTGCAATATACAAAATTAGTGAGAAATAAATTTTAATTTCCCTTGTTGTTCATTCAGAAGGCTTACTTCTAGTCTAATTGAAAATAAGTTGTCGTCTGGAATTACTACCATTTTTGACAAGCCTAAATTTTTGACATTTGGAACAGAGTTAAGAGAGTAGATGGAAAACTCGGTAGTTAAATATTCATTTTAGATAGTGACGATTTATGATAAATCTCTCTCTGTTTAACCTTTATGTTGAACCATGATTTTCTGCTGTAATTGTAAGATACATTGAAATATAATTTTTCACCTGCCATTGTATAATGTGAAAGTTTCCTGTGTTACAATCTGAAGAATTTACTGTCAGCATGGACTTGTCACCAAATGTTTGTCGACTATTGCGTAATATTAATGTTTTTTTTTTCCCTTGTAACAAACATCTATTACGCAACCAGGCGCATAGTTATGGTGCATAGACCTTTCAATCAAAATATAATTTCTTTTCCTATAACAACATTTTTGCCACCGTAAGTAAGCCAAGAAACCCCTCCACCCGGGGTGCAAATTGGAAGGGGAATAGTTTCTTCGTATGAGGCATGATCATTTCGAGGTATAATCTGTATAGTATATTTGAAAAAATACTTCAAAGCAAGATTAACTCAACACTTCATTTTTTCAGGACAAAACACAAAACCTGTTACAAAACATGTAATACGCAAGTGTGCTGTGACGGATACAAGGGTGATACCTGTGATCAAGGTAAGAAGTTTTAGCAATTTATTTTTTTGAATGATTATAATCCATTGACCTTTTCCTAGACAACACAATTTTAGGCTTTTATTGAAAGCATCTGCAACCAAGAAAACAGGTTTGTCTCAGATGGTGAGAACTGTTTTTGAAAGGATAGAAACCTTTGTGGGGAAAAAATGTTGGTTAACAACATTTTGTCCTTTTCTCCTATTTATGTTTAAGCATTCTTTTTCGAAGTCGTCAAAATACGCGATTGTTGGGACAGGGTTAGTTCAGTTAGTTACCTTGCGCAGATTTATTCAAGATTGGAATATTTTCATCGTTTTGCTTAATTTTCTCAGGTTTTATTCATTTATCAACTCTGTTGGATAAATATACTTAATATGACATACACTGCCTAATATTACATTTCCTGAATTTTGCATGCATTTACATTGCAATGTATGACTTCATATTGCATGCAATTTACATTGTATACACCCACTTCAATTTAAGAAAAACGAAAAGAGAAAAATCCCTCAAACTTATGAATCACTAATACTTTCTTGTGAATGCAATCTTCTTGAACATTTATATCTATTTAAGAAATTGTCTTTTCTCTATATTACAAACGTTTCATTTGCAAACGGTTTACGTAAATTTCCCTGTAAACATTTAACTCAGACATCGACGAATGTTCCACAAATAACGGAGGTTGTGAACAAGTTTGTAACAACACTATTGGATCATTTTACTGCACATGTTTTGACGGTTTCGTGCTGAATGACGACGGCAGGACCTGTAGAAGTAGGTATCATTTTCACCATTAACATCGTCCTCATCATCTTTAATTTTGTGTATATGTTTCGTTTTTTTTGTGCGTGCACCATCGTCTAGATATTATTGTCTCTTTCATTAATTTTAGTATTTTCAGTATTCTTAGTTTTATAAACAATCAAACAGCTGAAGATACAAAAACTCCAAGTAAATTAACTACTGAAACTTAACCTTATCAGGAGCTCTAAAAAATAAATAAGATGATCACCTATGGCTGACCGGTGACATTTTTGGACGAATTATCTTTTTAAAAAATATGAGAAACCATCATCTCTGCCAGAAAACAAGCGCCGTCCCTTGTATGTCTTTATCAAGCGGTATTTTATCGAAGTTTTTATATGACGTATGGAAAATGACCCTAGCCCTAAGGTAATATGTAGTACGGTCTTTTTATTTCCTATGTCTATGACTTCAGACAGAACAATATCGTGTTAGACCCTATGAATAAAGCATGTTTGACTATCGGAAGAAACTTTGGTTATGCACATTCAAGACAAAACAATCAGCTTTCTCTGGACTTTGCTTTCCAATTTACATTATCGTTAAAGTTCCTCATCTTTGCTTCTTCTGTAACATTCTTGTTTTATTCCATAATTGCAATCGTCCCCGGCCGTGGTAAAGTTTTGGATCGATAAGTCTGTCCACCACATTCAAAAGTGCAAATGTTCTTTAAAGCGATGTTGATACAGTGGAATTCTCGTCGACACAAACATAGGTCCCAATATGTACTTAAGTTCATACTGTAAACCATAAGGAACCGGCAGTTTTAGACATTCCGAATGCAAGTGACATACAGGAAAACTTCTATTTTTTAAGAATGAGTATTAACATCACACAACTCGTCCTTTCCCATAATGATTAATACATAAAACAGTAATGTATGAATACATAATACTTTAAACAAAACTGCACACTAGTCCTTAGGAAAAAAGGACGAGTGTATAGTTTTGTTTAATGTTGGTAATTAGATTAACTCATTAACAGTTTCAATTCATCTTTATTTGTTCTCACTGTTTTTATGGTGGAAAAAACATTGTAAAGTTTCCTATATTGTTTACTTAAAGACAAAAATGAGTGTTCGACTCAAGAAAGCGGCTGCCAACATGTTTGTATTGATCATTATGGGTCCTATGCGTGTGAATGTCATGACGGTTATACATTGTTGGAAGACAGGAAATCTTGCGGAGGTACTATTTTAAATTGTTCTCCTACATTTACTGGCAGATAGAATATTACAGAATTATGGATACAAGTTTGTGCAAATGTTAATGCTAAAAGGGTAATTACAAATAGAAAAACAGTTAGAAAGACACTTCAGTGATCGTCATTATTTTTCTTTTATTACCGCATTTTCTGCGATCTGACTTGATCTAAGAGTTCTGGGAATAGCTACTCATATCATCATTGATGTTGAAAGTGTGAAAACAACTGAGAGTGAATTGTATGAAATGAAGATGGTGAAAAAACTAATCAGTGGTCTAGAATATCAGAAAACGATTCTTATCGCATTGATGATTGTACTTGAAAACACGATATGTGAATTCTGTTTCATATTCTCAACCTTTCGGCTTTTATGGTTCATGGCAACGATGTGTTTAATAAGAGATTGTTGATGAGTCCAGGTTGCTTTTGCTCCCAGAAACAAAAGTTGAAATGCTTATATCAGCATATATGTAAATTATCTACTTGTTTCATTGTTTGTACTTTAATGAACTCAGACACGGATGAATGCTCGGAAAACAGTGGTGGTTGTCAGCAAGTCTGCAACAATACTGACGGTTCCTTTGCTTGCAGCTGTAACGAAGGTTATGTACTGGCAGAGGATTGGATGTCGTGCAGCAGTGAGTATTGTAACATCGATACATCATTCGTTCTAGAGATAATTTTCATATCCCACACAGAAAAGGTCTTTCCATTGCATTTTTGAAGAAAACTTTTACGAACGTTGGCAAAAAGCCACAATTGCTTGTAAAAAAAAAAATCTACTGCTTTGTTTACCATCTCTTCTGAATTTTTGGGACAGTCCTTTACCCTTGAATATTTTTATGATGCTCGTTTTTGGAAGTGCTTTGCCAACAGTTATCAGGAACTATGAACTAAAGGAGAGTTGCCATGGAAGGGTAAATGTGATTTTACTAACCATTGCCCTAGGGTTTATATGTAGTAGGGTCACTATATGCCATGTCAAAGACATCAGACTGAACAACAGTTTTAGACTATGACATATTAACTATAGCTATAACATATTTGACTATGAAAGAAACTGTGGTCATGCAGATGGAAAGAAGATAATCATTATCTCTGCACTTTGCTTTCCATTGTAAATATCATCAAGGTTTTGTATTTTTTAAAATTTATTTATGGTGTTAATTTTGACTTTTTCCATATTTCTGTCGTCCCCGGCTGTGTCTACACATGGTTGGTGGTAAAGTAATGGGACGATAAAGTCTGTCTGACCCCGACACTTAAAAGTGTGAACGCACTTTAAAGCAATGTTGACATAACAAGAGGTCCCAATATGTACTTAAGTTCATAACGTGACCCTTTAGGAACCGATTATTTTTTAAAATTTCATATGCAAGTGAATATAATTTTTTTCAGGAAACAAGAATTAACATAAAACAACTCATCCGTAAGAAAAAAACAAGTGTGCAGATCTTGTATTATATTTGTAATTAGATTTCCTCATTAACAATTCTAATTCATCGTTATTTTGTTCTCACTTTTTGTTTATGTTAAAAAAAAAAAAAAATAAATAAATCATTGTGAGACTTCTCTTTTATCCTAAGACATAAATGAGTGTTCGACCCAAGAAAGCGGTTGCCAACATATTTGTATTGATCATCATGGGACCTATGTGTGCGATTGTCATCACGGTTATACATTGTTGGACGACGGGAAGTCTTGCACAGGTACTATTTTAAATTGTTCTCCTACATAAACTGTGAGACAGAATATCACTGGTGTGTGAGTGTCAGTTTGTGTAAATAGAGTTATTAACCGTAGAAAAACAATAATAAAGGCAGAAAAAAAAAACGTAAATACCGAAAATGAACGATTTGCAATTCGCATTTTTTTTTTTTTCTTCTTTGTTTTTTTGTCCCTTCTACATCTTGTTTTCACCCTGCTTTGACGTTTTTAAACCGTAAGCCTGTGGTGAGCATATATCTTTTAAAAAGGACTCCTCGAATAAAGAACTTTCATTTTGCGTAGATCTATTTTTTGCTTTAAATACTTTATTGGCCATTGTTTTCTTCTCTCTTTTTCATGAATTACCGTGTTTTTTGCAGTATGATGGCCACAGTTACTCATTGAAGCTGGAAATGAGAAAAAACATTTAAAGTGAGTCGTATGAAATAAGGACGGTGAAAAAACTAATCGGTGATCTAGGATAACAGAAAAACGATTGTTATCGCATTGATAATTTGGCGGGAAAAGACGATGCCTGAATATAGTTTCACATTCTCAATCAATGGGATTTTATGGTACATGCCAACAGCTTATTTGATAAGAGACAGATTTTGAGTCAAGGTTGAAATGCTTATATCACCTTATATGTAAATAATCTACATATTTCATCGTTACATTTTTTTTTTCACTATAATGAACTTAGACAGGGATGAATGTTTGGAAAACAACGGTGTTTGCCAGCAAATCTGCAACAATACTGACGGTTCCTTTGCTTGCAGCTGTAACGGAGGTTATATTCTGGCAGAGGATCGGCTGTCGTGCAGCAGTGAGTATTGCTACATCGAGACACCCTTCGTTTTATAGATAATGTATTTTATAACTCTCAAGTCCAAAAATAATGTATTTTATAACTCTCAAGTCCAAAAAGGATAAAATTAATGAATTAAAACTTTAAAAAAAATGCTTTCATAAGTACAGTTCTTAATATTACTGAAACCGAGGAAAAAGGTGTTTCGTGTAGGCTGATATTATCTTTTTCTCCCTGTAAAAATTTTAATAATTTCTTTTTGAAGGCAATGGCAAATTATTCAAATGTAGGGCAAAAGTGTTTTCACCATACAGAAATGTTAAAAGATGCCCGTCTACAGCCGGTAAGCAAAAACGCTGTTAAATTTCAAACAATTTAGAATGGTCCAGAAATCAGTCCTTTGTGTAAACATGGATAAATTACTGACATATATGGTGTAATTGAAAAAAAAGAAACACGGAGATTTGTATCAGAAACCGAACATTGGTCAGAAGAAAACTGGCTGACGATCGAAGCTGTAAACAATGGCGGTGCATCACGGAAATTTATCGTTGGTTTCCGCCTAAAGTCGGATACGGTGTAATTTGCATATAGGTCACGACCTCCGTCTGAAAATCGAGGCTGCAACAGAGAAGCCTCCATTTTCCTTTGTTTACCTCATTAGACGCAGGGCGAAGGTCAAATATAGTCACGTGACAGAATGCATGAACTTCATACGAATCTACCCGAGTGTATAACGGATATATCGAAATCTTCGATTCAAAAACCGGAAACGACGAGTCTGTTTACATGGAAGGCCGCAACTCAGCGAAATGTATTTTCTATCGACCGTAATCAAAGAAACCTTGCAACCGTCAGGCGCAATGTTTGGCATGAAGGTATAAGAATGACTGTAGTTTGATAAAATAAAGACAAAATGAGTTAAAACTGGCTGAAAATGAGTATAAGGGCCTCTTTAAAGTTTAGTGGGCACAATAATAGAAATGTGTACAATCCCAATTATCATGGACAAAATTTTTCTTTTAAAATCCCATTTAAAGATGATAACAGGCTGATAGTACTTCTTTGAAGTGTTTTTTTTTTTTTTTTTCTCTCTCTCTCTCTCTCTCTATTTCATTACCCTTCAAGTGTCTTTTCTATTTCCATTTCGCTCTTTATACAAAGATGTAAACTAAAAAGTCACCAATAATGTCAGTAAATTCATAAGGATAATGGGGCTTGTTTTGTTTTGTTATTATGAAGCAAGTATTAATGCAAATTATTGCAAATACTCAGAACTCCTGAATACGATCATGGAAAGAACAGTGATAAAGAACAAATAACGTGCTAGATATGTTTCTTCATTTCATTTTTCCAAAACTACAAAGATGTAAATGAGTGTCTAATGAATAATGGCGGTTGTCAACATGTTTGTAACGACACTGAAGGTTCGTTTGAATGCGGCTGTGACGAAGGTTATGATTTGATGGCAGACAAGCAGTCCTGCGCTGGTAGGTGATAAACATCATTGCTCTACATAATTATGGGCGGACTTCTAGACCGCTAGGATGTTATTCGTTTTATCATAGTATGCCCAAAAGCTGTCTCCATACAGTTAGATATTTTATCGTGATGGAACTCATTAGTTGGTTTATCTTATGTTCCTTACATTTTAATTCTTGAAAAAAGACCAAGCCTTCAAATACTGGCGATGCAGTTCATGATATGAAATGTCTTATAGAAAATATTTCTATACAGCAAAGTATATCATATATAGACGTAAAAGTGTAAAGGCCACAAACCAACCTAAAATACCATGGATAGTATTCATGCACGATTCACGACTTTCGCCACATCAGAATTATTGGACTATTTTTACTTTAAACTCACTTGAAGATCCTGAGAATTTTCAATGTCCGACAATGCTTTGTATCTACCATTAACTAAACAGAGAAAAATGTCAATGCTACCAATTAAATAACACGATCTAAAAGACGCAATAAACAGCACACAGGGTGTGCGACTATATATGAACGTTTTTACTGACGTATTGAATGTGTAGGTAAACATAGAGCTGAAATGAGCAACTACATGTCAAAGACAACATCACCTTCTTTTTTTCATGTTCTAAAAGGCGGTTTACTGCAAAGGGGTGAAAACACCTGTTAGGCAATAATTTTAAAACAAAAACGGATTTTTTCAGTTAAACCAGATGACAGCAAGTCAAGTCCATTTGCCATCATTGCAGGAGGTTCTTCAGGAGGCATTGTGCTTATAGTGTTGGTCGTCGTAGTGACGTATTTTATAATTCGGCGTTTGAGGTATATGTTTGCAGTCTATACAATTTTCTTTGTATGAATGGAAACAGTAGTGATTGCGTGAGATAAACGAATGGTCAATTACTTGATATTTCAAGGAATTGCACTGTGAACTTTGAATCTACATTGTCTTCCACACGCAAAAAGTTAAATACATCTCCTGACTTCTGATACTCTCCGTGAAAAACATCGCTGTATAACTGGCGGCTAAATATCAATCTCTGCTCGAACATCGGCTGCTATCTTTGTGCAAATGATGATGCAGCCAGAAATATATTTGTTGCTCTAGAAATGCTGTAAGAAATGCTGGCCATTAAAAAGTGATACAAAGAATTACTGTCAGAAGAAGACGCACACATATATCTTTGCTAGGATATATAAATTTCCCAACAATGCAGATTCGTAATTAGTTATGTTCTGTTCAGTCTGGTGTTAGATCGAATGTGTCTGATGAAACATGCATAGATGAACTATTTCATATGTATACAGAAAGTAAAATACATTGTAATAGCATTATATTCCACCTTGACCCAAGGATTATGGAATTACGTTTCGAACGCTGTGGTAATCTTACACGTCCATGCTGTGTCACTAGTGTACACACGCACATACATACCAAAAATCCAAAATGACAATACAGTACTGGTATTATCAAATTCATAATTAGTGAAGATGTATATTAAGTATTGCATTTTATTGTTTTTATGGTTTTAAAGATTCGTTTACATTTTACTCTGTACAATTTCAAGGGAGTAGCGCCCATAGCACATAATACGCAAGTGTGTAATGTAAAGCTGGGAATATGAGGCCCTTCGGTACTTAAGAGAATGGCGTCATTCACAAATGTCAAACTTGAAAAATCTGATGACGGGATTTTGAAAACAAGCGTATATGAAAAGGATACTAATGTTCATCAGTATATTGAGTTCTCATCCTGTCATCCCTTATCTTGTAAAAAAGGCATACCATTTAGTCAAGCTAAACGGTATCGCCGTATTATTTCAAATGATGACTGTTTTAAACAAAATTTAGATAGACTTAAAACCTATTTTCAAAAGCGTAACTACCCTACTGATATATTATCTGAGGCACTTCAAAAAGCATCAACTATGACTATTGATAAAGCCTTAAAATCTAGAACCACTGAAAGTCATGATATAATCCCACTTGTCTGTGATTACAACCCATCTTTTCCTAACATAGGAAAGATTATCAATCAGTATTGGGGTTTACTTAAGATATCAAGCAGTGAAAGTGTGCGCAATTTATATGAATCTAAGCCTATAGTTGCTTACAAAAGACCAGCTAATATTCATGATATTCTAGTTCACTCTAAAATGAATAAATCTGTAGTCTCATATAATGTTACCAAATGCAACAGACGCCGTTGTTCACATTGTTTCACTATTCATGAGTCTGATTGTTTTACAAGCAGTACTACATCATGTGTGCATAAAATAAAGCAAGACCTTTCTTGCATTTTTACTGATGTAATATATTTAATTACATGTAAGAAATGTAAAGCTCAGTATGTAGGACAAACCCACCAGAAATGTGCCAATCGCATGAATAAACATAAATTTGACATTGCACATTTTCCTGATATGGTTACAAATGTTTCAGAACATTTCAATTCCCCTGGACATAGCATTCATGATTTCTCATTGATGCCTATTGAGAAAGTTTCAAATAACTGGAAAAGACTATTGGAGGAAACATCTTGGATGCACATTCTTGGTACTATTACTCCACATGGAATGAATTCGAAAATATTATTTTAATTCTTTAGCAGATAAAGAACTTACTGTTTTATATATAATTAACTCTTTACCACACAATCCCGACTTCTAACAACCCTGCGAAAGAAGCCCTTTGAAAGCATTGTGGGAAAAGGAGAAAATGCTGGTAACCAGCATTTTCTCCTTTTCCCACAACGTTTTTCTACACTTCCCAAAACAAATTTCAGTTTTTCAGTCACATTTATGTTGTTGTCTGCAAATGCTTTCAATTTAGTCGAGTCCACAATTTTGTCGTCTGGTAAAGAGTTAAAGTATTAGCAGTCATTGTATTAAATGTGTTAAATATGGTTTAGGTGATGGAAATCGTCTTTGAGGGGGTTGGGACAGTGTGAGGAAAGCAGCATATGCAGGTTGCTGGCTTTTTCTCCTTTCCCCACAATGTTTTCATATTCCCGCCTTTTTTATAGGGATAATTAAAACATGTGGTTGTTTGGTAACAGTTTAATTATCATTAGTGCTAATTTGAATCTGAGACAATATGACTTATGACTTTAATTTAGATACATATTACTCAGATCAGCCTGCTCTACTGCATTGTCTGATCTTGGCTCAATGCACGCTCTATTACAGTTGCCAAGGTAGCTTTATAAGCTATAGTAACTTTTGCTTTGCTGTTGAATTTTTTTTTTTTTATATAATATTGGGTCTATTTGTTTTCTTAACTCTTTGCTATACTTTTCTGGATTTTAACAGTTGTACGTGAAGAGCATCTGGGGGCATTGTGGGTGAGGGAGAAAATGCTGGTAACCAGCATTTTCTCCTTTTCTCACAATATTTTCTACTCCTTCAGGGATGAAGTCAATCATTTAAGCCAACTGAATTTGTCAACTACATATGCCTTTAATATGTGAAAACTTTTCCAGTGGTAAAAAATTCAAAGTATTGGTGTCATACAGCTTTTATTTTCTTTTAACATGATAGTTATTACAGGCATGTTTAAGCATTAAAATTGCATTTTTCCTGTAATTTTTGCATCTTCTTGGATCCTGTTTGTGTTAAATATACTAAAGCTGTAGATACATGTATATATATTTTTTATGCCAAAGTTGCTGCCATTTTTTGGCGTCGTTGCCGTTGACGTCATGTGACGTTGATGTCATCAGCCTTTAATGATAAACAATATGTCCCTTGATAAAGGTTTGAAATAACCGAAACTAGTCGGGATTAAAATACTTTTTCAAAATGACACTTGGAGTTTGATCTCTTTTTATTCATTTATTTGTCATTCACAACGGTAATTCTTAATTCTGAGCGCGCAATGATTCTATAAACATAGTTACGCTCCTGGGTCCGAATTCACTATCCATTCTTAAGAACGTTCTTTGTCTTATTCTCCAATTTTTTTCTAAAGTTGAAAGTAAGTAACATAAATTAGCCAATCAGAACTTGTGTAACTTTCAAATTTAGAAAATTCTTTAGAGTAAGACTAAGAACGTTGTTAAGAATGGTCGGTAAATACGGACCCTTATTTCTATCGGATAAACATTTGATTTTATCTTTACCAAGTGACACGCTAGATCGCCATTATGCTATAGCAACAGAATAATGATATGGCCTGCAACACGCGAAAAGGGGCATTCGGTCAATTGCGTAAAGTATCGTCTCGGTTCAGCCTGCGCAGTCCGCGCAGGCTAATCCGAAACGACACTTTCCATTTTTATGTAATTTTCTGTTTTGCACAAGTCTACCGTAGCACAAAATCTAATATAGTCGTAAAGTGCCGTCTCGGATTAGCCTGCGCGGACTGCGCAGGCTGATCCGAGACGACACTTTACGCAAATGTCCGAATGCCCTTTTTCACCTGTTGCAAGCCATATTGAACAACTGTGTACCAGACAAAATAAATTTAGAGTCGTCTTCGAGGCATTTGCAGACGACAAATAAAATGCGGCTCAAAACATGGGGTTTGTCTTAAAATAGGTATAGAACAGTGTGGAGACAGAGAATATCTGGTAATTGCCTAAAATCTTTATCGTCTGGTAACAATTGAAAAGGGGCTGCTGTTGAAAAACGATTTGTTTTTCTTGCAGGCAAAAACAAGCAAAACCAACTATCCAGAATGTACAAACTGGTGCAGTGGATGACGAAAACTACTATTGTGAAATCACGCCTTGTGGTGATACATAGCTTACTCTAGTTTATTATCTTTGCTAGCATAAATCGGTCTATCTATCCGCTACAGATCCCTCTACAAGCCTATCTGTCTCTCCTTCTACACCTAAACGATCTAATAAAGAAAGAAAGAAAAAAAGAAAGAAGAAAAAAAAAAAAAGATCCAAGATCAAAACAATATCACTATCACCAACCAAGTCACCCATCTATCCACACATCTTACAATCTACCAAATCATCCATAAACACTTCTACAAGCACGTCACCACTCACAAAGACGTCTATCCGTCTATCTGTCAACTTTCCAACCCATGCATACACATGCACTCAATACATTTAAAAATGCAACACTACTTGTAAATTGGAAATAAGCCTGAGAATAACAAGTTTTGATCAAATTTACCTTTAACGTACGTCATTTTTATTCCATGGAATGATTCACAAAGTTTCGTTAGAATCATTTAAGATTTTCAAATAGGAAAATAAACAAATAAATAGTTCCTTACCACAAATAAAAAAACTCACATGATTAACATAGGATATGGACACTGCTTGCATTTTACAAAACTTGCCAGCATTGTCTCATTGACAAAATTGTGAGGTTATTCCACGCTCTGGGGTGTTGTCTGCTTCCTTCAGAAGGGCACTGTTTTTCAGTGGGTTATTCAAGCACAAGGCTCTGTGAGACGTCCATGGAGAGCAGTGTGTCTCATGGAATAGAAAAGATAAGATTACCATGGCCCAGACGACATTGATTCACCGCTTCAACTGGCTGCAAATGAATTATGGTCTGTTCTCGAATGAATCTAGGATTTAATTATTTAAACTCGAGGCAATAACGAGCATGACCAAAATTATAGTTGATCAGTTCATTTATTAGCAAGCATAACTTAATTAATCGAATCACGGCTTGTGTGTGTGTGTGTTTTTTAATAAAAGTTAATTCTAATGTCAACCTCAAAAAAGTTTGTGCTTTGTTGCTAGGTTTTAAGTAAAAATTTTAGACGAGCTTACAATTGATCACAGCATGGTGGTGCTGTTGCACATACAGCCGTTTTCACTAGAAACTTACTTTGTCAGAACAACATTGTTTGACTGGATGCATAGTCGCTTGATATTGCACTTAATGAGTATGTCTGGAATGCTTTGAAAAAAAGTGTGCATACCAGTGTTAATCCCTGACAACAGTTCCGGGACTTTGCAGAGCCCTTCTGGAGGAGGAACCCTAGAACATTAAATAACCGTACAGTTTTGTCAGTGAGACAAAGCTGGCAAGTTTTGTTAAATTCAAGGAGTGGCCATACTCGATGTTAATCATTTGACTTATGATTTGCGGTAAGCAAATTTTTGTACTATTTTCCGTTTGAAGTCTTAAATCATTGTAACTTGTTAATCATTCCATTGAATAACAGTGAATCACATTAAAGGAAAATATGATCAAAACTTGTCATTTTTTGGCTGACTTTCAACTTACTGCTTGTGTTGCGTTTTTTATATGTACTGAGTGTATATCCACTCAACAACTAATCGAACAATTCATCCATCCATCCATCCATCCATCCACACATCTAAGAATCTACCAAATCATCCATAAACACTTCTCACAAACCTGTCTATCTGTTAACCTTCCCACCTCTACATGTACATCCTCTCAACAACTAACCAATAAATTCATCCATTCAGCCCTCTAATCCATCAGTCTGTCTGTCTCTCTTATTATTTGTCTGTCTCTTCTTCTTCTTCTTCTCTCTCTCTCGTTGTTTACTAGTCTGTCTTTCCCCCTTCTGTCTTCCATTTAACCTTTTTGGTGAAATTAACTCACTGATAAAAGAATATATGGAAAACGTTAATGTGCTGTATGATTTTGAATTATAAATCTGGAATTTGCGGTTCACTTCATGACCTTTTCAGTCACAAAGTCTATATATAAATGTAATCGCGAATGGTTTCATGGGCATTTGGAATATTGTGCCTTTCACTGGTAACTTATCACCCGAAATTCCCCCCCCCACCTCCCTGCTCGGGTTATTGCATTCCGAAGCACAAATGGGTAGTCTTCAATCTGGAAATTTTACTGAGGAATGGGGATGGGTATTTTTCTGAACCTATTTTCAAGTGCAACTGCAATTCTTAAAGATCTCACGAGTACACCTAGATACATCCCATTTAATCGAATACTTCGAATAAAGGGTTAATATATTCGAAATATCGTATTTCAACGGAAAGAAATCAAGTTTCTACCATGTTTTAGATGCGACCACAACGAAGGAGAAAGATCAGGGTAACGACAACCATGAATTCGTCCACAAGCCCAACGACAACCCCTATATAGATCTAGATGCGGCCACAACGAAGGAGATAGATCAGTCTTACGATAACCTTGAGTTTGTCCACAATCAAAACGACAACTCCTTTACAGATCTAGATGTGACAACAACCAAGGAGACAGGTCAGGTTTACAACAACCTGGAGTTCGTTCACATGCCCAGCGACAACTCCTCTACAGATTCCGAGTCGGCCTATGAACGTCCGATTACTACTCAAACTGTGACAGAAGTGAACGTTGGAGGTTTTTAACTCATTACCTCCTGCAGCCAGTTTTTGAAACATTGTAACGAGAAATTTCGCCTTCGGCTCAGGGCGACATGATACGCCAAAGCCGTGAACAAGTGTCCAAGTTCCCTGCCACCTGACTGTACAACTAATAAAATACATCTATCACATTAATCTGCATGTACAATTTATTTTTCAGCAATAAAAAATCTTTTTAATTTTTGTAGTTTCATTTCATTTGAACCAACCATCACCACCCTCACCCCCATTTTTTTTATTACGCGGAGCAGTCGCCTGTTTCTATCAAAGATCAAATAAACAATCACCTTACCGATTTGCGCAGGGAAAAAAAAAGTCTCTAATGTGTGGTCATGCAAACCCTAATCCCTTTCATTTTCATCTGCAGAGGCTATGAGTCAAGCATTTCAAGGGTTTATACAAATGAATAGACATAGACTTTACCCTTTACCAGTCAGTTACTGATTGTATATCTGCACTATCTGTGTAACATACCCGGGTTATTTACAGCACAGCGCACAATCATATACTACTTTACTTAACTGGCAGGCTATTATCAATCTTCCATCGGGAGAAACAAAGGGGTTCGTATTCACCAACCATTTTTAAGAACATGCCTAGACGTATTCTTCAGATTTTTTTTTTTTTAAATTTGAAAGTAGTACAACCTCATCAGAAGTTGTGTTTCTTTCAAATTTAGAAAACCTTGGAGAATAAGTCTAGGGATAATCTAAACAATGGTTGATAAATACTGATCCGGGTACCAGTTTATGCTTTGCTATGCAAGTAAAAGTGTACACAGGAAATTTATCATCTCTTCTTGGAGTTAAATAACGGCAATATTTTGTATCTGGATAGTAATCTACATGATATTTTAAGGAGTGCACTCAAATAATAGTTGCTGATTTGAAGAGAAATATGGAAATATTTAGGTGTTAATGGTTTTTTTTATCTCTTCTTTAAGTTTTGCGTAGTCGCTGGCACAAAAATATGAAGAGTCGACATTGTTTCTCAAGATATGTATATAAATTAAATGGTCGTTTATAGGTTAATAATGGTCCGAAAAGTCGTTATTTGCATGCTCGCTGGTCGACGACACCGGGGGTCGCTCACTATAAAAATTCGTCGTGGGCAAAAATTGAAACGTTTTGTAAACTGTACTTTGATAGTCCTGCCAAAACCACAAAACTTTGAAAAGTATTAATAATGACAACAAAATTTAAAGAGGGACACAAGCCAAGAAAATTCATAGACAATATGGCAACCAATAACTTCTCTTACGATAGTCCCCGATGTTTGTGCCAAATATTTGCAGTGGTGCCTTGAGAAAACAGCTCCAATTCAACAAATAAAGCACACGAAAATGATTCTTTTTTAACAAACATAAAATACACAAATAAAATGGAAAAAAAGAGAGAATAAAACAAGGAGGCGAGAATGTGCCTGTATGACTCTACTCCCCTATAGATAAATGACCCTTGATTGGCCTAGCCAGAGCACTGATCTGTAAGAAGACCTGTGTAGCAGTACATTTTGTAGTGACAATACTCCAAGCCCCAAAAACATAATTTCTACATGCCAAGATATCAAGGGATACAGAGGAAGTCTAGGACTCAAGGATCATTCAACCAATATATCAACTAACATTGACTAACAGTTTTTATATAAAATCATACAAGCAGAAGAAAGGTTTCATTTGGCATCAGTGGTAAAGTTTTGGAACAAAGATATGGAATGGTAAAAATATTGCTGCATGCCGAACGCTGTACAGGTCTGAGCATTACCTTTAGGATTAAAGAAACTAGATATTTGTATTCGTCAAAGCAGAGGTCTTCCCTGAAAATATTTGACTTTTCTGTCAATGTGACGTAAAAAAATCAAGTACATATGACTGTTAATGCCTCACTATGACCCGGATTGCTATATAAAGCCTCCATCCTGCACGTAGTCTCATAAAGGTGAACGTGTGTGTGTGTGTGAAATATGTTTAAAATTCAACAAGGGGTCAAGAGGTTACATTTCCAGTTTTTATGATTTATAATACCCCCTGTCAGCTTGACTGTCGAGACTTGTATTTCAAACGTCCAGTCTCAAACGGACAAAGCTAATAAGCTAATTAAAAAATATTTCAGACATAATCATCATGACTGAATACTTAAGAGTTTTTTGTCCAGAAAACTTGATTATAAAATATCAACAATGTTATGATATACATGTAGCATATTTATCAAGGGAGATAGATGATAACAAATATCTGTCATGAAAAAATATGACTTATTTTCGTATGTAATCATTATAAGTCTAAGCTTCTTGATGGAATCAAATTCTTTGAATTAATTTTTAAGAGGACGATTGAAGAATTGTATTTGTAAAGTTTTGCCAGAATTCAGTAGTTTCAGGGATGAAAAAATCATCAAAGTTGAAAGGTTCTCGTTTGACGGAAAAAGGACCATGACATAAGCTCACTGACCTTTAGCCAGCGGAGCTAAGATAAAGCTACGTTGGTGACAGCTGTCTTTACAATATTGTTACTACTCGCAAAGGCCTCTACCTTCACAGGCTCACGGATCTGTTGAATTATGCTTATATACTGTATGGGAAAATATGATCTACCCCTGTTGCAATATGGTAACTTCTCCCCACCTTTAAAGACTCATGGAAAGGTCGAACAGTGTTGTTGTAAAAGAAAATATAAGCAACCCCAAAATGAGCAAACAAATTATTTATAAAAAGAAAACTATCGGAATACAAATTGTCTCTCTCTCTTTCTCTGTGTTAGCATTAAAATTCAACTTTTCGGCTATTTGATTATTGGATAAATTTAGATGTGGCATATTTTCTTGTTAAATACGCCCAGTTACTTCGGTACAGGTAGAATAGGTAAACTTCCTTGTCGCTTACTTCATAGAAAATTACATTCATGCATAGTATATACCGGGATTATTTAGATATGGAAACGACAGAATTTTGGACTCATCAGTATTAAAAGCCATTGTACACACACACACACACACACACACACACACACACACAAAAAAAAAACAGTTCATTTTATGTCTTTAACCAGACAGAAACCCGTGTGAGAAAAGGAGAAAATACTTGTTATCAGCATTTTCACGTGCTCCCATAATGTTTCCAAAACGGTCTTTCTCGGCAAAATAAAATCGTGGGACAGTTTAGCAAAGGGTCAAATTGTTATTCGATCCGGTCCTATATTTCTGTCTTCCTTGTTTTGGAGTGGCTCCTTTGAAGGTTCGTGTGATATGCTGCAGGTTATGTGTTTGATACTCGTGCCAGAACAGAAGGTAAAATTAACTATGGTAGCCGTCAAAAGTAAACAATGGAGTGTTAAAATGCATCTAGATTTATATTGTATTATTCAAAGTAAGGAAATAATTATGAAGATGGCAATTTGTCATTGTACGATTGGTCCAAATATTGGTTGCTGACAGGAAAATTAATTTTAAAACAAGGTAAAAAGTAAACACAATGTAAAGCAGCCTTGCAACTTTTGACCTAGATTAAATTTTATTTTCCTGTCAGTGACTAACACTTGGACTGACCTTTCAATAACAGATTGTCATATTCACAGTAATTTCCATAGTTTTAAATGGTATGATTCAAATTTAAATACATTGTGCCAGCCCCAAATTTTTACCTTTGACTACTGTTGAGCTTTTTAGCAACTGTGCATGAACTGTCTAACACTTTCAACACCAGATATTTGTTAATCTCTATCGTCGCCTGAAAATTCATTGCACTGGGGCTAGGACGTATTTTTTTCGGCCGAACTGAATGCGTTTGCTTTTGACCCTCTTCTTGGTATACTGATATCAAACGAACAGATGGTAACTTGCGATTGGCCAAAATGTGCACATGCTGATTTTGCGGACCCTTGCAGGCCTATATTTGGACAATTGCTATAGGGTTACTTTCATTATTTCTATTCATTTTAATCACAAAAGATTTTTCTTGTTTATTCTTATTTATTAAACTCAACTCTTAAAGCGCCTTCTACTACTTTAAAAGTTTCCTTTGCGGCCAGTGTAGACCAAGATCAGAGTGCACAAACCGTGCAGTCTCATCTTTGATTTGCACTGTCCGCTTTGCTGAGACATTCTTGACAGAATAACCTTTTGAATATCATTATTTAGATCTCACATCTAGACTGAAAGTGTATGTTTGGTTTGTTTGGCGCTCTAACGTTTAAGAAGCGGAAAGTATAGATACAACATCAGAATGCACGTCCTTTGATCTTGATCTACGCCATCTGCACAGTGTCTTATTTAAAAAAAAGGCCTTTGTTTGATTATCCGGTATTCCCCTGCTGTAAAAGAAAAAAGAAACCCCTCGCAGTCATGTATAATTTATTGTATGTGATATTGTATAATGCTCTTACATGCATGTTTATCTTTAATTGTATTGATTAGAACACAATAAAGAATATTGAATTGAATTGAATTGAACTACACAAATTTTGATTGTCCCCGATAGCCATAAAGGGGTTAAGGCAAAGTATTGAATTTTGCTCTTCTTTTAACACTTAAGCTGCCAAACAGATAAAGCAAAATTTTCCACTCAATAGTAAAAAACCTAAATATTACGATTTCAAAGTTTCTTTCACTGGAATGAAAATGTCTTATAGGACAGTGCAGATCCAAGATCAGACTGCATTTTTTTTTTGCAGTCTGATCTTGATCTGCACTGACAGCAAAACCGTTCCGAATTGCGCTTAGAGGCCTGAGGGTTAAAACTTCCTGTTGGAATTCTGGGAATAAAGCATATTACGCGGATTTAAAAATATAAAAAGTTTTATTTGATTTATAGAATTTCGACAGAAATGTTGATGGTATTTTTCTTGTTCACTTTTCTGCTTTTTATAAGGTTCAGTATTTCTTATGAATTAATCTAAAATATTTTCACTTTACATTATCGATATTGTCATTAATTTTGCAATTGTTTCTTTTTCTTATGAGATTGTATTTTTTTATTTTTAAAGAATTATTCTAAGATATTACCATTTTATATCATTGATATGGTCATTAATTTTGCAAATACAAACAAGGAAAAAAAATACTTAAATAGAAATAAAATAAAACAGAAAAAGGGACAAAATAAATAAATACCCCTTTTATGCACTTTCTTAGTTGTGTTTTTGTTAACATTTAAAATCTGAATCTTCGGGAAAAAAAAAAAAAGAATTCTCATCTTCTACCATGATTCAAAGAAGATAGAGACAAAACATTCTGATATTGAAGAAATTAGCAACTTTTCATTTTTTATCTTTTACAAACTGAACTGGCTTTTGCAAAAAAAAACTTAACCCTAAACATATTAAATAAGTAAAATGAAACTTTCAAGTCGATTGTAAAATACCAGAATAACGCTATTTCGAACTTACTTTTTGGAGAAAAATATTTCCTTATCGGACAGTGTAGGCCCAAGATCAGACTGCACGTGCTGTGCAGTTTGATCTGGATTTACCCCGTCCGCGAAGGGCCAATGAGTCGCGCGTAGCAGCCTAAGGGTTAATGTATGAAAACATTCCTTTTTCTTTTTACATCTTTATGATTTATTTACAAACAAAGTTATGAGATTGGCGATAGAGAAAGATTTCTTTGACCTTTATCAAAAATTGCGAATAAGAGAAATTGCAGTCTCATCTTGAAATACACTGTCCTCAAATGGTTTTTAAATTTTTTAACTCGTACATATTAAAAGCATTCGCAAACTTTCGTAACAACAGTCTGTGTAAGGTTTAACGTACGTGCTCGAAAATTAAATGTTTCAGATGTCACTTCCTTATTGCAATTTCAAAGATATTAATATCTGGAAAAAAGTTAATATCTCTCGTTTTTATTCCTTCCTGCATGAAACGACAACAGCGGATCAGAGTGCGGCTATTGTTACACAAGGTCCCAATGCACGGTCAGATGCCTGACTCGTTATAAAATCTACACTAGTTGCTGGCTGTTTTTTCGATGTTCCTCCTACAGGTAAATATGTTTAT
The DNA here is from genome assembly GCA_946811185.2 of Hippopus hippopus. NCBI lineage: Eukaryota > Metazoa > Mollusca > Bivalvia > Cardiida > Cardiidae > Hippopus > Hippopus hippopus. The sequence goes on along the minus strand of OX328108.1, from coordinate 50,050,308 downwards.
TATTGTCAGTAATCACTTATCTGATCTGACAGGACTTCAAGGTTCTGTTCTAAGTCCATCAAATCTTCTGTTGGTCCAGATTTTTGGACTAGCAAACGCTTGTCTATTGCCAGATCAGACCGGAACTGTTTTATAACCGAACGGGCCATTTTTCTTCAATTTTGTATGGACCAACCAAGTTTTATCCTTACCAAGGCCGTTTATTCCACTTTCGCTAGTCTGGCAGTACTTTTAGTACTTTATCTGATTTGTCCGATGCATTTGAGCCGCAATAAAGATCTCCGGATGTTCTGTAGATCTATACTTGACTATAAGATGCCTTGCCTATAAGACGCCCAACGTCTTTTTCAAAGATTTTAGGGAAAAATACATATTAAAGTAAATATATTCGGAAATGACTTCTTTTTGCAAGCCAGCCTGACTGTAGTGTTTTAACTGACATAGACAAGGGCTCATCTAGCTCATAGCTATGTACCAATCAGCTAAATTTTGCAAAATTAGCTCAATTTATACAAGTTTTCTGTGTTTCAAAATCTAAACTTTGTAACCGATTTAAAAGGAGCTAGATCTATTCTGATTTTTATCTCGTAACCGTACAGTTTATGTAATTACAAAAATACCCAGTTGTTTTTATCGGTATTTCACAAGAAATTTTGATATACTGCATAAAAGCAAAATACCCCTTTAACCCCTAATCCTGTTAAATAAAAGAAAGAAAACTTTCAAGCCGATAGTAAAAACCCAATTTTTTTCTATTTCAAAAGTATATTTGGGGAAAAATATCTCCTTATTGGTGAGTGTAGATCCAAGATCAGACTGCACGTTCTGTGCAGTCTGATCTTGATCTACGCTGTCCGCAAGAGGTCAGTAAGTCGCGCTTAGCAGCCTAAGGGTTAAACAAAATCAATACCACTTCTTTTCGGTGCAGCTGTATAAGCTGGCCTTTGATCTACCATTCTGTTTTATTCTCAACAGAATAAATTGTAATTAGCGACTGGTGAAAAAATGTCGACATGTATATTCTACGTGCCTCTCTGGGCTTATTGGCGGGCCTTTTTTGAGACCAGTATAAAACAGTTGCTTACAATGGTTTTATTAATTCAGAAGCATTAGAGATGTCCCTCTTTACAGTAACAATAAAGCCCAAAAGTAAACAAAGCTTTTAAATTTATATCATACCATTTAAAAGTATGGAAATTATTGTGAAGATGACAATCTGTCATTGTACGGTCGGTTCAAGTGTTAGTCGCTGACAGAGAAATTAATTTCACAACTAGGTTAAAACCTGCCAGGTAGCTGTGTCTTTTGTTTACTTTTTGCCTGATTCTAAAAGTCTTTTTTTCTGCTAGCGACTAACACATGGCCCGACCACACGAGAACAGACTATTCTCCCCACACTATTTTTCATACTTTTAAATGGTATGATTTAAATGTAAATGTATTATGACACCTGCTTTGATATTTTGGCCTCTACTAGGCCTTTGAAAAAACTGAATACAAACAAACCGTACAATGTTATGTTACTATGGGCACTACTCGAGTGTCTTTTTCATTGAAATATAATTGTCGGATTGGATTGCAAATACAGGCCTTTCAGAGTTTGATTAATTACCTCCTATGTGACAACACATTTGCAGATGATGACTTTGAAGCAATCTTTGCAAAGTGTGAGTAATCAACATGAAGGTTTATAGATGATAATCAACTGGTTGTGAGTGATATTAAAAATCTGTCACTCGAATGGGGTGTGGCCCGGTTCAAAAAACGAGTCCGAAGGACGAGTTTTTTAACCGCATCAAAGTCCATTCGAGTAACAGATTTTTAATATCACACACAACCAGATTATCCTATTTCCTACTTCACCGTTTTTTATTCCAAAAATTGTACATTATGAGCAGGATAGGAAATAATAGTTCCGGCAAACATTCCAGAACTATATCGTCACTAGTGATGATACCATATTTATCATCACAAGTGGTGTTATTCACTGTGAAATCCCAGTAATTCACTGATAAAAATATAATAAAATGCATAAATGCAGTTCAAAATATAATGGAAATTTTATTTCCTTATCACTGGCTTTGGGTGAAATTCCTTTGCTTTGAATCATATTATAATACCATTAAATTTTAAAAGTATTGGAATTATTAGGAATATGACAATATTCTATTGTACGGTCGGTTCAAGTGTCAAACTCTGGCAGGAAAAATGAGTCTTAAAACCAGATAAGAAAAAAAACACAAGATACCGCGACTTGAAGGAAACCTTTCTCTAGTATTGAAATTCATTTTTCTGTCAGCGACTAACTCGTTAATCGACCATACAATGACGGATTGTCATCTTCACAATGATTTCTATACTTTTGAATGTTACGAATAGAATTTAAAGGCATTTAACATCCGCATGTTTTTTGGTTTTTTTTTTTTTCTTTCTTTTCAGGGCTTTTAGACAATGTGAATTTCTACTGTAGTTTATCAGTAATTATTTCGGGCTTTAACCACAATTTGATTGATTATACCGACAATGTAGATCCAAGATCAGGCTACAAGGAATGTGTGGTCTAATCTCGGATCAACACTGCCCTATTCTTTGCATGTCAAAGTATCATTCTACCTCATTATTTAAAATAACAAAATGTTTGACAAAACGGATCTGATAGTGACAAAAATATTCTTATTTCCCGTTACGATTTGCAAGTAATGTAAGATGTGGATTTCTCAAAGAAAAAAAAAAAGCTACTTTCCTTTCACACAAATCTTTTTCCCGGTGCGTTACTTCTTCTGGGTTTCAATTGCTCGGAATATTAGTTGACCCATAGACTGCTAAGCGCGACCCACTGACCATTTGCGGACAGTGTAGATCAAGATCAGACTGCACAGAACGTGCAGTCTGATCTTTGATCTACACTGTCCCAGAAGGAGATATTGTTCCCCAAAACATTATTTTGAAATAGCAATATTTGGGTTTTTACGATCGAATTGAGAATTTCATTTTAGTTATTAAGCAGGATAAGGCTTAACTAGTATGCTAATTAGTTACTTCTTTACCAGGTGACAAGATTTGGACTTGTCCAAAATGAATGCCTTTGCAGACGTCAAATAAAATTTCGCTGGACTGCTGGGAACTGGCTTTAATAGGTTAGAAAACGTTGTTGGAAAAGGAGAAAATGCTGCTTACCAGCATTTTCTCCTTTTCCTACAGTGTTTTCAAAAACTGGTTCAAAAGTGCAATATCTTCATCATGATTACTGACTGAGAATATTCATTTTATTATTTACCTCTTTACCACACAATCTCGAGTTTTAACGATCCTAAGGAAACAGGCTTCTGAAAACAATGAGGGAAAATTTTATTAAAAACCTTTTTTTTCCCCCAGGATCGTGAAAACGCGGTTTCGTTTGTTAAGTCTTTCCCAAACGACAAAATTTTAGACTCGTCCAAATTGAAAGCATTTGCAGACGACAAAATAAACGTGACTCAAAAGTTGAAACTTGACTTTAGAAGAGTAGAAAACTTTGTGGGAAAAGGAGAAAATGCTGGTTACCAGCATTTTCTCCTTTCCCCACAATGTTTTCAGAAGGCTTCTTCCTCTGGGCCGTAAAAACCAGGGATTGTTTGGTAAAGGGTTAAAAGGGTGGAGGGTGAAGTCTTCACCACACGACAAAATTTTAGACTCGTCCACATAGAAGGAATTTAGAGAAGACAAATCAAGATTTTTTAATAAAAATTTTAGTCCTTGAATAGGTAGAAAACAATGTGGAAAAAGGAGGATTGCTGTAACCAGCATTTTCTACTTTTCCCTCAATGTTTTCAAAAGCCTTCTATCTCAGAGTCGTTACACTTCGTAATTGTGTGATAAAGGTGTGTGTGTGTGTGTGTGTCTCTCTCTCTCTCTCTCTGTCTCTCTCTCTATCTCTCTCTCTCTCTCTCTCTCTCTCTCTATGCATGCAAATAAATCATTTCTATCCCGGTATACGTTCTTTAAAAAGACGAAGGTTACGCCCCAAATTATTTAAATAGAGATTGCGTGATTTACTGAATGTAATATACAAACTTTTTTTTTTTTTCTTTTTTTTTTGGGGGGGGGGTTCATATTACCTAGAAGAAACTTGAGGCCAAACTGTGCATCTGTGCATGTATGCATACCAGTTAGCAAACGACACCATGTGATATGGTCATCTCTTTCCACGAAATTATACTCTTCTTGGTGTTAAAAGAGTATTAGACAATATTTCGTTTTACATTTTTATTATTTATTTATTTATTTATTTGTTTATTTTTCATTTCTTAAAAAAGACAGCCAATTTTTACTCGCATGCTTATAAAAAAAATTTGGAACAAAGTTTGTTTAATGCCCACTTAAAATCAAGAAACATCCTTTTCCATAAAAAGTATTTCAAGTATATATAGGACTAGTATAGTTTTTGTGTTATTCTAACCTATTACTTTGTCAATATAATGGCGATCGTGAAACAAGTCCTCATTGCATTATCAGATGCATTATACCAAGTAAGTCATTAAAAATCATGTAAGTGTGGATCCATAAGATCCATTTCGTCTAACGCAAACCAAATAATGAGGTAGAATGGTTCTTTGACATGCAAAAAATCTACAAAAAGCAAAACGTTTCAACCCATGTCAGTCTGCGCGGACTGCGCAGGCTGCCATGGGTTGATAGTTTTTGCAAATGCATTAAACCCCCCTTTTCACAGAGCATGGTCCATGTTGTTTTTGTAGCTCTGCTACATTCTTTTACATCAAAGAGTAGAGTTGTGCCAAAACGGTCGACCTAAATTGTCATAGATCTATTTTATTCTGTGGTAAATATCTTTTTTTAATTATTGTAAAAATCTAAAAAACCACCTTTCAACACAGATATCTCGCTAAACAAGGATCACACCTCTGTTTCAGGACAAGGTACAAGACCTGTTACCAAATGTGCAATGAAAGGATGTGCTGTGACGGATTCCAGGGTGAAAACTGTGCTCTAGGTCAGGTGTTTTGCCTATAAATCATTGATATTTAAAGACTTACTTTATTAGTTGTCCGATCAGGTGGCAAGGAACTTGGAAACTTGTTCACGGCTGTGGCGATTCATGTCAGCCCGAGCCGAAGGCGACATGATTCGCCAAAGCCGCAAACAAGTTTTCAAGGGCCTGCATCCTGACTGGACAATTCCGAATGCCGCAACACACTGAAAACTGACGTCACTGAAAACTGGCGTTAATGAAAACTGACGTCACTGAAAACTGTGTAAAATGTGCTGTTTAAAAAAAGTCCGTGCGATCGACATTCGACGTATTTTCATTTAAACATGGATTTTGAATAATAAACATGGATATCGAAAGACACGAAAAACAACAAATAACTTCTTCAACTGGAGAAAACAATGGGGTCTGGATTTTAACGTCAAAATGTTAATGTCTACATATTGGAAGAAATTATCCTAATAATGATTAAACAATTGCTTATAAATCAAACAGAGCAATACCTATTTCTAATACTGAGGAAAAAGACCTTGGAGTCACAATAGATCAAATTTTGAACACTTTAACACACATAGCAACAAAAATTAAATTGGCAAATAGAAATCTAGGCATCCTTTTGTCGACCTTCACTTTCCTTGACAAAACAATATTTCTTAATTTATAAAAATCTACAGTCAGACATCATTTGGAGTATGCTAGTCCAGTCTGCTCGCCATATTTGATAAAACATCAAATTGCCATAGATAAGGTTCAGCGAAGAGCCACAAACTCTGTCACAACAAATGTAAACCTATCATATACAGACCATCTGAAACAACTTGGGCTACCAGCATTAGAATACAGACGAAAACGAGCAGATATGATACAGGTGTAAAAAAAAAATACCTTCATGAATTTGACTAAACTTCAAATAAGAATTTGCTGCAACTATCAAGTACTATGTCCACAAGAGTCAATTGGCATAAATTATTTTTAAAAAAATTCAAAGGACAGAGTTAAGTAAAAACACTTTCATCATTAGAATGATTCATTTCTGGAACTCCTTACCAGATGAAGTTACTTTAGCTCAAACCATCACCTCCTTTAAAAGTCGTCTAAACAGTCATTGGCGCAACTTCCCACAAAAGTTGAATCCAAGTTGCTTCTTGGATATCAATTTAAGAAGATTTAAGAAGAGAATTTTCAAGAGAAGGACCAACAGCAGCTAATAGCCTACCCACGGTCTCGAAACAGTATAAAACAATAAGTTTAACAGCTTCAAGGTTAGTAACTATTTCATGATAGCGTCGGCACTGAGCTTTTCCGAGTTTCAGGGCAACGAACTCCAGACTTTAGTACAGGTAAAAAAACAAAAGAATACATGACTACGTAAACTGTTGCAATGATGAGACTGAAATTCTGTTGAAAGCTTCGTAAAAATAAAATTACTTCAGATCAATAAATTCTTGTAAATGTTATTGTAGTGCATTTCACTTGCATATCGCGCACATATATCTTAGAACTCACTTGTTTTTTTTTTTTTTTTGTGACCATAAAAGACATCGACGAATGTTCCTGGAACAGCACCTGCGAACAAGGTTGTAATAACACTCTCGGGTCGTTTTCCTGCACCTGTTTTGATGGCTACACACTGAATGAAGACAAGCGCACCTGTACAAGTAAGTTCATCCTCCTCTTCTTCCTTCTAATCATCATATTTATCGTATCATCAGCAGCATTGTCATCATCATCTTCCTTTTTATATTTGTCCTTTCAGTATGTGTGTGTGTGTGTGTGTGTGTGTGTGTGTGTGTGTGTGTGTGTGTGTGTGTGCGTGCGTGCGTGCGTGCGTGCGTGCGTGTGTGTGTGTGTGTGTGTGTTTCTTTTACCCTGAAATAAATCGATAACACGAATATTAACACCCCTTTGCCGCCTGACTTGTGTGCAATACAGATAGTATCTCATCTATGCCCTGGCTGATGATAAAAGTATGGTACACGCGATGGGGATCCACGACATCAAGATATGTAGCCTTTTGGTCCACCACTTAACTTTTTGCTACATTTTCATTGTCTGGATTCTGATGTTGTATCTACACTGCCGGCAAAAGTTCCGTGAGTCGCCCTTAGCAATATTAAATACTACATCGGAATCATTTTTAAGACATGCCTTTTCCCATTGAATGAAAGGAAAATGATACAGATGTAGTATTGCTATAAGAAAGTATATATTTTTATGTATATGTCAGCCAGTTTGAGAAGAGAAGTTGTTATTTGCTAAAAGGAACGGTTCTTTCTGTGCCTGTTCATTGCAAATCTCCCATTTGTGCCGAAGTCGAGTTTAAAGATTTAATAACCCTTAGGTTGCTAAGGGCGACTCAAAGACCTTTTTTGGGCAGTGTAGATCTAGATTGCAAAGAACGTGCAGTCTGATCTTGGACCTACACCGTCCGATATGGGTACATTTTTCTCCAAAAAAAAGTTTGAAGAAGCATCATTCGGTTTTATACTTTAGCTTGAAAGTTTCATTTTAATTATTTAGCAGGTAAAGGGTTAAATCGCGTAATTCTTTCTTTGTGTTCTTGTGTTGGAGGTTGTTTTTCTGTATCTTCGTCGTTGTTATTATTGTAAATTATGCACTTATAATCAAATCTCTGTTACCCTTACTATTCAATTGCAGACATAAATGAATGCTTGATCAAGCATTGTGACTGTCATCATACCTTTACCGACTATAATGGCACACCTGGGTGCGAGTGTCATGGTGTTCATGCGTTCCTACTATTACATTATACACTTATTATCAAATCTCTGTTAGGACTACCCTTACCATTCAATTGTAGACAATAAACGAAAGCTTGATCCATAACGGTGACTGTCACCATACCTGTGCTGACTGTAGTGGAACCCATAAGTGTGGTTGTCATGATGACCATGCGTTCCTACTATTGTTTTATGCATTTATAATCAAATCTCTGTTAGGCCTATGTTTACCATTCAATTGTAGACATAAACGAATGCTTGATCCAGAATGGTGACTGCCATCATACCTGTACTGACTATAATGGCACACATGAGTGTGGTTGTCATGGTGACCATGCGTTCCTACTATTGTGTCATGCACCTATAATCAAATCTCTGTTACCGTTACCATTCGATTGTAGATATAAACGAATGCTTGATCCAGAACGGTGACTGTCACCATACTTGTACAGACTATAATGGAACACATGAGTGCGGTTGCCATGACGGCCATGAGTTGTTGAGCGACGGAAAATCTTGCGGAGGTAACGTAATCAGTTTTTTCTCTCGTTTAAACACAATCTTTGTCTCTTTTCACCGACCATTCTTACGGACATTTGTAGTCATAGTTTCTGGAATTTTCTAAATTCGAAAGTAACACAAATTTTGATTGGCTAAACCCAATGGTTTAGCAAATCAAAAGTTCTGTTACTTTCTAAATCCAGAATAAGACCAAGAATGTTCTCAAAACAGGTTGGTGAATACGGACTTTGATGCGAAATCCTAAACAACTGTGAAAAATTGGACAAACCATAAAATAGACGCAGTTAGATCTAGTACTTACTACACCATTTTCTTGAGTTTGGCCAACGTATACGCATGTTTTAAGACAGTCTGTTCCAAATCGCCAGTATTGCATTGACTTTAATTTTTATGTACCTTTTTTTCCCCCAACACTGTAACAAATCAGTTAAATGAAGTTTTAGGATACATTCCGAAACCAGATGGTGGCTGTCAAAGTACATGTATGGACACTGCCAAAAGGGTAAAGTTACGCGACGTTTGACTGGTTTTCGGTAATGTTATTCCAAGATCGATAACTGTCAAAATCAAGCAGGCAGCGTGTAGTCTAGTAGGGATTACAATTTTTAGCTCCACTGGCCGAAGGCCAGCGGGCTTATGTCCGTACGTGCGTCCGTCCGTCCGTCCGTGCGTGCGTGCGTGCGTGCGTCCGTCCGTCCGTGCGTGAGTTAACTTTTATTTCAAACATCTTCTTCTCTGAAACTAACCATCTAATTTCGATGAAAAAATTCACAGAAATGATCCTGCAATGGTCCTCTTCAGAATTCTTGAAAGAATTTGATTCCTTCAAAAACTCTGGTTGCCATGGCAACAAAACTTAAAAAGATTGGAAATCTTTGAAAATCTTCTTGTCTGAAACCATAAGGCCTAGGGCTACCAAAATTGGCGTGTAGCTTTATCTAGTAGACCTCTATCAAGTTTCTTCAAATTATAGCCCTTGGGTCAAATTTGGCCCCGCCCCGGGGGTCACAAGTTTTACATGGGCTTCTACAGAGAAAACTTCCGAAGCCTCCCTGCGCCTTGACATAAGGCCTAGGGCTACCAAATTTTGCATGTGGCTTTATCTAGCGGGCCCCTACCTAGAGTGTCCAAATTATAGCCCTGGGGTCAAATATGACCCCGCCCCGGGAGTAACAAATTTTACATGGGCTGATATAGAGAAAACTTTAGAAGTCTCCCTGCACCTAGCCATAAAGCCTAGGGTTACCAAAATTGGCGTGTAGCTTTATCTAGTAGACCTCTATCAAGTTTCTTCAAATTATAGCCCTTGGGTCAAAATTGGCCCCGCCCCGGGGGTCACAAGTTTTACATGGGCTTCTACAGAGAAAACTTCCGAAACGTCCCTGCACCTTGCCATAAGGCCTAGGGCTACCAAATTTTGCATGTGGCTTTATCTAGCGGGCCCCTACCAAGAGTGCCCAAATTATAGCCCTGGGGTCGAATTTGGCCCCACCCCGGGGATCACAAGTTTTACAAGGGCATATATGATGAAAACTTTAGAAATCTCCCTGTACTTGGTCATAAAGCCTAGGGCTACCAAATTTTGCATGTAGCTATATCTAATTGGCCTCTACCAAGAGTTCCCAAATTATAGCCCTAGGGTTGAATTTGATCCTGCCCCAGGGTTCAGAAGTGTTTTACATGGGCTTATATAGTGAAAACTTTAGATATCTTCTTGTTACTGACCATAAGACTTAGGGCTACCAATTTTAGTCCTGTTTCAGAGATCTCATGTTCAAAACCAATTTGGCAAGTATTGTAAAGTTTGGCATGTAGTGGTTTTACTTATTAGCCAGTGGAGCGATACAGAGCCATCATGGCCCTCTTGTTATTATATTCTTATCAGTAAATTACTGGGATTTCACAGTGAATAACATCACTAATGATGATAAATATGGTATCATCACTAGTGACGATATACGAGTAGTTTTAATATGTTTGCCGGTATTACTTTTTTCCTAAATTATTCATGTTTTACCATTGTTATGTAAATGGGATGTGCATGTGGCCTGTTTTTGTTGTCACTTTTACTCTGTATGCAGACTATTCTAGAAACATAAAGAACATTTATTAGTTTTTCCATTGTGGTTATTTTTAGAAACAGGTTGTTAGTAAACAAGTTGTTTACCAATCCATGTTGTCATCTTTCTAGAAAAGACTAATCTAGAATTTTCCAAGCTGATATATATAGGAGTGACTTACTTGGTGGATTTGATTTTGAACTTAGACTTGTGACTTTGAGGATACAGAATTAGTGAAAAGTTTTGGATTTATTCGATCGGAATATAGATCTGTATGTTGGAATTTTTTATTTCTTAAACAGGTTGTTCATATCTATTTGCAATAAAACTATTGTTAATTTAGGCTTTAGGAACCAGAAATTTCATATTTTTTGTAGTCTAAACATAATTCTTAATTTTGAGGGACTTGTTCTGTTTCTTGTTCTAAGATTAAAAATTGTCAAAATTTCATTCAAACTTAAATCTTATTGTACTCTTTTTTCTTTATTCATTAATAAATATTGTTAATTGTGAAAGGCTTGTTGCTGATTTTCTTTCTAGTTACGTTTGTCTCGTAACAGAAATTGGGGGCTCGTCCGGGATTGATCATCTAGTCATATTGGGTATACTTTGAAATTATTTTGAACTTGTTACAGTATTAAAGTTTATTAGATAATAAAAAATAATGAAAAAATAAAATTTGATTTTTATTCTACTGAACCAGCAAAAAGCAATCATGTTTTTTGATCTTGAAAAATTTATTGCTGAACCTTCTCAGGAGTTGTTAAATTTGGCAAAAAGGTCTGATTTATTAGATCTTGCTTCTCATTATAAACTGACTGCCATTAAAGGTACTATGTTAAAGCATGAAATTAAGAATTCTATTGTTCAGTTTTAAGTTGATGAAGAAATACTTGACTCGTCTGCCCTGTCTCTGATTCTTGTGTCTCAGACAGACGTTAAAACTAATATGGAGTTAGAAAAATTAAAACTACAGATGGAAAAAGAAGAGAATTTACAAGAGATAAAATTAAAATTAGAGCAAGAATAAAGGATGAAAGAAAAAGAATTAGAGTTAGAAAAAAGGATGAAAGAAAAAGAATTAAAATTAAAATTAGAGCAAGAAGAGAATGAAAGAGTTAGAAATAGAAAATAAAGAAAAACCATCTTTGCATATGATTAATGACTTTGACATAACAAAACACCTCAGACTTGTTCCGCCATTTAAAGAACAGGAAGTTGATAAATACTTTTCACATTTTGAAAGATTTGCCGAAAATTTGAAATGGCCAAACGAGCACTGGACCTTACTTTTGCAAAGCGTTGTAACTGGAAAGGCTCGCGATATTTTTTCTCAACTAAGTAATGAACAGCTCTCTAATTATGATAATGTTAAGGAATTGATTCTAAAGGCTTATGAATTGGTACCTCAAGCATATAGACAAAAATTTAGGAATTGCAGAAAATGGTCAAACCCATGTTGAATTTGCTAGGACTAAAGAACAATTACGAGTATTTGATAGGTGGTGCCATTCAAAGAAAATAGATTCAGATCATGGAAAACTTAGACAACTACTGTTAGTTGAAGAATTTAAAAGATGCATTAATTCAGATATAAAAACTTTCTTAGACGAGAAAGAAGTTGAAACTTTAGACGAAGCTGCTTGATTAACAGACAACTTTGCCTTGACTCAAAAGGTATCTTCCATGAATAAATCAAACCCTCGAAAACCTTTTTATTCATCTACTGGTCCTAAACCAAATGTTGATCAACATAATGACAATTCCAATCAGAATAGTCCCAAACCCAAGTCTCCTTATGAAGCCAAAGGTCAAAATCCCTTATCTCGACCGACTTGTAATTATTGCAAAGAACCAGGCCTTATTATTTCTGAATGTCCTGTTTTAAAAAGAAAACGGGGAAAACAAGAAAGCTTTAAGCCTACAGGCTTTACTTCATTAAAGTCTACACCTCAGTCATGTATTAAGGACCAAACCATTGTCCAGGCCAAAGTACCTGAGACTGATACCGTTATGGAGATTTATGGACCATTCTTGTCAGATGGTTTTGCGTCACTAAAAAGTGATTTTGCCCATTCTACCCCTAATAAAATTTTACGTGATACTGGAGCTTCTCAATCTCTTATTTTAGCAGATGTCCTGCCTTTTTCTGAGAAGACTTCTTCTGGGACAAGTGTCCTTATTCAGGGTGTAGAATGTGGATTTGTTCATGTTCCGCTTCATAACATTTATTTGTCTTCAGACTTACTTAATGGTCCAATGACTGTTGGTATTAGAGAAAATTTACCTTTTAAAGGTGTTCATTTGTTATTAGGCAATGATTTAGCCGGAGATAAGGTAATTGTTAATCGACTTGTAACTTCCACACCTTACACGGATCAATCACCCGATCCGATTGAGGAAGAAATTTCTGACCTTTACCCGTCGTGTGCAGTTACTAGAGCTATGGCAAAGAAATCCATTTTGACTGAAAATCAGCCTGATATAGACTTATCTGATTCTTTGTTGGGTCATTTATTTAAAAATGAAATTAACAGGTCTATATCAGAGAATCCGTCTGAAAGTCAGATAAATTCTAAACATAATTCATCAGAATTTGATTATATATCTTCACCTTTGGTTAATGAAGGCCATGATACAAGGTCAAGGTCAAAACTAAGTGAAGACCAACACAATGATCCAGAACTTGCACCTTTATTTCAAAGAGCTGTCAGTAAAACTGATCTTTCACAAGAACCTGTCTGTTTTTATATGAAAAATGGAATATCAATGAGAAAGTGGTGTCCTCCTGAAGTCTCTGTTGATGATGAGTGGGCTGTCAATCATCAAGTCGTCGTTCCTAAATCTTATAGATCAGAAATATCAAGCTTAGCTCATGAAACACCTATGTCAGGTCATTTAGGTATCAATAAAACCTATCACAAAATTCTTAATCATTTTTATTGGCCTGGTCTAAAAACAGATGTATCAGATTATTGTAGGTCTTGTCATACTTGTCAAATGGTAGGCAAACCCAATCAGGCCATACCTGAGGCTAAACTACATCCGATCCCTGCATTTGATGAACCTTTTAGCAGGATTATTACTAGGAGTTTCTAGTGCCAAGAGTAGATGATTGCATTGACAATATTGGTCATGCAAAATATGTAACCAAATTTGATCTTCTAAAAGGTTTTTGGCAAATTCCTCTCACTGAAAGAGCTAGAGAGATCTCTGCATTTGTAACTCCTGTTGGACTATATTATCCCTGATGCTTTGTCTAGAGTTTAACTTGTAATTAGTTAACATTTGTTTTTATGTATGATATATTTTCATGTACAGTTAAGTGTACTGATATGTTTTATATTCTAACAAAAGAAAGTTTTAATTCTTAAAACTTTCTTTTCCTTTAGGAGGGGAAGTGTTATGTAAATGGGATGTGCATGTTGCCTGGTTTTGTTGTCACTTTCACTCTGTATGCAGAACATTCTAGAAACATAAAGAACATTCATTAGTTTTTCCATCGTGGCTATTTTTAGAAACAGGTTGTTAGTAAACAAGTTGTTTACCAATCAATTTTGTCATCTTTCTAGAAAGGACTAATCTAGAATTTTCCAAGCTCATATAAATAGGAGTGACTTACATGCTGGATTTGATTTTGATCTTAGACTTGTGGCTTTGAGGATACAGAATTCGTGAAAAGTGTTGGATTTATTCGATCGAAATATAGATCCATAAGTTGGAATTATTTATTACTTAAACAGGTTGCTCATATCTATTTGCAATAAAACTATTGTTAATTTAGGTTTTAGAAACCAGAAATTTTACACTTTTTGTAGTCTAAACATAATTCTTAATTTTGAGGGACTTATTCTGTTTCTGGTTCTAAGAACAAAAATCGTCAAAATTTCATTCAAACTTAACTCTTATTGTACTATTTTGTCTTTATTCATTAATAAATATTGTTAATTGTGAAAGGCTTGTTGCTGGTTTCCTTTCTCGTTACGCTTGTCTCGTAACACCATTATTGATAAGTATTACAATAAAAAAAGGTTATGTAGGAGGATATAATACATATAAATAGGATAATCAACTGGTTGTATGTGATATTAAAATCTGTCACTCGAATAGGGTGTGATGCGGTTAAAAAAAAAAATCGTCTATCGGACTCGTTCGCTCCACTGGCCGAAGGCCAGCGGGCTTATGTCATGGCCCGGTGTCAGTCGTGCGTCCGTCTGTCCGTCCGTCTGTCCGTTAACTTTTATTTCAAACATCTTCTTCTCTGAAACTACTCATCCAGTTTTGATGAAATTTTGATGGTCCTCTTCATAATTTCTTGAAAGAATTTGATTCCTTCAAAAACTCTGGTTGCCATGGCAACAAAACTGAAAAATATTGAAAACCTTTGAAAATCTTCTTGTCTGAAACCATAAGGCCTAGGGCTACCAAATTTGGCATGTAGCTTCATCTAGTAGACCTCTACCAGGTTTCTTAAAATTATAGCCCTGAGGTCAAATTTGGCCCCGCCCCGGGGGTCACAAGTTTTATATGAGCTTATATAGGGAAAACTTTGAAATTCTTCTGGTAACTAGCCATGGGGCCTTGGGCTACCAAATTTGGCATGTAGCTTTATGAAGTGGGTATCTACCAATAGTGCCCAAATTATAGCCCTGGGGTCAAATTTGGTCCCGCACCGGGGGTCACAAGTTTTACATGGGCTTATATAGGGAAAAGTTTAAAAATCTTCTCGTACCTAGCCATAAGGCCTAGGGCTACCAAATTTGGCATGTAGCTTTATCAAGTGGGCATCTACCATGAGTGTCTAAATTATAGCCCTGGGGTCAAATTTGGCCCCGCCCTGGGGGTCACAAGTTTTACATAGGCTCATATACGGAAAAGTTTAAAAATCTTCTCGTACCTAGTCATAAGGCCTAGGGCTACCAAATTTTGCATGTAGCTTTATCTAGTGAGTCTCTACCCAGGGTGCCCAAATTATAGCCTTGGGGTCAATTTGGCCCCGCCCCGGGGGTCACAAATATAACCATGGCTTATACAGGGAAAACTTTAGAAATCTACTCGTACCTAGCCATTAGGCCTAGGGCTACCAAATTTTGCATGTAGCTTTATCTAGTGGGCCTCTACCAAGAGGAGAGTTTAAAACCAATTAACCAAGTATTGTAATGTTTGGCTTGTAGTGTTTTGACTTATTAACCAGTGGAGCGATACAGGGCCATCATGGCCCTCTTGTTTTTAGAACTGCATCACGCCCCATTGTATTGACAGATTTTAATACCACACACAACCAGTTGATTATCCTCTATCAGCTCGATCAGCCAAGGGTGGATAGAGCTACGTAGTGATCGTCACCCTTGGCCAGTAAAGATGTTTAACTCTTTAGTTTAAATTTTATTTATTGAAGCAGATACAAATAAGCATGTTAAAAAAAAAAAATGATACATGGTATGACAAGGTGCAAGGGTTGACAGATAGGATTGGAAAACAAACTATGAATAACTTACGTTAACAGGTTTTTGATACTTATTTAGGAATACCACGCGTTGAGATGCCATAGCTTTAAACAGAAGAAGATAGTGTATCTTGCCTAAAAAAAAAGAAAATAAAAATCATAACCACTTCCTGTTTTCTTCTTCTGTTTAACTCTTTATCAGACAACAGAATTTCACACGTTTCTAAATTTTAAGCATTTACAAACAGCTTATCAAATTTGACTGAAATGATGGGTTTGGTTTTGGAAAGTGTCGAAAGCATTGTGGTAAAAGAAGAAAATGCTGGTTACAAGTATTTTCTTCCACAAAACCTTCTTCCTAGGGATTGTTAAAAATTCGGATTGTTTGTAAAGGGCTTACCAGCATTAACGTACTCATGTTAACTCAGGAAAAATGCAAACTTACACAATTATTTCTATTTTTATTTATATGGACATATGCTAAAATTTCCCATGATTCTTCTTTTTTTTCTAATATCTCGTATGATTAATATATTAAACTTACTCATAGCATACTCATAATCATAGTATCATTTTCTCTGGGTCAGTATTTAAATAACTTACAGCTTTTCTTTTTCCACGATGTTTTAAAAAGCGGACTAAATCATTTAAATGCATAACACAATTTAGATGTAGACGAGTGCAAGACGGACAACGGCGGTTGTCATCAAAACTGTCACAACGATATTGGCACATTCAACTGTAGCTGCTACAGTGGGTACGAGATGATGAGTGACGGACGGACCTGCAGAAGTGAGTAATAATGATGATAATAATAATAATAGTTTATTATGACTATGGACAAAGATCCCCAAGGATAAAACGAGACGATGTGATCTGTGTGGGCGGGTGATTTTGGATAACATCAGACACAGACTGGTCGAGTGCGCATCAACGTATTCAGTAAAATCTGATCTCCTTGCAGATTTATACAGAAATGTCAGTACAGAAATCTGCACTGAATTAGTGCTTGCGTCCAATGAAGATTTTCTGATGATGATTTTGGTCGCAGACCCTTCTACAGTCATTACTTACAATATGTATTTTAGACTTATAAAAGTCGAAATCATTTATAAATGTTTTCAAGGACCTTACAGGTCATAGGTAACACCCTTGAATATCTGCAGTGTGGCAGATATAAGAAACTGTTTTCAGATAAGTGCTGTCTATAAACGCAATGTCCTTCTTTGTTAAGTTAACACTTGATTTTGTATTAATTACGGTAATTGTAGAAATTCCTCAATTGTTCTCACTTATTCTTTATGTGCTAATTTTTAAACATTACTTGATGGGTTTCTAGAAGCTTCCGTGGCTGAATTAAAGTCCGTTACTTGCGAGGTTCATTGATTGTATGGTGTTTAACGTCCTTTTCAACATAATTTCGGTTATATCGCGGCGGCTAGTGCACCTATCCATACTTTCCTGGAGTTTCTTTTACCAGAATTCCGCACCATAATCTTTCCAAGCAACTGGCTGCTTTTCCACATAACCATCGTCGAAAGAACGGTCAGCATTTAGAGAGGAATGAATCTTGTCGCAATGACTACCATCAAGCCTCGGAAAAAGGTCGGCCGAGCCGGGGATCGAACCTGTTCTAAAGTCCTGTACGCTACCGATTGAGCTACCGCGGCTCGGCTATTCGCGAGGTAAGAGGAGTATAAGAATTTAAGAGACGAGTCTAACAATAAAACCTATAACATGTTCTCATTTTCCCATAATGATTTTAAAGCCTTTTCCCTCGGGGGTCGCCAAGACTCAGGATAGTGTGGTAAAGGGTAAAGCTTTTAATTCTTTAGAGAAAATTCTTTGTTATTTTCATTTGAGGGAAAAAGTCGCCTTCAGGTGACTTAGGGTTCCAAGCTTAAATTAACCCGATACCTGCTTGATAAGTGAAATGAAACCCTCAAACCGATAGAGAAAAAACCAAACTTTGCTATTTCAATTGTTTTTTTCTTTGGAGGGGGCGGATATCGCCTTGTCGGACAGTGTAGATCTAAGGTCAGACTGCACATTCTGTGCTGTCTGATCTTGGTCTACGCTGTCCGCAAAAGGTCTTTGAGTCGCGCTTAGCAGTCCGAGGGATTAAGTCATCCGTTTTCTTTCACAATTCAGACATTGACGAATGTCGAGAACATGACGTCGGTTGTCAGCACTTGTGTTACGATAGCCAGGGCTCCTATTCATGTGGCTGTTTTTCTGGATATTCGTTAATGGAGGACGGGAAATCTTGCAACAGTAAGTTTTTATGTAGGAGTTAAAAAGCTGCCCTCGCAAATACGATTATTATACATGTACTAAAAATGATGAATTAAAAGATATGACGATGAAATAGAAGATGTTGATGATGATGATGATGATGATGATGATGGTGAAGTAAGTGTGGTATTAAAGTACAAAAAAAAAAAAAATCTAACGGTTACCTTTTCATCTGGTATCAATTTCCTTTTTGATGCTTATGAACAAGTCCGTTTATATCTTCAGTAATGACAGAGATACAGTATTATCAAATGTCAAAGTTTTCGCAATACGTCGACGTTTCTTAGAAAAAATTCGAGATGAAAAGACCTCTATAAAGTTCGCCAAATAGTATATAGAGTTTATTTCATCAGCTTGTGGTTAATATGGGGAAATATTTGCCGAAAAAGGGAAAGGTATGCGAAAATAACGAGTGCCGTAAGGCATGAGTTATTTTCGCGGACCTTTTCCTTTTGAGGCAAATATTTCCCCATATTAACCAGAAGCTGATGAAATAAATTATATATTATATTTCCTCTGATTATTTTGTCAACGAATGCCACTTTTAAAACTTAAAAAACTTAAAAAAGTAGTTCCAGATTTTCGGCAGGAGGAAAATATTCACTGTGACGGGGATATAATTCCCCTCAGCTTAAATTACGACATTTCTTTACCCATAACATTTCTAAAAATAGACATATGAAATATAATATAGAGTACTCTTTTGTTAAGTGTGATCTAATTACTAAAGCAATGGCCAATACATTTGAGCCATGCTGTATGAAAAGGGGGCTTAATGCATCTGCAAGAAAGTATTGACCCAGGTTAACCTGAGCTGTGGTCTATTCTTTTTGTTATTCGTAAATTGTCTGCATGTTAAAGGACCCTTCTACATCATTCTGTCTTGTAGTTCAGCCGGTTTTCAGGTAAATGGGGTCTGTTGTATGCAAAAACTTGCTTGGTATAATGCTTAACAAAGAACCCCTTTTTACAAAGCATGACTCATTTAGTGTTAAATTCTCAGCCTGTGTGTTAAAAGTACCATGTGGTAACAACTGAAGTCTCTCTTTTATGGGCTGCTAGTAGTAATAGCGTCTCTTTGCTTGTAAACAAAGATGCTAGGTTGTTATAGAAACATACATGTTGAAACTTGTTTCACCATGAAGACTAACCTACTGTGTAGTATACGGGTTATTATGATGTCATCTATTTGAATTGTTTTTCAATAGCGCCACTCGTCTTTAAGTGCTTTTCAAATATTGGTGATTGGTACTTAATCCGCCTAAAGATACTTTGAGGTATATGAAGACTGATTAAAGATGTAATTTGATTGTGTCTTTAAAGTGAAGACAATGTATACATTATTTGAAAAACCTTATTGGTACGAAATTTGAAGCTCTTATAAATGGTAAAAACATTGTGGGAAAAAAGATGGTTGGACGAGGTATTGAGATAAAACCCACCACCTTTTAATTATTATAAACCTATTGGCTGGTAAGCGCGACTAACTGACCTTTTATGGACGATGTAGATCGAGCTTAGACTGTACAGGATATGCAGTTTGATCTTTGTTAAGGACAGTGTAGATCAAGATCAGACTACACAGAACATGCTGAGCGACCTTCTAATTATAATTAACCCTTTGTGTAGATGAAGATCAGACTGCACAGAACATTCAGTTTGATCTTTGTTGCGGCTAGTGTAGATCAAGATTAGACTGCGCAGAACATGCGGCGCGAGCCCCCCAATTATTATTAACCCTTTAGCTGTTGCGCGCGACTCACTGACCTTTTACGGGCACTGTAGATCAAAGTCTGACTGCAGAAGAACATGCGCTTTAATGTTTGTTGCGGACAGTGTAGATCAATATTTCGGTTATTGATGTCGAATTGAAAATTTAAGTGTAGATCAAGATCATACTACACAGAACACGATAAGGTAATATTATTTCCCCCTAAATCATAACTTTGAAACAGCAATATTTCGGTTATTGGAGGTTATTGATGTAAAGGATGTGAGCAGTATGTTTAATCTCGTTCAAACGTGTCCAGTCAAGTTTCTTTTTGTCGGTTATTTCATTATGTAAATTTTACTACGATGTCTTTAAACAATTATTGACTTTCCGCCCCAAATTATTATTAACCCTTTTAATTGCCAAGCGCCACTCACTGACCTTTTGAGGACAGTGTAGATCAAGATCAGACTGCACAGAACATGCAGCCGTCCAATTATTATTGTTAAATTTCTTTTTGTTAGTTATTGTGTTATATAAATTTTACTGAGATGTCTTTAAACAATTACTGAGAGCATAACTTTTTGCCCCAAATTATTATTTAACCCTTTGACTGGTCGCGACTCGCGGACTTTTTACCGACAGTGTAGATCAAGATTAGACGGCGCGACCCACCAATTGTTATTAGCCCTTTGGCTGCTAATCGCGACTCACTGACCTTTTGTGGACGATGTAGATCAAAATCAGATTGCACAGAACATACACTTTAATGTTTGTTGCCGACAGTGTATATCAAGATCAGACTACACGGAACATGAAGCGCAATCCCCTTACATTGTACAATGGCATGACTCGTTTTCATGTTTAATACTGTTTGCATTCCACAACATCATACCCCGATTCGTTGCTCGTCACTATTTAGACTTTACAATGACACGCCCCCCCCTCCCCCCCCCCCTCCTCCCTCTCCCCGAATCGTTCGTTGCTCGTAATTTTAACCTCTATCATTCTTACATGAAGATACGCTTTAAAATCACTGCTCATTAATTATACAAAGTTCTGTGAAAATTGGATTGAAAGGATCTTTTGAGGTGGTAAGTTTTATTTTTATATTAATTCTTAATATATTAGACAGTCAATAATTCGTTATACCGGTGTACAGAGATTTTTCTTTTTTCTTATTAACGATTATGCAAACAATTTAAAAATTGGATAGAAATTGATAACATAATGAGGAAAAAAAAAATACAGTGATATATTCGCAATGATAGGACCATGAAACTTGTTTATACATAGTGTATTTCATAATAGAAAATATGGTGGAAAAGTAATTTTTTTTTTTTTCGATTTTTCTATTTCTTATCCCTCTCAAACTGTTTTCCTTATATTATCATATAGAATTATTTTCATTTATAAATGGTGTTGTTTTTTTTTCTTTCAGGCATAAAGCAGCTGATACATGTGCTATTTATTCCTAAAGTAAATAAATATGAGTAAAGGATACAAGAACGTGAGGAACTATTTATAGACATTACGAATAGAGTACAAGTTCTAACCTGTTCATAGGAAACAAGAACGTGAGGAACTATTTATAGCCATTACGAATGGCGTACAAGTTTTATCTTGTTTGTAAGACACAAGAACGTGAGGAACTATTTATAACACAATAGCGTACTAGTTTTATCATAATCATTTACTTTGTATCAGTGAACCTCTTACTGTGAAAATGGATTCCTTCGAGATGGCTTTAGAGACAATGGTCCAATCTTATACCGATGCTGAAGAGTTGATGAATTTTTCTGCGACCATGGGTATTCAGGATTCCCCTATTGTAAGGTTCCGTTTATTCCAACTGCGAAATCCGGAGTACAGTGATCATTTTATAAATGAACAAATTGATTCGTTATTTCATAATTTAGGAGGTCCAGTGGCTATAACCAATGACAGTAGTGACTTAGATTTGGAATCGGTAAGAATAGAAAAAGAGATACAGGGGGCAATAAAAGCGCTTCTGTTTGACGACGAAATGGAGGAAACTGCTCGAGTTTGTGTTGAAGATGGGGAATGGAATCCTGTACTCCCTCCAAATCAGCCTCAGCCAGGATCTTCGAACGATATTCGGTATAATATTCGAAAGAAGTCTGAAAGAACGTATGCCAAAAACAAGGCTGTGGACAGGACCCATGAGATAAAAATAGACGAAAGACATTACGGTCAAAGTATAAGTGGTATTCAAAGAGGACTTGAGCAATTATTCGAAAATGTATTAAATGAGACCGGAGGTAATGTAGCTGGTAATGACTTGGGACGGGTAATTATTCAACACGAAGGACTTGATAACCCTATTATAGTTCCACTACAGAGATGGGATCAACTTAATGCGGCAAAAGTTATAGAGGCCATTATGAAAGTGCTAAATAGCCATCAAGAACTGTTAATTGATCAGAGTTTTATTATTGTTATTGGTTTGATCATTTTGCCAAAAGGGTCATCAAAACGACAAATGACAAAAGTAAAGGGTAAGAACAATTTGGTACATCTAAAAAGGTCCCTTGTAACTATTGAAAATAAAGACAATTTGTGTATGGCTAGGGCTATAGGGGTCAGTTGGGCAAAATTAAACAGATGCACTGTAGATGAATGGAAAGAAATAAGGAAAAACAGAGGGGAAAGAAGTAATATAGACTTGATTTTAGAACACAGAAAAGTACCCGAAAGTTATTATAAAAATTTACGCAATAAGAGTAGAAACGAACAAAAGAAATTCGCCCAAGCACTGTGCCATGCCGTCGGTGTGAGCACCGAGCAACCCGGTGTGAGCACCGAGCAACCCCTCAGTTTAAATGATGTTAGGATGTTTGAAGAATTCCTTGGTGTTCGTGTAATGGTGGTGAGTGCTCGCTTAGGAAACAAATTTATAACCGTGGCTAGCAATGACAAGTGTCCATGCATTTATATTTATTTGGTTGATGATGATCACTTTCACGCCATTACCAGCATCACGGGATTTTTCAGTTGCAGTTATTTCTGTACAAAATGTCTCAAACATTATAATGACAGAGAAGGACATCAATGTGAAATAAAATGTATTGTCTGTAAAAGTGACTCGTGCCTTAACGTAGAACCTGTGAAATGTAGCGACTGTAATATGTCCTGCAGATCGGCAGTTTGTTACGCTGAGCACAAAAAAGTTACAACATACAAATTTGGGCCTAAAAAAGGACAACCCAGTGGCCCTTCACCATGCGAAAAATGGTGGAAGTGTCCCACATGTTTCAAGGTGTTGAGAACAGACAAACGCAAAAAGGAGGAGCATCGATGTGGCGAATACCAGTGCTCCTCCTGTCACAAATATGTCATGGATGATCATAAATGTTATTTAAGAGCCACACCGGCCAAAGAATATTACATTCCAAAATTTATATTTTTTGATTTTGAATGCAGTCAGGATGAGATGAGTTACTGCGTTGAAGGATACGTACCCGATTCAAAATTAAATTGTAAGGACTGTCAATTGCCAGAGATGTGTAAATCTTGCTCCAAAT
The DNA here is from genome assembly GCA_946811185.2 of Hippopus hippopus. Classification (NCBI taxonomy): domain Eukaryota; kingdom Metazoa; phylum Mollusca; class Bivalvia; order Cardiida; family Cardiidae; genus Hippopus; species Hippopus hippopus. The sequence goes on along the minus strand of OX328108.1, from coordinate 50,027,001 downwards.
GTCAGAATTGCAAAACAGCATGGTGCGGTAAAGCGACCCACCGTCCAAACTTTGTTGTGGCTCATTCAGTATGCCCTAAATGCATTGAAAAAGAACTGACTCCCGATTCCGTATGTAAGGGTTGTGGTACCCGTTGTAAGGAATGTGACAATTTTGATCTGCACGAGAATGAGGACCCAGGTCCTTGTCCCGGTAAATGCGGATTCAGAGAAGTCATATTCGAGGGCGCGGATACGGCCGAAAAGTTTGGACAGTGGCTCTTTACGGATCAACACGAATATTTCAAGGTTGTTGCCCATAACATGAAAGGGTATGATGGCTATTTTATTCTGGAATATTTGATCGATCAGTCCATAAGACCTGCCAAAATTATTTACAACGGCTCAAAAATCATGTATATGACAGTGGAGAAAAATTTACATATAAAGGTGATTGACAGCCTCAGCTTTTTACCCATGAAATTATCAGCACTCCCGAAAGCATTTGACTTGCAAGAATTGAAAAAAGGGTGGTTCCCGCATTATTTTAATACTAGAGAGAATCAAAATTATGTTGGACCCTACCCTGATGCTAAAGATTATGGTTATGATTTTATGAGTGAGAAAGAAAGAAGCGAGTTAGTAGCGTGGCTGAGTGAGAGAGAGAATGAAATATTTGATTTTAGAAAAGAAATGTTACAATATTGTAGAAGTGATGTAGATATTTTAAGACAAGCTTGTATGAAATTTAGACATTTATTAATGAGTGCTACGGGGGAAGAGAAAGTGGTTCTCAATAAAAAAGGGAAGGAAGAGAAACAATGGGTTGGAGCCGTGGATCCATTCGATTCAGTCACTATAGCTTCCGTTTGCATGAACGTTTTTAGAACCAAATTTTTGGAAGAAACATGGCGCGTAAAACTGAAAGGCAATGATCAATGGGTACCCGCAAAAGTCATCGACGAAAAATTGTACATACAAAAGGGAAACGAATGGGTCCACGAATCCGAATTGAAAGGAGTGAAAGTGTGCAAGAAAGAATTTGTAAGTACCCCCATGGCGGAAATGGAAGAAATATGGCGCGTAAAACTGCACGGCAATGATCAATGGGTACCCACAAAAGTCATCGACGAAAAATTGTATATACAAAACGGAAACGAGTGGGTCCAAGAATCCGAATTGAAAGGAGAGAAAGTGTGCAAGAAAGAATTTGTGAGTTCCCCCATAGCGAAAATTCCTCCCAGTGGTTACAATGATCAATACAGTAAAGCGTCAATTCAATGGTTAGAGTGGAGGGCGAAACTCGATAACGTTCATATCCAACATGCTTTGAATGAAGGGGAGAAAACGATCCCCGGCACTCGCTACAAATTGGACGGATATTGTAGAGAAACCAACACGGTCTATGAATATCACGGATGTATATTTCATGGATGCCCCGTGTGTTTCTCTGACAATCGTGAAGAAACGTATCACCCACTCACACACCAGTCTTTGGACGAACTGTACGCGCTGACATTGAAAAAACAAACACGCCTCGAAAATTTAGGTATGAAATATATTTGTATTTGGGATCACGATTTCAAAAAACAACAAAACCAAAACCCTGAACTTCGGCAATTTATTTCTCAGCTAGATGTCATGGATCGACTTGACCCGAGAGAAAGTTTCTTTGGGGGTCGCACCAATGCTAGCCGGCTTTATTACAAAGTAAAAGAAAACGAGCGAGTGAAATATGTGGATTTTACGAGTCTTTATCCTTGGGTAAACAAGTATTGTCGTTATCCCTTAGGTCACCCCTCAGTCATTTCCAAAGATTTTGGGGACATCAAGGATTATTTTGGTATTGCCAAGGTGAAGATTATCCCGCCCAGGGGACTCTATCACCCAGTCCTTCCTTACAGGTCTAATGGCAAACTAAAATTTTCTTTATGTCGGACCTGCGCGGATACCGAAAGTCAAACCCCGTGCGAATGTACAAATGAACAAAGAGAGTTGACTGGTACGTGGTGCACCCCCGAAATACAAACGGCTGTCAGATTAGGGTATAAAATCACAAAAATTTATGAAGTATACCACTGGGAAGAAAGCACTCAATATGACCCCAAAACCAATAAAGGAGGACTGTTTGCTCAATATATTAACACATTTTTGAAATTCAAACAAGAAGCAAGTGGTCCTCCCGTTTGGATTAAATGTTACGATGATATGAATAAGTACATCGGGCAATATGTGGAAAAAGAAGGGGTCTCATTGGATCGAAAAAATATTCGACAGAACCCAGGACTTAGAGCTTTGGCAAAACTGTGTCTCAATAGCTTTTGGGGGAAGTTTGGTCAGAGACTTAATATTCGACAAACGGAATTTTTTCACGAAAGTCAGGCCAACATGTTTTTTCAACTTTTTTCCGATCCATTGAAGCAACCCATCGATTTTCATATATTGTCTAATGATATGATACAAGTTGAATGGCAGTATAACAACGATTGTCAACCCGAAGATAACAAGACCAACATATATTTGGCAACATTTACAACGTGCTGGGCCAGACTTAAACTTTACAGTGTACTTGAGCAGCTGGGTAGAAGAGTCCTGTATTATGACACAGATAGCATCATATACGTGAGTCGTCCAAATGAGTATGATCCACCTCTAGGTGATTATTTGGGTGAACTGACGAATGAGCTTCAGAATGGAGAGTACATTGTGGAGTTTGTGTCTGGGGGGCCAAAAAATTATGCCTACAAAACGAATGAAAACAACGAAACTTGTAAAGTGAGGGGATTTACCCTAAATTATAAAAACAGTCAACTCATTAATTTCCATACCGTGAAAGATATAGTCGCAGACCCTCAAAGTAGTTCAAATATCACTGTGACCAATCCTAGTAAAATTTGTAGGGACAAAAGGAAAAGAAAATTGTATAATAGAGAAGAACAAAAAAGTTATCAAATGGTTTATACAAAAAGACGAAAAGTAGACCACTTTGATACAGAGCCATACGGGTTTTGATAGTCGATCTCTGTCAAATTTGCTTTCAACGATATTACGACATTTATATATAAACCTGTTAGATATTTCTTCATTGTCACTCAATTCTCAAAAAGAAAAAAAGTGCCACTCAATTTTCAAAAAAATGTCACACAAATATCAAAAATTGTCAAACAAATATTAAAAAGTGTCACTCATTTTACGTTTTTGTACGTTTACACGTAAATTCTCATAGGCTCAAATTAAAAAAAAGTACCACTTATTTTCCAAAAAGTGTCACTCATTTTTCAAAAAGTGTCTCTCATTTTCTAGAAAGTTTTAGTCATTTTACATCCCCCCACAACAGTATTTTTTTTTTCTTATTTCTGGCGCGAAATCTAAAAATACCTTAAGAGGCTACGTAACCCTTTATGGGAGCACATTAAAAAAACTTCAGGTGTGGGTGTGGGTGTATGTGTAATTTTATGATTCTTAATCATTGATGATTTGTAATGTCTTTGTTTCATATAAATTTCAGTGATGTATATATTCTTTAATTTGATGAGACAAAATCTAAATACCCACCTTTAAAGGTTTTACTCATATTTCCAAAGACTAACTATTATTCATTTTATTCTATCATGGTCGTATTGCTTGTAAATGTTATTCATTTTATTCGATCGTATTGCTTGTAAATTAAAAGATAGTAAGAAAGAATTTCTCTTTGCGTCTTGAGTTAATCCAACGTAAGAATATGACAGAAACTCCGGAAAAAGAAACGTTTTTACGTTTCCCTAAACCTGACGAAGAAAGTCAGAGTGACAAGTGGCATTTACTTGGTACCCGGGTCCCACAAGCAGAGATTGTCTACTTTTGTCAGATGATCATAGTGTACATCATTATTATTACAGCGATCGTCAATCTATCCATAAAAAACGGTTCTACCGAACTCAGTAAGAAAGAATTTCTCTTTGCGTCTTGAGTTAATCCAACGTAAGAATATGACAGAAACTCCGGAAAAAGAAACGTTTTTACGTTTCCCTAAACCTGACGAAGAAAGTCAGAGTGACAAGTGGCATTTACTTGGTACCCGGGTCCCACAAGCAGAGATTGTCTACTTTTGTCAGATGATCATAGTGTACATCATTATTATTACAGCGATCGTCAATCTATCCATAAAAAACGGTTCTACCGAACTCTGGGTATCACTTTTGAGTAGCTGTATCGGATACGCTTTACCTAACCCAAAACTTAAGAAATAATGGCCGTCCCTCTTCCCTTCGAACCATGTTCTAGTATGTGTATTAGCGGACAAACTGGTAGCGGTAAAACCCAATGGGTGTATCGCTTTTTGAAACAAGTAAACCTCATGTACGGACGAGACCCCCCTTCCCATATTCTCTATTGCTACGGTATCCACCAAGACTTGTTTGATGCCATGGAGAGTTCCATTCCAAACTTTTACAGTAAGCAAGGATTGCCTACTGCGGAAGAATTGGATGACTTCACAAAAGACAAAAAACACAAGTTAATCATTTTAGACGACCTAATGCACGAGGTCATGCGGAGTAAAGAAATGGAGCTACTTTTCACACAAGGTTGCCATCACAGAAAAGTATCGGTGATTATGATCATGCAAAACTTATATCCCGGGGGTAAACATGCCAGAACTATTGCACTGAATACCTGGTATCTGGTACTTATGAAAAATATTCGAGACATATCTCAGGTAGCGGTATTAGGACGACAGCTTTATCCCCGTAAGTCCAGAGGGTTTATGCAAGCTTACGAAGATGCCCTTAATACGATACACGGTTATTTCATAGTGGACATGTCCCCTCACTCCGATAACAAGTACCGTTTAAGGACACTTATTTTTCCCAACGAGGAGCCTATTGTGTACCGTTTGACGTAAGAATGGCGATAATGAGCTTATAAGAAGACAATATGGTTGAACTAATCAAACAACAACGACACTTCCTATATTTAGTGGCCAACACTACAGCCGCCCAAAGAAAGTCGCTTTTAAAAACAATTACCAGTCAGCAATTAAGAGCACTTAGTCAAATTGCATACAATATTATCCGGTTTAAAGGCAGATTGTCCCTTACGGAAAAAAACAGCTTAAAACGGCAGAGACGCTTCATTTACTTGCTTGGAGATCGTAATATTGGGTTTGTTCAAAAGAAGGAAGCCATTCAACATAAACAACGTATTATCCATAAATTGGTGAAGATCGCTTCCGCCTACTTACAAACCGTATTACAGTAATGGAGAAATACGTATTAGTGCCTTTCGAAAAGTTTGAGCGATTGAAAAAACTGTCTGGGAGACAAGATGATCGGCAGAGAGAGGGAAGGGAAGATTCCCCGAAAAAGAAGAAGAATAGAAAATTAACACTTTTTCCTCCGGGGCTTAGAGAGAAGAAAAGAAAGAAAGATATAGACTGGATTTCTTTTTAAATAATAAGACAATTTTACATTTTTTTTATATTTTTATTTACAAAATAATACAGTAAAAGTATGAAAGAAGCCACGAGTCATTTTTTTTTCCTCCATAATCTATTGTATATACACATTTCTCGCTTTATCGATCGTAAGTATTTCTGGAAAGGTTGCGTACAGTAGCAATGTCACACTTTCTGGTAAAGGTTTAGCAAATTTGATTTCCAAACGGCAAAGACCTCTTCTTTTTGTGCTAAAAGAATAGTAGGGATCGATATCCAACACGTATAGGCAGTATCCTTGCTTGTACTCTGTGTACGTGATGTTGATATCATTTCTACAGGAAGTGAGGGTCTGATAACAGTCAGTGAAATGATTTCCTTCAAAATTAGGTTGCAATGGTTGCGATGGTACGGATTGTCCATCAACGAAGAAACCGAGGTAACTGCAGTCGTAATGTTTCAGGTTGAATGGGTTTGTTTTGTAGTCCCCGTTATACGAAACGCTTGGAACCGCCCCTATGATGATTTTGTTTGGCACCCTACCTTGAAATACATCGTCTGCGTGAAAACTATATTGTCCCTGCGCTATCGAGGTTGTTTTTATCTCTGAGCGGAAATAAGGGTACATAGCCGGAGTGTCCTGAATCATTTTGTCATGGGCCAAAAGCAAATCGTTCTGTAACCGCTGAATACAGAGCTTGAAACGGGCGTCAACGATTTGCACCTTGTAATTCGGAGTTAACGCATCTGTAATGATTCGAAATGCATCGGATGCTTGCCAAAATTTAAGCGCCATTTGCACTCCGTTTATAAGTAACTTTGGTTGTTGAAATAAGTCCACCGGGATACTCCCTTCTAGATCTATAATCTTACCACCCTTGGTCCTATCATATCTTTGAAATAAACCGCCATTTGATCCAGTTTTTGGGTCGCTATCGTCCAGATTTGGGTCATCCTTGAAAAATAATTGGCTGGTCAGAAAAGCTTCCTGTATAGATCGATTGGTATTTAGTATGGTGTCAATGTAGGCCTTATACGGATGAGTTGTTCCGCTATTCGGGAGTGGTTTTTGTTGTAAATGAATGTCCAGTTGTCTGAAAATGGTGTGCAAGGGTAAATTGATTAGTCCTAGCGTGTCATCTGCGGTCACGGGGGTACCGTCTTGTAAAGCCAGTCTTAATTTCAGCCTCAATTTACATTCCTTCAAGTTGATATAGGCGCTGGCCTGTGGCGGTATATTAAATTCTAAGCTCGATGAAGAATCAGTTACGGGATTAATGGGTCGAAATTCGATCCAATCTTTCGATAACAAGGACGAATCTTTCGTGATCGTGTTAAATAACGATAATTCTTCTATGTGTTGCATTTTACTATTCATCGTAAATTTCAAAATACCCAGTCGGGATCTTTGCGATACGTTTTGCGAGTCTTCTTACGCTTGGTGTTCTTACGATCTTCGTCTTCACCATTCTTACGTTTAATCTGAGATTTTGCCCTATCAACGGCTTCGGTTAACGGGCTCACCATTTTTACCTGAGGCGTTTTGACTTTTTCAAGTTTTTCTTCCATATCCCGCAGCAGTTTATTCTTTTCTTCTAGTATTTTCTCCAAATTCCTTATTTGATCTGGGATATGGTCTTTCGGTTTAAAATAGTTAATCCAATACTCCACATCTTCTTTGTACGGAACCCACTTCTGTTGTTCTGAATCAAAGACGTCTATGGAACCCATGATTTCTTGAAATGAAGGACGCAGTGAAAATCGTTCGATTTCAAATCAATGGGTTTTAAATCTTCGCTTTTTAACGACAGTCTAATAGTGTTAAATCTTTTGACACTCACGGGTCTATAACGTCGATGAAGACATTCGGTAAATTTAAATTTCTTGTATCTTGTTTCGATTTCTATGCTGGTGAGAACGGGTTGTAACTTGTTCCTGACAAACGCTTCCTCTATGATATCGCAATTCAAATACAATCGCTTACTTCGAGGTGTAAAGTCACAGGTCAATGACGATTCTACGAGAGCACATAACCAACTTCCTTCTAAAATATAGTCTTTAGAAAACTGGAACAAGAAATCGGCGTTATTCTTACGTATATCGATCGATTCTGCGCAATTCAAATATAGGTAAAACTCTGTCATTCTTCTCTCCTCGTTCTGAATTCGTCAAGTATGGTAGGAATGAGATAAACTGGGCGTAATAAAATGGGTATAAATGAATGAAATCGTTGAAGTAAAGTCTTCTTACGGCTAGATGAAACGTTATTTGAGCATAGTGTGCGTAACAATAGTCTCCTTCTTTCGAAATTTTGAACATCTCTTCTCATTGGATTAATGATTCCGTTAAGGATACGTTTTGCTACCTCGATGATAGCCTTTAGTCGACGATTCGATAAATTCTGCAGTAAATTCTTCCTTTCCGCCGTGTCGGTCTCTTGTAGGTGTAGTAAATAAGAGAAATGTAAATAAACTGTAGAGTGTTCCATGGTTGAATTGTTGAAATACTCATTCCTTCTTACGCGTATAGAGTTCGAGTTCAATTAGTGTGGGACAAACAACCTCGTCCTCTTGTTGTGGAGAGGTTACACCCGTTATAACCACTTTCCCCGTATGAAAGCAACAAAAATGCACACCTTTCCGTTTAAAGTTAAGGGAAGGAAATAACTCTGGTTCGTATACGACATCTCTATCGAAAGACAAACGCTTCAGATCCAAATTCGAACTGAGGGTATGGCTCATAGACATGGTTAAAAGTTTTGCGTCCGAAAAATTTACGGGATATCCGCAATTCTGAAGCAGTCTGGCATATTTTCGTATCCGTTTATACCCCTCTCGTCTAAACACATAACCATTCACAAAGCAACAAACACTCTTTTGCAATAGCCGAGACGATCGCTAGGCAGTTTTATTACGTGTGCGTTAGGTACTTGCTAACGCACTATATATATTCAAAATATAAATATATATATGTATATATGTATATATGTATTACAGCATTTACATATAGCGGCGGAGAAGTCTAAAGACGTAATTACACATAACTATCAACCTACGTGTTTTCTATTACGGAGGTACTGGCCGCCCACGTAAAACCCCTCTTTGAGAGGAACCGTGTTTCCGTAGCAAATGCACGAAGTAAATTATTACCTCTCAGACTACCTCTAAGAAAACAGGACGGACGGATTCCGGCCTAAGAACTTAGAATTTATACATATTTATACATGAAAACGCAGAATTTGAATAGCATTATGCCAAAACGACTGTGCCTTAGCGCGTCTGGCGTGGAACTGATATTTTGCCTCCAAAACTCTATATACATACCACGTATCTGCACGGACAAAACGTGCGTAACCAATGTATACCTTACCTTAGTGCATTAAACCGGTTTAGACAAACATTCTCTGCTATACTCCGCACCGCAGAGAATTAATAAGTCTAAACACATAACCATTCACAAAGCAACAAACACTCTTTTGCAATAGCCGAGACGATCGCTCGAACGTTACAAATGATAGTAAAGGGAATGCTATTCAAATTCTGGTACACTCATAAAGGTAATTACAAATTTAACTTTTTGGTTATAAACAACTTCTTTTCCAAAGAATCCTCCACATATCCGTCCTTTGCTAGATCCGTTTTCCAACGGCCATGACGTTTCAAGCATCTATCTGAAACCCCGTCTGCATTTGCTGCGGTAGTAGCGCCGCTAGCCCTCAGGGAATGCGTTCCTAAATGCAAATTTGGAGCTACTAATTTCAGTCTAGAGACAATGCATTCCCTAGATCTAGTATAACTCAATTTCTTGTTCTGTTTCAATAAAAAACATTTGGATCCGGATCTACAAGCTGGCTTGAAAAGATATGAATCGGAACTAGCAACCAGTCCGGAGTATTGCAAATATCTTTGTAACATAGTTACTGGACAAGCGCTAGTTTGACCACTCGAAATTAAAACCTCCTTACCCGACCTATATACATCCGTTTTACTCTTCTTGATATTCAAAGCCACATGGTCCGATCTGAACTGCATGTCGCAACATCTCAAATCAACAATTTCATTAAACCTTAAAAACCCAGAAAATCCTAACAAGATCATAGTTAGATCGCGTAAAACAATGACGTCCTGGGAATCTGCATAAAGATCACATAAATTAACTAAATGTTCTGTGCTTATAATATCTTTCTTTACCACTGGTTTTGAGTTCAGCCTCTTAGCGCTTTCTACCAACATGGAAACCGTGGGGTTCACCGTCGGGTCTTCGTAATCGTTTATACGATGCAACCACTTTATTGCATAAAGAGACGAAGAAATCACTTTGTCTGACTTACCAGCGCTAATTAAATGAGATATGTACATAGCCACATGGATAGCACAAGCCGGCTTGGATGAAATACCTTTAAGAACACAGAAGTCCTCAAAATCTCTAATCTGATATGAATATTTCTTCATTGTACTGTCAGCTCTTGCGGATAACATTTGATGAGCCATTCTATCTATGATCCCGTCCTGATCCTCGACGTAAACCCCTGTCTCATCGAACTTTCGTTTAAGCGATGTTTTTATACCAATACCTGTGGATCAGAAATCTTCATGAGCCAACATGATTATAAAACTTGTTACAATAGAGCAATGCATACCTTTTCCGCTGTGTGCATATTAAAAAACACAACGCATTGCTACCATACTAAATAAAAGAACGTCATCAGCAAAAAGCCCATTATTCCCCTTTCCTTTACATATAACACCACTAAGAGGCAAAGTATCGACCTCTTTAATAAAAGATTTATAATGTCCGTTTAAATCCGTAATAAATGGCCAAAATGGAGCGGATTGCCATTTTGGAACTACCAAAGTACAACAAGCTTTGTCTGCCTCTAATTTCCTGATGCAATGAATAATAAGCCTCGGAGGCGGAACAATCCAGTTTATCTCTCCGCTCCAGCATTGATCGAAACAGTCTACCGCTTCCGTGCCCGGTACCCACCACCTGGAGTTAAAACGCTTACAGCGGTTATTGTAATGCGTAGAAAACCTATCAACAGTATGAGGACCCCACTTTCTGTCCAGTATTTCGAAATATTTTGTGGAAATATACCAATCGTCGCAATCCTGACACCTACTTAAATGATCAGCGAGAGTATTTTCGTCTCTAGGTATCCAGACAGATGAAAATGTTATACGATTGCGATCACAAATATCGTTTACTGACATTGATAAACGCTGTAATTCGCCAACCCTACTACCGGCATGTAAAATACGCTTAACGTTCTGATTATCTGAAAATATCTTTATATGGCTATTTCTTAACAATTTCAAATTGCTTAATATTACCCTACGAACAGCTTCAAGTTCCCTCCATGTGGAACTTTTAAGCGATTCCTCACCTGTCCATGATCCGTATATTTCTGAACCATTCACCTTTTCTGGTGATTTTACCTCGCTTTCAATAACACATTTCGGTTTTGAATCTAATATAAGCCGGAAAGAACTATCAGAACTTTTGTATGGATCAAGAAAACGTACATTTTGTGGCCTGGAAATCTCGTATCTCTCTTCCGGGAGACGATTCTCGTGAAGTAAAGTACCAAACGAACTCTCCTCCGGGAGTTCGGAACTACTCTCCAACCTTACACTACCCTCAATGTAATTGTCCGTCAATACAGAACTACTCGCTTCCGGGATTTGAGTACAAACACTGCCTAAATAATCAATAGGTGTCAGTGTCTCAGAATCGACTATACAACCCACATCCGGGGGCTGTGTAGAACTACTATAGGCGTAATTAATAGGCGTCGGTGTTTCCGAACCGACCGTGCAACCCACCTCCGGGGGTTGAGAGAGAGCACTTACAGGCGTGAATGACTCGTACAAATCCCTATCCATCGAACTACCTGTAGTCTCAACCTTTTCTACGTGACTGACCTCGCAATGCACGGTATCCGGTTTATCAAAGCGTGCGGATTCCGATCCGCCCTCCGTTTGACTTTGAAAACAAACCTCAACGTAACCACCGTAACCAAGGGAACTTGCGTCAGCGTAGACATTTGCGCTTACGACTGGGAAATGCCGAAACGATCGACCCACGCTGTTAAGATAACGAGCGTTCGACCTCCAATATGTCAGCTCCCCTACAGCCGCTTTACTTAATTGAACGGGGCTATTCCAACTGCACCTACATAAGATACACTCGTACAGATTTCTAGTACGTAAATTAACGTAACTACCCAATACGAACTGTAAAGAAATGATCTGACCTATCACGGAAGCAAGTAACTTCACATTAACCAGACTGAATTTACTTTCTTGTGCCCCGTGTAAAATGGAGTCAATCTGCGCTTCCAGACGCATGATTCTATCATCCGTAACGTGCAACGTATTATCTATAAAGTTCAAAACATGCCCCAACCAAGTAGCAACTTGCCTAGGAATCCAGTCACACTTATCATCGGCCAAAAGAAAACCAACGTCTGTTAGGGAATCTCTTACAAACATACTATGTTTTGTGGCAAGATCGTAATCCGTACTACCACCTATCCCGTCGTCAAGAAACATCACGATGTTGATACCAACAGACCTCCAATATTTTATCAAAACTCTAAGTACTTTGGTAAAAATATGACCAGCTGTAGCTATTCCGAATGGTAATGAATTATAGACATAGTATGCTACAGTACGTCCTGACACCCAGGAAAAACCTAAAAACGTTCTATAACTCGGATGAATGTCAATATGATGATACGCACTCTTTAAGTCGAAAGTAAAAACATAACTAGAAGGCTGAAATATACTTTCTGCTACCTTAATGTCTTCAAATTTCACTTTGAATAAATGCAAACAAGGGTTAATGTGTCTACAATCCAGCACTAGTCTAGGCTTACCCGACCTACCGTACGCTACTGTTAACGGATTAACGACTGCGGGCTTCACTGCAGAAACAGAAACGACACCTTTATGTAATAAAGAGGCAATTTCCGACTCAACGAAATCAGGATTGTCCCTTGACGACTTATTGTTCTTTAAATGTACAGCCAGTGGTGTTTGAAAAAACGGTAATTTATAACCTTTATCAATTACGTCCAGGATATAAGCGCTACCTGTTAATTCCGACCATTTATGCAAACGACTGCTAAGACGACCAACCGGTGAAATCACAGTTTCCTTTATTTCCAAACTTACCGCAAAAGCCATGTCAACAGCTTTTCCACGACTCTTTTCCGAATTGCAATGCTTCCCAGAACCTGCAACATAACATGCATTATTCGTGCAACAAGTTAAACAACATACAGAAGTACTTATCTTATTATTGCTGTTGTTTTGCGGGCACTCGTTCTTCCAGTGACCCGGCTTCCCGCATACAAAACAAAGGCCTGGACGCCTTGTCATACCGGTAAGGTGACCAGTACTCTGTGAAGCAGACACCTCATCCCTACCAACCCGCCTGTATGGTGCTGCTCTAGCCCTGCCCTTCTTAGCCTTGTCAGCCTTAGCCTTTCTGGATGCCCTCGCCTCGGCTTTATGGATTCGCTTTTCGTCCTCACTGTCACTTGCTATGGGATTGCACTCATATTCCGCGACAACCTTCCAACCCAACTCAGAACCGTCAGCCAACTGAATTAATTTCTGTCGCCTTTTAAGCATATCCCTTGCTGAAATGAAATACGAAAAAAGAAAGAAAGACTCCCCGTTCCCGAAAAGCTACCGTCACTTTTCACTTATTATATATTTATTTATCTTATTCATTCATTATTTTACTTTTATTTTATTTATTTATATATCTACAATGTTTCCGTAATCCGTAATTATTTATTTAAAATGTTTCCGAAGACGGAAATAAATGCAATTCTGCCATGACCACACCCAACATTCGGCACCCGTTTCCATGATGTTTTACGTCTAAGTCGTTAACTAACCCCCAAATGTAGAATTTTAAACAGTACAGTTTAACAAGTTTACCTTCAATAACGCTTTCTTTTGCGTCTGCAATGTTCTGTTTCTCAATATGTGACTCGGCAAGATCCAGTTTAGCCATGACCTTAGAGTTCTGCTTGAATTGCTCTTCATTACTCCTCCGTTTGAATTTGGGAGTGTCCAACACGGAATGATATGTAGAAGAATTAAGGGAAGAAGAAGCAGGCGAACTTATCTGCTGTATCATGCTGCCAATATCCCTCAACAACTCGCTGTGAGAACTCTTCACCGCTTCCCTGACCGTGGTTTTAACCAAAGAATGTATTTCAGAGTCTTCCATAGCTGTACCCAAAACGACTGTGCCTTAGCGCGTCTGGCGTGGAACTGATATTTTGCCTCCAAAACTCTATATACATACCACGTATCTGCACGGACAAAACGTGCGTAACCAATGTATACCTTACCTTAGTGCATTAAACCGGTTTAGACAAACATTCTCTGCTATACTCCGCACCGCAGAGAATTAATAATTTTACTCGAAGCTTTACCGTTACAGTTGATAATACCGTTAGAAAACACTAAACAGTTTCCTCCAATTTTTCTGTGCTGCCATATCAACCCGGGAAATCGTGCTGGATCATACCGTACATTCGTTATTTTGTAGCAGAGTTGTCTTAAATCAATATGGCAGTTGAGTTGAGCGCTGTAGACCACGTTTGTGATGATCATGATCGTTTGACTGTCTACACATAAATGATTGAATATTGCTAGTTTTCATTCCTTATATAGCGAGCTCCGTTAGGTTAGTCGATAGAGTGCTGGACTTCAATGCACGAGGTCAAGCGTTCGATCCCTGACTACCACCCCCTGGCTCGATCTATTTTTTTTTTTTTTTTTCTTTAAATTGATGATAGTCACTGCGCCAGGATTCATTCCTCTCCCACCACTGACCATTGTTTTGACGTTAATCATGTGGGAAAACACCCAGTGGCTTGGAAAGAAAATTGCGCGAAGTACTTGCAAAAGAAACTCGAGGAACGCGCGGATAGCTGTACTGTCCGCCGTGATATAATTAAGATAATGTTGAAAACGGCGTAAAACACCACACAATCGAGCAATCAATTCAACCCTTTATATGTAATCAATTGTTTACGAGTATTGCGTAATATCAGTTTCCGGTATCCAGCTGTCATACTTTTTTGGCCAGTGTAACCATCGCACCAGGACTTCCCGCTTTTTATTGCGTGTCCTTCTTTTCAATATTTTTTCGATGCTAAATTCGGTACCTTCGTCAACATTTATAGCTTGCAATTCTTGCTCGTAAAGTGTACCGTCGATTTCGTCATTGTCCCAGTCTACTAAGGTGTAAACTGGAATTCCTTGTCTTTTAAAGCGTGATTTGATTTTGAAGATCTCCCCTGTCCATTTTTGCGAGTATTCTCTGTCAAATACGGACCTGATGTGCGACAATCGTACAGTCTGACCGATTTTATATTTCATTTTTTTGATAACGGGCTGTTCCCGCTTACTTCCCTTGGTTCTAATGAGATACTGTTGAAGACGGCTTTCCCCCTCATTTTCCATGGAAATTGCTGCTGGATTTTCTCCGAGACTCCTATGAGAAGTATGATTGTAACTATGTACAACATCCTGTAAAATGTCAATGTACCGACGGGTTCTATTCTTGAGCAGGTATCGAAAAATCTTGTGTTTTATGGTTTTAATGACTCTTTCGGCGTAATTCGCCTTTGTTTCCGTGTTATACGCGTACAGGTGATGTATGTTTTGACTTTTTAAATATGTATTTACTTCTTTGCTTCTAAATTCCATTCCTCGGTCCGTACGAATTGTTTTTGGTTTTTTGGGGCCTGTCAGTATACGTTTCAAGACCGTGACTAAATCAGCGCCTCGCTTACTCTTAACGGGTTGAGCATAAAGAAAACGAGAAAAGACATCGATAGCAATCAAAATATATTTCACACCTTCGTTATGCTTCTGTAAATTGACCATATCCATAAGATCTATATCCCATTGACTATCAACCCCCTCAACGATCACTCTGGATCGTATAAATCGGCGTCTAGCCCCCCTCGTAAGCGAATAGGACTCTTGATCCTGTAGCCATTTTCGTATTCGATGTCTACCAATGTTGTATTTACCCTGTGCTTTTACATACTGGTACAATTTCTCGGGGCCGCTAAAACTAGCAGGATTATTGGAATCAAAATAAATAGAAGACAAGTATGTTTTCCAGTCATCCATGTTTTAATCAAATATACATAACTTACATTCTTACAAAATATAGTATTACAACAAAACTGAATACAAAGGTCTAATTTGGTATGCATATAAAAAAGTGAGAAATCGTTCCATTTCGATTTCTATTTCTGTTTTTATATGTCTATAATGTATCCATTCACCAATCAATACAATCATCATATGCACAAGTCCAAACATGATCACCAGTTATTTATAAACTCGTTCGGGTTACACTCTGTACACTGAAGGGCTCCTAATTGGTTCATATGATCACTCTGCAGGTAACAGGGTATCACACCGTCCAATTCGGGTAAAGTTTTTCCAATGTTTGGCATAAGTTCTTTTAATCGTTCGTATTCTTTTGGTCTCAAGCAAATGCCTTTTTTGGTCGGCAAAACTTCTTCATTCGGTTTCCAATATTGTCTAATATCTACGCAAACGCTGCTTTCGCCAATACTGCAATGCACGTTGCCCCCGATGTGATATCCGTATGATACCTTATTTTCGAGGGCTTTGTCAACGTACTCTATTTGATTTACCAGGTTCTTCCAACGCATCAGAGTTAAGCTTATGCCTTTTTTGGTGGGTTTGTCATCTTTCCACTCCCTAATATCGACTCTCAATTCACCTCTCCATTCGTTCACTTGTACGTAGCGTTCGTTACCGAGACTGAATTTTTCTCTTATCATGTTGTTCGTTCGAGTGCCAAAACTCTAATGACTTCTACACACATACTACGGAGTTATATAGTCATAAAGTTTCTTCTGATTGGTCAGTTTTTTCTTACATCTGACGTGTATAAACAAGTACCCTTTGCGACAGGGTAAGCTGTTACTACGAAGATTCTGTATTTGGTCCTGGAATAAACTACTTTAACTGTACGACTCGGTTGCTTTTTGTGTCCCAATAAACCAATGTTGTACATAAATGTCTTTGTAGCTTCGAAACGTTTTCCAATTTTCGTACAGGCGTCGGGTTTTTCCAAACATCTTTCTACCGATTCGTACATGGTGCCTTTATCAAACAACACAGAAGCCTGAGAATGACTTGCATTCAAATGCTTGTCAACCGTATGGGTAGAAAGTTTGAAGTCGATTTTCATGTCGAAAGGTTATACTCTCAGTAATTGTGTACAGACATCGCAGCAATATTTATATAACGCAAATAAACAACAAATAGAGACTTGACCGGACACGTTTGAACGAGATTAAACGTGCTGTTCACATCCTGCGAAATGATCTTGATCTACTCTTTAATTTTCAATTCGACATCAATAACCGAAATATTGCTGTTCCATCAAAGTTTTGATTTGGGAATTAAAATTATCTCCTTAGCGTGTTCTATGCAGTCTGATCTTGATCTACACTGTCCTCAAAAGGTCAGTGAGTGGCGCTTGGCAATTAAAAGGGTTAATAATAATTTGGGGCGGAAAGTCAATAATTGTTTAAAGACATCGTAGTAAAATTTATATAATGAAATAACCGACAAAAAGAAACTTGACTGGACACGTTTGAACGAGATTAAACGTACTGCTCACATCCTTTACATCAATAACCTCCAATAACCCAAATATTGCTGTTTCAAAGTTATGATTTAGGGGAAATAATATTACCTTATCGTGTTCTGTGTAGTATGATCTTGATCTACACTTAAATTTTCAATTCGACATCAATAACCGAAATATTGATCTACACTGTCCGCAACAAACATTAAAGCGCATGTTCTTCTGCCGTCAGACTTTGATCTACAGTGCCTGTAAAAGGTCAGTTAGTCGCGCGCAACAGCTAAAGGATTAATAATAATTGGACGGCTGCATGTTCTTTGTAGTCTGATCTTGATCTACACTGTCCGCAACAAACATTAAAGCGCATGTTCTTCTGCAGTCAGACTTTGATCTACAGTGCCCGTAAAAGGTCAGTGAGTCGCGCGCAACAGCTAAAGGGTTAATAATAATTGGGGGGCTCGCGCCGCATGTTCTGCGCAGTCTAATCTTGATCTACACTAGCCGCAACAAAGATCAAACTGAATGTTCTGTGCAGTCTGATCTTCATCTACACAAAGGGTTAATTATAATTAGAAGGTCGCTCAGCATGTTCTGTGTAGTCTGATCTTGATCTACACTGTCCTTAACAAAGATCAAACTGCATATCCTGTACAGTCTAAGCTCGATCTACATCGTCCATAAAAGGTCAGTTAGTCGCGCTTACCAGCCAATAGGTTTATAATAATTAAAAGGTGGTGGGTTTTATCTCAATACCTCGTCCAACCATCTTTTTTCCCACAATGTTTTTACCATTTATCAGAGCTTCAAATTTCGTACCAATAAGGTTTTTCAAATAATGTATACATTGTCTTCACTTTAAAGACACAATCAAATTACATCTTTAATCAGTCTTCATATACCTCAAAGTATCTTTAGGCGGATTAAGTACCAATCACCAATATTTGAAAAGCACTTAAAGACGAGTGGCGCTATTGAAAAACAATTCAAATAGATGACATCATAATAACCCGTATACTACACAGTAGGTTAGTCTTCATGGTGAAACAAGTTTCAACATGTATGTTTCTATAACAACCTAGCATCTTTGTTTACAAGCAAAGAGACGCTATTACTACTGCTGCTATAAGTTTAGAATTGATGAGAGTTAAGTTTAAAGGGAGCTGTTTAGTTTTATTCCATAAAGCAAAATTTTCTTGTTAAAGACCGGTATCGTATCATTTGTACGGTTACATTTAGTAAAAAGATGCAATTTTGGCGTTTGAATGACGGGAATGTCTTGTTGCAATAGGTAACTCCGTCTTTTATAACATCAGCTATTACGTCATCGTACTGATTTGAATACGAATCTTCGTAATTGACGTTGTCTGCGCATGTCATATTCTTCGAAGATTCGTCTTGTCTGCTATGAAGCATCACCGATCCCATATAGGCCTACAAGGGAAAAGTAGGGCTTGTACCGAAGCTTTACCCAAGCCTGTAGGGGCTGTTTTAATAAATGGCCGGTGCATAGGTCACACGCTAGCTGATCATAGCTGAATGAATCGCACCATGTAGCGTTTTATTGAGTAACCGTTTATTTTGAAATTCAAAGTAACGGTTGTCGTTTTGAAAAGTAGTCCGGTTCTGTACCCAGACTGCCCATATCAGATAGATGTGTATTCGAAGAATTCCATCTAGCGGAAGATAATAAGTAATTAATACATGTTTTTGATCATGTGATATTCACACAGGTCTTTTCGAAACTCCGGATTCTAAAAAGAAAGATAGGAGGCTTCGTAGCCCATTAGGGGAATAACATCTGTTAATTTCATGTCAGCTGATAATTTGCCAATTATATTCTTACTTCATTCATTGGTGACAGCTGATAATTTACCAATTATATTCTTACTTCATTCATTGGTGAACCATTTATTAGAGGCTACAAAAATCTGAATAGCTCACTTTAACGTGAATTGCTAATAAATCTAGAACATTTGAGTATTACATAAAATATACAAATAACATTTAGATACGGATGAATGCTTGGAGAGCAATGGTGGTTGTCAGCACGTCTGTCATGATACGGAAGGTTCCTTTACATGTAGCTGTAACAAGGGTTATATACTGGCAGAGGATGGACTAGCGTGCGACAGTAAGTATATACTATTTAACTTCAGAGTATATAGGTCCCGTTACCTTAGAAAATCGCTAATAGGCTAAATGTAAATCCTATTTCCAACTCTTCAAGTTGAGGCGCTTTTAGACCTTCAACTGGCACTATGCGTCAACACCGTGTTGGTTCCGATAATATCGCGCTCTCTCACGAGACTTGTTTATTTTCTTTCCATATTTGCACCGGAGTGCTCAAAGAGAGTCAACGCTATCGGACAGGCGATACTAAATATTATGGCCGTTACATCTTAACCTTCATGCTACCGACACATTTCCCAACTTAATCATACCCAGTGGGGTCGGTGTGGAGCCCAGTCATGAACTTGTATCATTCTCGATTTCTTGTGTACAAATGTTCAGAATATTATTTGTGTAAGTTCATTAACTGAAAATCAACTAATCCTGGGATAATTTATTGACTTTTTTCTTACTGGGGATAAAGATATAGATTATGAGTATGATATGAGTATGTGAGTATAATATGCGTGATATATAGAATAATAATGATATTGCACGCGGTCCGCACAGACCCCAACATTATTTGGGTGTTTATATTTCACTCACTCTGAAGCCACCATATAAATTCGGGTTAATAATAGGTTTAGTAACAAACCCCTAAAATGACAGTTCCCTGCAGCTTCAACTTTTGTATCACAAACAGAGAACCATGTGGGGTCCATACGGACCCACACAGTATGATTAAAGTTAAACCTAAAACTGCTTACCAAAGTTTTAGAAACAAATAGCACTGGACTTTCGCAAATACCTTCGATATCAACTTAGTCTAAAATTGTGCCGTATTGTAACGGATGAAGTACTGATATTTTTTTTTTTTCTCTCCAACATCCTCAAACCAGTAAAAGTTGACATGAGCCGTGCCCTGGGAAAAAGGTACTTAAAGCATCTCCATGATACATATATAATATGCAAGTCATCACATAATTATGGATCCATAAAATACATTTTTTTCTAACGTTCGACTAAATCATAAAGTAGAAAAGTCTTTTGATATGCAGAAAATTTAACAATAGCAAAAAGTTTCGACCCATATCAGCCTGCGCGGACTGCGCAGGCTGATATGGGTCGATAGTTTTTGCAGATGCATTCAACCCCCTTTTCATTTTCAAAGAACATGTCTCATATGAAAAATTACTTTCTATTTTCCTTTTCTTCCTAAATCTAAAGATATTAACGAGTGTAGCACGAAGAATGGTGGTTGTCAACATGTTTGTAAGGACAATGACGGTTCGTTTGAATGTAGCTGCGATGAGGGTTACTATTTGTTGGCAGACGAGCAGTCCTGCGCTGGTAAGTTAATTTGTTTTCAACATTAATTTAGTTATATACGGCCTATGTATCTATCCATGCTTTGTTGTTGTTGTTGTTGTTTTTACCAGTTTTTCGCTTTTCGCATAATATTTTTCCCAAGCAACTGGAAACTTTTCGGCAGACCTATCATCGAAATAACTATCAGCACTGAGAGGGGAATGAATCTTGTCCAAATGACTATCCTGTCGCAATGACTATTATCAATCCTCAAAGTATTTAGCTCAACTGTGGATTCGAACCAGCGAACCCCTGGTTTCAACGCCTAGACATTACCGACCGAGCTCCAAGCTCGCCTGCGTTGAAAAGCGATAAAGTGTCTTTTTCTTATCCTTTTTCCAAACAATCCCAAGTTTTGACGACTCTGAGAAAGAAAGCTTTTTTAAAAACATTGTAATCAGCATTTCTCCTTTCATGACTATATGTATATCCCTTACCCTTTAAAAAACAAAAATCACCATTTGAGGCAAATTATGTAGTCTGCAAAAACTGCCTACTTCGTCCTGTTTAAAAGTTTGTCCTTTGGTAAAGCGTTTAGGATTAAAAACAGTAGCGTACCTGTCAAATAATGTACTCGCACATCTTTGCAGCCCAACCGAAGGACAGCAAAGTAAATCCAGTACCCGCCATTGCAGGTGGTGTTGCAGCACTGGTTCTGGTTGTCTCGGTTGTGACGTTCTGTGTGAATCGACGTTTAAGGTACGAATATGCCACTACTTTTGTTAAGACCGGTATTTTCTAAATATCGGCATTTTCTGAGTATCGGTATTTTGTCGATACCGGTATTTTTGCAACAAAGGTGTTTTATGAACATCGGTATTTTCTGTACATTGGTATTTACTGAACAAATTCTTTTTTTTTTTTTTTTTTTCAATATCGGTATTTTCTGAACACCGGTATTTTCCGAACGCCGGCATTTTCTGAACGGCGGTATTTTATGAGCACCGGTTTTTTCCCAAAAACGGGTATTACCGGTATTTTCAACACAGCATGTTTTATAAACAGAACAGAATAACCCATCTCCCAACGTTGACCCTTACTTCTACGTGTAAATATAAAAATGGGGATTTTATAGTCTATAGTAAACAAATAAGTGGTGCGATTTCAAACTGTTTACGTCGGAACAATCTCCCCATATCGGACAGTGTAAAATCAAGATCAGACTGCACATTCTCTGCAATCTTATCTTGATCCATACCGTCAGCAAAGGCGCAAGAACGGATTAACAAAGAAACCTATAGAACACAAAAACGAGTTGCTTAACCCTTTACCACACAATGACGACTTTAAACGACCCTGGGAAAGAAGACTTTTTAACACATTGTTGGAAAACAATCGAGGGATAAGAAGCAGATGCTTGTTCAAAATGAAATTGCTTCTTTCCCCCATTCTCCCCCTCCCCCCCCAAAAAAAAACAAACAAAACAAACAAACAGAAACTAGCAACCTTAGAGGTCTAAAACAATACATCTACTGTAAATATTTCAGTTAACCTCTTATCATGGCAGACGACAAAATTTTAGCCTTGTCTAAATTGAAAACATTTGCAGACGACAATTTCAGTATGGCTCAAAGGGTGCAATTTTTCTTTGATATGGTAAAAAACATTGTGGGAAAAGGAGAAATGCTGTTTACCAGCAAATTAATCTTTTTCCCATAATGTTTTCAAAATCCTAACTTATTAGAATCGTTAAAACTAGTGATTGTATATTAAAATTTAACTGATATTAGAATGAACAGATCCATTTACAGAATCAGTGGCTGAATAATCGATATTTTCGGCGTAGCTGAATGTGCTGACTTTTGACCTACTTTCTGGTACTGATGATAAATGAATTAATAAATATTTGTGATTGGTCAAAAATGTAGACATGTTTACTCAAAGGGCCCCTGTGGCAAAAAAAAAAAAAATGTAGACATGTTCATTCTAAGGGCCCCCGTTGTAAAAATGTGGATATGTTTATTCTAAGGACCCCGTGGTAAAAAAATGTAGACATGTTCATTCTAAGAACCCCGGGGTAAAAAATGTAGACATGTTTATACTAAGGACCCCGTGGTAAAAAATGCACACATGTTCATTCTAAGGACCCCGTGGTAAAAAATGTAGACATGTTCGTTCTAAGGACCCCGTGTTAAAAAATGTAGACCCCTGTTGGGCCCCTGTTGTTAAAAAAAAATGTAGACATGTTTATTTTAAGGACGCGCGGGGTAAAAAATGTAGACATGTTCATTCTAAGGACCCCTGCCTATTTGCTGATAAATTTACGCCGCCTATCTTTTTTAAAGATATGTCTTGTTACTGCATTTCTTCAAAACATAACGACTGTTACACAGGAAACTTTTTTTCAGGCACAAAGAGGATGGCACTAATTTTGTGGAAATAGGTATGGCGTCTATTGATATTTTCGTCCGTCCGTCCGTCCGTCCACAAATCCAACAACCTTACCTTTAATCCGCCATCTCTCCACTCCCCTTTCGTGACTAAGGATTTTGGCTTGCAAATCTC
Organism: Hippopus hippopus; assembly: GCA_946811185.2. Lineage (NCBI taxonomy): Eukaryota > Metazoa > Mollusca > Bivalvia > Cardiida > Cardiidae > Hippopus > Hippopus hippopus. The sequence continues at coordinate 50,003,952 of OX328108.1, read as the reverse complement.
TGTGCGTCTGTCTGTCTGTCTCCCTTTCCCTATCCACCTCTCTCCCTCTCCCTCCCTCTTTCCCTCTCTCTCTTATAATGCGGAGGGGGTAAGCCAAGGGGAATAACCGAAAAGAACTGTACTGGATTTTGATGTAAGTCCCCTCAAAAAAAGGGTTAGAGGCATGAAATAGAATATTTGGGGTTTTTTTTCGGTGAAAGATCGAAATTTATTTCATCCAGTGAACATCATCGGTAATATTTTCACGAGTGGCGCAAATAAAATTACCGATGATGTTCACTTGAAGAAATAAATATCGATCTTTCACCGAAAAAAAAAAAAACTATTTAGTTTATACATATCTATTTTACATCCACTGAGAAACAAGTTCTCACAACTTCTACAGATCTCTCTCGATTCAGTTTATCTATGATACTAGTATATATCTGAGACTGAAGGGTTGAAATCGGAAGTAGAAAAAGAGAAAAGGTTGGTAAATAGGATTTTCGCTTTTTCCTACGATGTTTTCTAAAACAAGTTTCCTCAATTTCGTAAAATCAAAAGTCCGTTCAATAAGGGAAAAGGCGGCTTCATATATCTGCAAAAGGTATCGACCCATGTCAGCCTGCGCAGTCCGCACAGGCTGACATGAGCCGAAACGTTTTGCTATTGACCGATTTTTTGCATGTCCAAAGACCACTCTACCTCATGATTCAGTCGGTTGTTAGACAAAATAGATTTCATGGATCCATAATTATGTGATGTCTTGCCTCGTATCATGGATCACGGAGATGCATTAAGCCCCCTTATGCCACAACATGGCTCTTATATTTTATAGATGCATGAGTGAAAAGTCTGGACTTTTTATGAAGAATTTATTTTAGGTTTGTCAGGCAGTACAGAAACGGATGAGGCAAGCAATGGACTTGGACCTGGGGCTCACGACGAATTTGTGTCCTCTCAAAATTCTAGTATCCACAACCCAATGTACGCCCCAGCGGAATAGTGTGAAACATGGCCGAGGCAAACAAAAAAGAACAAAGCTGTTGATGTTTATATACTGTAAAATAACAATATATTTTAGACATTCTACTTACTGTGTTGCATAAGGATGATAGCGTGTCAACTTGTTAGGAAACAAAATGTTTTTCAGTAGTAATATATATATAATGAAAAATTATAGCTCAGTTGCGGCCAGAAGTAAAGAATGCAGGTGTTAAAATGCAATTTAGATTTAAATCATACCATTTAAAACTGTGAAAATTATTATGAAGATGATATTCTGTGATTGCACGGTAGGTCTGAGTGTTCATCGCTGGCAGAAAAAATGAATTTTAAAATTAGGCAAAAAGTTGACAAATCGCTCCATCTTTTTACCTGATTTTAAATCTGGTTTTGAAAAAAAAATGGATTTAATCAATGTCTGAAATACATCTGGTGCTTTTGAAGTGGGAAAGTTAAAAACATAGTGCAAGAATCTATATAGTTCCGTACCGGTGGCTATGAAATCTGTTAAATTCCACTGGTCGTAATAACCATGAATTATCAAACCTTCTAATCGACAAAATTTAAGACTTGTCCAAATTCAAAGTCTTTGCAGGCGGCAGATTAAATGTGGCTCCAGTGATGGGATTAGTCGATTAGAGGGTAGAAAACATCGTGGGCAAAGGAGAAAATGCTGCCTTCCAGCATTTTCTCCTATTCCCCACAATGTTTTCAAAAATCATCTTCGTCATGGCCGTTAACACTCGGTATTGCGTGGTTAAGGGTTTAAAGTGGAATTAATGTTGCCAAATTCCATTTCAGTTGTGTGTGTGTGTGTGTGTGTGTGTGTGTGTGTGTGTGTTGTTAATTCAAGCTCAACTCATTTTTCGATTTGTCTCTTATCATACTACCTAGTTTAGAAGATCTTTTTGTGGCATTTGTTTATGAATATGCCACTATGAGTTCAATACCGCATTTATAAAATCGTGTATCGTAGAGTGTGCAATTTAACCGAAGAAAGTATACCAATTCAAACTTCAAACTTATGTTTTCTCAGACAAGTGGGTGTTTCGAAAGCACTCTGGTATATACTAATTCAAAATACACTGGCGATGATCAGATTATCGATAGTAGAAATACTTTTTTTTTTATTGAAAATAGCTTTAGCCGCTCACAGCCCCTTGTTAGCGCAATGATACACACAATCTTTGTCTCCTGACCGTATTGGGTTGTCCATAGATATTTACAGGCGAAATAAATGATTGAAGCTTACATTAACCTAGCTTGTAATAAATATTACTAAAGTTTTTAGCTGGACCATGCATGTCAAAATTTATCTGTATGAGCGAAAGGCTTGCAGAAAAGCGTGTGTTTGTTTGCGGCTTATTGTCTCAATTAATCTGTATCTCCCGAAGCAGTCTGCACAGGAATGACCTTACACTACTAGCAGAATGATAAAACATCATTCCGTAACAAGAGGATACATTTATCAAAACCTCCCAAGTTGTTTTGTTTCATCTGAAGTATCTTGATACAAGATGATTTATAAATTAGTCAGGTTCTCTATGTATGATTTTTCACCTTTGCCGTAACTTTTTGCAGAGTATGAAAATTGTACATTTTTGGAAACCTTATAGTGTGAGGAATCAGAAAAACAATGTTTCCATTTGCTCCCAGTCCTATGTGGCGGCCATCTTTGATTTTTCAAAATGGCTGCCGGGAAAAAAGTTTTTGTCAATATTTTGACTTCTAAATACCTCGGAGCTTTTATTTTGACAGCTAGACCACTATTTTCTGGGCCAGGGAATAGAATGCTACCACTTGCAGATGTGTTGAGACATTGCTTAGAGAAGTTATTGCAAATAATAACCAATAAAAAAAATGGTTATTAGATTATATTCAATTCTTGCTCTGAAGACAAGGTTATGTAGGGTTATGTAACGATCTGATTATTATAGAGCCTACGATAGAATATTATAAGTTTAGAAGTTTACTGTGCCCTTTTTGTAAGTTGATTGCGTTTGTTTTACACTAGTGATGTTTTAGCTCACCCAAGCAAAAACTCCTGAAGTTTAGCCTTTGAGATCGTACTGTGTCCGTGGTCCATTGTCCGTCGGCAACTTTCACCTTGTTTAAATGTTTGTCATAAAAATATCTTTGCCTAATCTGAAAAATCTGGTCAAAAAATAGATCACCAGAAAAACTTATAGACCCTCTAGCGGCTTCATTTATGGTCCAATACTCATGAAAACTACTCAGAATGTTTGTCATGGTAATAGCTTTAATGATTTTGAAAATGGGTTACCTCTGGTCAAAAAGTAGATCACTAGGTCAAATTTTAGAAAAACCTTCTGTATATTCTAGAGGCCACATGTTCGGTCAAACACTTATGAAAAAAATGGTCAGAATGCTTGACGTGACAGAAATTGTGTCGGGCCCGTTAGCTAGCATTGTCTGTATAGCCTACTCAATAGTAGATTTCAATTATGAAAAAGTCTAATTTCTGTTCTGTACTGGTGGACGTTCAGCTCAAAAGGCAACTTTTATTAATTAAAAAAACATTTGACTTAGTCTTATTACAGTGGAATTAGCACATCTGCCATTTCAAAGGGTGAGTCGGTAAACTGTTAATTGCTGGGAAGTGTGTTTGATTGCAAACCGATTTGCCGCTCTTATCAACTTGACCATCTGTTTTCTTCAGTGTATCATACGATAAAACAAACTACTGTCAATAATATTAACAAGTTTGTTAATTGACTTAGACAATTTATAAATTTTTCGAAATGTTTGTAATTCAGCGTTATTCAATACTGAGTATGATGTGGAGAGGATTTAACTAGCCTTACGAAAACAATAAGTATCTTTAATTCTATTATTCTGTGGCAAAGCAGAGGTTTGTTGAGGTGTTTCATTCTTTCTCATTGAAGTACAAAACTTTGCCAAAACAAGTAGATCTATTACATAGTCCGTAGCCCCCACATATTCGCACATTTAGCACACGTATAGATCTATCCCATTGATCTTTAAACTTCTTACCGAGAATTCATCATCGGCAGAAACATGTGATAGAAATATTTTTCCGGAATTTTATTGAAAGAACAGTCATGACAGCACGATTTAGGTAGCCTATCTGCTATACTATATATATTTAATGTGGTTGTTTGGGAGCCCTTAGTAACAATAACCAAGGAAGTCTGTTTATCTTATCACCACGGATCCATGTATTATCCGCAATTCACACAAAAACTAAGTCACTATCCTCTAAACCATTTTTTTTTTAACCTTTTAAAAAAATGCATTATTTTTTCGTTGGAAAGTGAATTGTTATGTAGATAGGATATACAGTGACCTGTTTTCAGAATATTCTAGAAACATGAAGATCATATATTGGTTTTTCCATTGTGGTTATTTTTAGAAACAGGTTGTTGGTAAACAAGCTGTTTACTAATCAATGATGTCATCTTTCTAGAAAAGACTAATCTAGAATTTTCCAAGCTGATATAAATAGAAGTGACTTACTTGGTGATTTTGGGATTTTGAAGTTAGACTTGTGGTTTGGAGGATACAGAATTAGTGCAAAGTGTTGGATTTAACTTTGGATATACATCTGTAAGTTGGAATTATCTTTTATTTAAACAGGTTGCTCATATCTACTTGCAAGTTAAACTATTGTTAATTTAGGTTTTAGGAACCAGAAATTTCATTCTTTTTGTAATCTAAACCTAATTCTTAATTTTGAGGGACTTATTTTATTTCTTGTTCTAAGATTAAAATTGACAAAATTTCATTCAAACTTAACTCATATTGTACTCTTTTGTCTTTGTTCATTAATAAATATTGTTAATTGTTAAAGGCTTGTTGCTGGTTTTCTTTCTCGTTACGCTTGGCTCGTAACAGAAATTGGGGGCTCGTCCGGGATTGATCATCTAGTCATTTTGGATATATTTTGAAATTATTTTGAACTTGTTACAGCGTTAAAGTTTATTAGATAATAGATAATAATAAAAAAATAGAATTTGAATTTTATTCTACTAAACCAGCAAAAAGCAATCATGTCTTTTGATCTTGAAAAAATTATTGCTGAGCCATCACAGGAGTTGTTAAATTTGGCAAAAAAGTCTGATTTGTTAGATCTTGCTTCTCATTATAAACTGACTGCAATTAAAGGTACTATGTTAAGGCAAGAAATTAAGAACTCAATTGTTCAGTTTTTGGTTGATGAAGAAATACTTGAATCGTCTGCTCAGTCTCTTATTCTTCTGTCTCAAACAGATTTTAAAACTAATATTGAGTTGGAAAAATTAAAACTGCAGATGGAAAAAGAAGAAAGGATGAAAGAAAAAGAATTAAAATTAAAATTAGAGCAAGAAGAAAAAGAATTAAAATTAAAATTAGAGCAAGAAGAAAGAATGAAAGAAAAAGAATTAGAGTTAGAAAAAGAAAAAATGTATGTTGAATTAGAAGAAAGAGAAAAGGATAGGCAATTTCAGATGAGAATGAAAGAATTAGAAATAGAAAATAAAGAAAAACCATCGTTGCATGTGATTAATGACTTTGACATAACAAAACACCTCAGACTTGTTCCGCCATTTCAAGAACAGGAAGTTGATAAATATTTTTTACATTTTGAAAGATTTGCCGAAAATTTGAAGTGGCCAAAAGAGCACTGGACCTTACTCTTGCAAAGTGTTGTAACTGGAAAGGCTCGCGATATTTTTTCGCAGCTAAATAATGAACAGCTCTCTAATTATGATAATGTTAAGGAATTGATTCTAAAGGCTTATGAATTGGTACCTCAAGCATATAGACAAAAATTTAGGAATTGCAGGAAAGAAAATAGTCAAACCCATGTTGAATTTGCTAAAACTAAAGAACAATTATTTGATATGTGGTGCCAGTCAAAGAAAATAGGTTCAGATCATGGAAAACTTAGACAACTACTGTTAGTTGAAGAATTTAAAAGGTGCATTAATTTAGATGTAAAAACTTTCTTAGACGAGAAAGAAGTTGAAACTTTAGAAGAAGCTGCTTGCTTAGCAGACAACTTTGCCTTGACGCAAAAGGTCTCTTTCATGAATAAATCAAACCCTCGAAAACCTTTTTATTCATCGACTGGTCCTAAACCAAATTTAAATCAATTTAATGACAATTCCAATCAGAATAGTCCCAAACCCAAGTCTCCTTATGAAGCCAAAGGTCAAAATCCCTTATCTCGACCCACTTGTAATTATTGCAAAGAATCAGGCCATATTATTTCTGAATGTCCTGTTTTAAAAAGAAAACAGGAAAAACAAGGAAGTTTTAAGCCTACAGGCTTTACTTCATTAAAGTCTACACCTCAGTCATGTTTTAAAGACCAAACCTTTGTCCAGGCCAAAGTACCTGAGACTGATAATGTTATGGAGATTTATGGACCATTCTTATCAGATGGTTTTGTGTCACTAAAAAGTGATTTTGCCCAGTCTACCCCTATTAAAATTTTACGTGATACTGGAGCTTCTCAGTCTCTTATTTTAGCAGATGTCCTGCCTTTTTCTGAGAAGACTTCTTCTGGGACAAGTGTCCTTATTCAGGGTGTAGAATGTGGATATGTTAATGTTCCGCTTCATAACATTTATTTGTCTTCAGACTTAATTAATGGTCCAGTGACTGTTGGTATTAGAAAAAATTTACCTTTTAAAGATGTTCATTTGTTATTAGGCAATGATTTAGCCGGAGATAAGGTAATTGTTAATCCTCTTGTAACTGACACACCTTGCATGGATCAATCATCCGATCCGATTGAGGAAGAAATTCCTGGCCTTTACCCTTCATGTGCAGTTATTAGAGCAATGGCCAAGAAAGCCATTTCTATTGAAAATCAGTCTGATATTAACTTATCTGATTCTTTGTTGGGTCATTTATTTAAAAATGAAATTAACAGGTCTATTTCACAAAACCCGTCTAAAAGTCAGACAAATTCTAAATATAATTTATCAGAATTGGATTACACATCTTCACCCTTAGTTTATGAAGGCCATGATACAAGGTCAAGGTCAAAACTAAGTGAAGACCAACACAATGATCCAGAAATAGCACCTTTATTTCAAAAAGCTGTTAGTGAAACTGATCTTTCACTGGAACCTGTCTGTTTTTATATAAAAAATGGAATATTAATGAGAACGTGGCGCCCTCCTGAAGTCTCTGTTGATGATGAGTGGGCTGTCAATCATCAAGTCGTCGTTCCTAAATCTTACAGATCAGAAATATTAAGCTTAGCTCATGAAACACCTATGTCAGGTCATTTAGATATCAATAAAACCTATCACAAAATTCTTAATCACTTTTATTGGCCTGGTCTAAAAGCAGATGTATCAGATTATTGTAGGTCTTGTCATACTTGTCAAATGGAAGGCAAACCCAATCACGTCATACCTAAGGCTAAACTACAGCCGATCCCTGCATTTGATGAACCTTTTAGCAGGATTATAATTGATTGTGTAGGTCCATTGCCAAAAATTAAGACTGGCAATGAGTACCTTTTGACTATTATGTGTGCCTCCACCCGTTTTCCTGAAGCAATACCTTTAAGAAATATAAAATCTAAAACAATTGTCAAAGCTTTAGTGAAATTATTCACTTTTGTAGGACTTCCTAAATCTATTCAATCTGATCAAGGGTCAAATTTTATGTCTGCCATTTTCCAACAAGTGATGCACGAGTTGGGAATTAAAAAGGTCATATTGCTTTGACACACAAAAGGATTGGGATGAAGGTATACATCTTTTACTCTTTGCAGTAAGGGAGTCGGTACAGGAGTCTCTTGGTTTTAGTCCCTTTGAGCTTGTTTTTGACCACACAGTTCGTGGACCTTTAAAACTTTTAAAAGAAACATTTCTTTCACAAGAAGACTCTCCTTTAAATTTACTCCAGTATGTATCTGACTTTAGAAATAGATTATTTAAAGCTTGTGAGGTTGCAAAATCAAATTTAGAGAAAGTCAATGTAAAATGAAAGAAAGATATGACAAGAACACTAAAGAAAGAAATTTTAAACCTGGAGATAAAGTTTTAGCTCTTCTACCAGTTCCTGGTAGGCCTCTACAATCAAGATATTTTGGTCCTTATTCTGTAGAGAAAAAGGTCAGTGACTAAAATTATGTGATAACAACTCCTGACAGGCGAAAGCAAAAACAATTATGTCATATCAATATGTTAAAAGAATATGTTGATAGGGATAATTCAAATATTTCACCAATAAATGTAGTTTCCTCAGTCCCACAAAATCAAAATCACATTAACCATTAAGACATAAATTGTGAAGAAATGAACTTTGATAAGTCTAACCCTATTTGTTCAAAACTTCAGAATTCTGACATTTTAAGAAATTTAGATCAAAAAGTTAATTTCTGAATATGAGCACCTGTTCCCTGATATTCCAACACGGACAGATACAATGTACCATGATATGGACATTGAAAATTCAAAACCAGTGAAACAACATCCATATCGAATGATCTCAAGAAATTGGAGTATCTTAGAGAGAAAATCAAGTATCTATTGGACAATGACTTTATTGAACCTAGTCAAAGTGAATGGAGTTCTCCCTGTATTCTTGTACCAAATCCAGATGGAACTTTTCGTATGTGCACTGACTATAGAAAAGTTAATACTGTGACCAAGACTGATTCGTTTCCTGTGCCAAGAGTAGATGACTGTATTGACAATATTGGTCATGCAAAATATGTTACTAAATTTGATCTTCTAAAAGGATTTTGGCAAATTCCTCTCACTGAAAGAGCTAATGAGATCTCTGCATTTGTAACTCCAGATGGACTTTATCAGTACAAAGTTATGCCTTTTGGGATGAAAAACTCGCCAGCAACATTTCAACGTCTTATCAACATGATAATATCTGGATTGGACGACTGTAGGGCCTACATTGATGACATCATTTACAGCGATGACTGGGATGAACATCTAAAGATTATCAGAGAATTTTTTGACAGACTGAGTAAAGCTAAATTAACAATTAATCTTGTTAAAAGTGAATTTTGTCATGCTAGTTTAACATTTTTGGGTCATGTTGTTGGACAAGGACAGGTTAAACCAGTGGAAGCTAAAGTAAAAGCTATTTCTGATTTTCCTGTACCTACATGTAAAAGACAACTTATGAGATTTCTTGGTATGGCTGGTTACTACAGGAAATTCTGTGGTAATTTTTCTGTCATTGCTGAGCCACTTACAAGTCTTCTCAGCAAACGCAAAAAATTTATATGGAATGATGATTGTCAAAAAGCTTTCGATAAAGTAAAAGCCATAGTAAAAAGTGAACCAGTTCTTTTAGCTCCTAATTTTGGAAAAGAATTTAAGCTTGCAGTAGATGCTAGTGATACTGGTGCAGGTGGTGTTTTACTTCAAGAAGATTGTAATGGTGTAGATCATCCCGTTAGTTATTTTTCTAAAAAGTTTAACAAACATCAGAAAAACTACTCAACAATAGAAAAAGAGTGTTTATCTCTCATTCTTGCTCTTCAGCGTTTCGAAATATATTTGTCGTCTTCTCCTGCACCCATCATTGTATATAGTGATCATAATCCTCTGATTTTTATACATAAAATGAAAAACAAGAATCAACGTTTACTCCGGTGGAGTCTGTTTTTACAAGAATATAACATGGATATCAGACACATAAAAGGTAGGGATAATATTATCCCTGATGCTTTGTCTAGAGTTTAACTTGTAAATAGTTAACATTTGTCTTTATGTATAATGTATTTTCATGTACAGTTAAGTGTAATGATATGTTTTATATTCTAACAAAAGAAAGTTTTAATTCTTAAAACTTTCTTTTCCTTTAGGAGGGGAAGTGTTAAGTAGATAGGATATACAGTAACCTGTTTTCAGAATATTCTAGAAACATGAAGATCATTTATTGGTTTTTCCATTGTGGTTATTTTTAGAAACAGGTTGTTGGTAAACAAGCTGTTTACTAATCGATGATGTCACCTTTCTAGAAAAGATTAATCTAGAATTTTCCAAGCTGATATAAATAGAAGTGACTTACTTGGTGATTTTGGGATTTTGAAGTTAGACTTGTGGTTTGGAGGATACAGAATTAGTGCAAAGTGTTGGATTTAACTTGGGATATACATCTGTAAGTTGGAATTATCTTTTATTTAAACAGGTTGCTCATATCTACTTGCAAGTTAAACTATTGTTAATTTAGGTTTTAGGAACCAGAAATTTCATTCTTTTTGTAATCTAAACCTAATTCTTAATTTTGAAGGACTTATTTTATTTCTTGTTCTAAGATTAAAATTGACAAAATTTATTCAAACTTAATCATATTGTACTCTTTTGTCTTTGTTCATTAATAAATATTGTTAATTGTTAAAGGCTTATTGCTGGTTTTCTTTCTCGTTACGCTTGGCTCATAACAGAATGTATATAATAAAAGGAATGTCATGTAGTACTTAACTTTTCTCGTGCTTGAATCTACTTCTCGCTGCGTAAGAAAATGTTGACAAATGAACTGAAGGGACATCGACGGTCAACCCGTGTGCTAGTCGAGTTTGAACAGTCCAAACGTTCTAATCGGGAAACCCCAGGGAAATCAGTATTTGCCAATCGATTTCACAAATTACCATGCTATACAAATGCGTTGACTATAGGCCTATATTATTCTCGGATGCCCAAACTGCGCCCCTGTAAGCTTTATTAGGGAACAGAACTATAAATAGATGATATACAAAAGGAAAATAAATGCACAAGTCAAATGTGTTCTATTTCCATCAATCTCTATCAAAATCTATATGTACAATAATTCTAAACTTCCAAAACTTGATAAAAATTAACTGTTTGTCAAACAAACAACCGCCATTTTTGTGTGCCTAACTCCGCCCCCCTGGAGTAACGCAACCACCCTCCCAAATCTCGAAAAATAAGGCCAAATTATTAATATTATTATTTTTTTTTAAAAAACGTAATTTCAACATTGACCTGTTTCAAAATAGATACTTGCAGAAGTTTGTCAATGTTCTTATGTGATCCACTAGTTCTATTAGCGTCAATAATTTACCTTTCTGCCGATTTTGATTGACAGGTCTTCCCACGTCTTATCGGCCAATGAAAACGCAGCATTGGGCGTCATGTAAACAAAAAGGTCTGACATAATTTGTTATAAACATGAGATAATTTGATCGTATCTGTTAAATTATCAAAACAGCAATTGTGTTATCGATCAATTAAAATCTGTGAAATGGTGAAAAGGTGCAGTTACGAATTGTGTGACACTGATAATCGTTTTCAAGATAGATTGCAGGAGTTAGTTACAATTGCCAAAGCCGAAAACACATCCGGAAAAAATGTCTTCTGTGGATAAAACTATGTGGAAGACCTCGTGAACAACTAAATCCATCACGGATCAATAAAAATCGTAATATATGCACAAAGGTATGTATAAATGTCATTTTATATGAAGCATTTGCAAAAAAAAAAGGGGGGGGCATAGAAAACCCCCATCTTAGAGAAGAAAATTGCTGTTTCAATCATCAACAAGCTCTGTTGCATAACTAACTTCCAATTTTATTGTGTTTTAACCTTTAATACAGACCCTCAGGAGATAGGCTTTTGAAAACATTTTGGGAAAAGGAGAAAAATACTGGTAGCTAGAATACACGGATCCGTGGTGGTAAAATCAACCTTCTTACTCAATACCTTTACAGGTGCTTTCACTAACATGTATTTACACAAGGATAAGTACTAAAAGTCCGAATTTCGGGGGCTAAGGACAGTGCAATAGCTTTACATGTTTCAGCAAAGTTTTGAACTCAATGAGAAAGAATGAAACGCCTAAACAAAACTCAGTTTTGCCAGTGAATAATGGAAGTAAAGATGTTTATTGTTTCTGTGATGCTAGTAAAGCCGTCTCAACATCGTATTCCATAATAAATTACACCGAATTACATGTATTTCGAATATTCATAGATTGTCTGATTACACAGAAAAGTTTCAATTTCGGGTTAAGGGAAACTGGTTATTTGAAAATTTCAAAATGTGTAAAGTGTGCAGCCAATTAACAAACTTGTTCATGTCATTGACGGCAGTTTGTTTTATCTTTTGATATACTGAGATAACGGGTGGTCAAGTGGATTAGAGCGGCAATTTTGGTTTGCGATCAAACACACATCCTATCATATTAACAGTTTACCGACAAACCCTTTGAAATGGCAGATCATGTGATAATCCACTTAAATATGGCTAAATCAAAAATTGATTTAAGATAAGTTGCCTTTTAAGCTGAACTTCTAAAACAGAACATAATAGAAGTAAGATCTTTAATGTAAGTATGCTTAAAAATGTAAGAAGCAGATCGTTTTAATCCAAGACTAGGCTGCATACTATTTGCAATCTGATCTATATCTACACATTCAGAATATTCTTCACGTTTACCGTTTGTTCCAGTGATGGGATTTGTCTTTGAAAGGGTAGAAAACAGCCAAGAAAAGAGAGAAATGTTTTCAAAAGTCTCCTTCTTCAAGGTCGATAAAGGACGGGACTGTGTGATAAAGGGTTATATTGTAAATCCTTTTCCTATATTGTTTACCGTCAAATTACGTTATATACTGACGAAATGTCTTAAAAACTTATGCCCCTTTTAATAATCATAAATGTTGCGGACATTAACTTACAATGTATTTTTATTGGAAGTGCTGTGACCGAACATGGAATAACGAATATATTTGCATCAATTTTACTTCTCGATTTCTCATAAATATGACATTATTTTAAGCATTTTTTCTGGTTACGCTGCCGACACTATTCGAATTGATAAGAAAGTTCGGGAAAAAATTTGGTATAATTAACCTAGAGCGAAATATCAGCTAGAATAAAACTGAAATAAACGCTTTTTCTCTTTGTATTCGACGCCATTTTCTGGTTTGTTTGTCAAGCTTGACAACCAAAATACCGCGTTACTAAGGGGGGATGCACCTTTCCTGGTAACCTGTACCTGAGAGTGGTGCGAGGTACATTAAATATTTAGAAGCCCTGGTAATTGACATGTTTTCTCTACAATTTCTTGTTAAGCTTTCTGATGTGCGACATGGGAATATTGTTTATTTGTTCTTCTGATCTTTCATGAGTTGGGCTTAAATTGAAATGGAGAGATTTATATCAGTTAAGGATCGTGAGACCAAAACCTATCTATAACGATATGCTTCGCCCTAGAAAAATTTGTTTTGTCATGTGATTTTCATTCATAAAATGTAAACATTTGTACAAGCAGACGAATCGTTTCAGATGTGTTTACAGTTGTTCTTTTGTATGTCATAAATTTCGGGGAGATTATTGACGAAAAAAAAAAATGCCTTACGAAAATACACAGAAAAACAGTAAGTGGACATAAAAATAGATATAAAGAAACAGTCTGATGACGTCATCAGAAATTTGGCGGTTAACCTTGTCTTTAATCAGTAGCCATGGTCCCTGTGTGACTCAGTGGTAAAGTGTACGACTCCTGACCTGGAGGCCCCAGGCTCGAGCCTCACTGGTTCTACTGGGTTTTTCTCAGGAGTGTCCTTGGGCAAGACACTTCAGAGCCCCGGCACAGTACTGGTGTGAAACCTAGGAAAAACATGAATATGTGTGCTGTGGCCATGATATGACTGAAATAATGTTGAAAGCGGCATAAAAACACCATTCAAACCAACAAATAATCAGTAGCCAAAATGGGTGAAAAATCGCTTCAAAATTGGCACAACAAGGCGAGGTTTAACGACTAGCTCTCAATGCCTAAAGGGCAAATCCTAAAATATTTTGACCAGACTGTTTTTTGCCTTTAATCAGCTGCAAATGATGTCAGTTAAACATGTGTCCGCCATTTTTCATTAATACCACCCTGTAACATGCCATAAACCACGGCCTAATTGTCACGCTGATATACGGCCCTAAAAATGGTACATGGCTTACTTCCCCTGATTCGCTTATCTCCCGTGCATGTGTGACGTCATTGTCGAGTCAGTCTGTGTATACCGTCAGTAGACATACAGTAGGAACGCGGATGATTGTATGCAGATATCTGATTATTAACTGAGAATTGAGCCGAAAAAATGGTAAATTGTGCAGCCTATGGCTGCAACGTCGATTCGGGAACTCATAGAATTTGTATCTTCAAATTTCCGAAGGAATTAAAAAGGAGGAAACTATGGAATCAACGTTAAAACCGGGGCCGGACAGTAGCGACAGATTTTTTTGCCATCGGTTCATTCGAAATTGTGTCTGAAATACTTCGATGACAGTCAGTTCTTAATAAGTCCAAAACTCGCAAAAGAAGTTGGTTATAGGAATTTTAGGCTGCGGTTAAAACCTGACGCTGTGCCGACATTATTCGAAACTCCGAGTCGAAAGGAGATAGGCCTTAAACCGAAACTCCGAAAGACAGACATTCCGCAACGGCAATTTCCAAAAAGAAAATCCAACATGAAGTAGGTGATTTCTTTTTTTCTCGAAATTGGAAAACATGAATCGTTATTCGTACTATTTTACCCTTTTCTACATTATCGCTTCATTCTGGACAAAGGAGAAATTGCTACCGTTTTCTCCCGTTTCCAAATGATTTCAACATTTAACAAAATTATAGATTCATCCAAATTCATAACATAAATTTTGCAAATAACAAAGTCGACATTGTTCAAATGATGTAAACTTTCAAGGAATAATAATCATTCTTTGAACAGCAAACATCGTTTTCTTCTCACACTGTTTTTCAAACACTCTTTCTTTGGGTATTGGAAACTAGATCTAGGGTTTGTATGGTAAAGGGTTACGTCAGTATCTGGCTACACCTAGTCATGGTCATAAATGTTAATCCATCACCGACCAGTTGAAACAATACAGGAAATGGTTACATAACATTTGCATATCTCACCCCTTTACACTGTAATGTTTGTGTAATGCATTTTGAACAAATTTTGAATTATATCTATACAATTTTGATTTGTGGATATTTCCTTGTTCCTATCCATATTATGTCTTCTAGACAGGCTACTGAGAAAAGTGTTTTGAACATGTCAGTATGAACATTTTGAAACTGCACACTTGACACAGGTCATTTTCTCTGATAATCAGACAAAAGTGAGGAAATTAAAAATGACACATTTTTTTTTTTTGTAAATTAGGAAACAGAATGTTTTTGACCAGGCTCACACACCAAATCTTTTACCTTTTACCTCAAAATTCTGACCTTCAACCACTCTAATGGAGAAGGCTTTTGAGGACAACGTGAAACAAGGAATAAGTCCTGATACCCAGAGTTATCTTCTTTTCCTACAATATTTTCTACCCTCAAACCTATTGTCAAGGCCACATTTGATCTGTGGTCTGCAAATACTTTCGGTGTGGAGTGGACAAGTCTAAAGTTCTGCCATCTGTGTAAGGGTTTAGCCTAACCCTAACCCAAATGATAAAAAAAAATTAGAATATTTCAAATCTACAGCATTTAAATATGACGATAAAATGTGATTGTTTATTGGAATTTAGTTTAACTTAGTTTAACCCTTTACCAAACAATCCTTTTTTTAACGACCCTGGTGAAGAAAGAAAAACCTTTTGAAAACATTATAGGTAAAGGAGAAAATGCTGGTAACCAGTATTTTCTCCTTTTTCTACAATGTTTTCTACCCCATTAAAGACAAGTCCAAACATGTGAGTAAAATTTAATTTGTTGACTCCAAATGCTTTCAATTCGGTTGAGTCAATAAATTTGACGTTTGGTAACAATTTAAACGTGTATTTTACATCTCTTGAGAAACAAGTTCATACAACTCGTACTAATCTCTTCAGATACTGCTTCCTGGGAACTAAACCAGAACTCGTGCCAAATGTGTGGGATTTATATTTAACCTTTTACCAATCAATCCCTAGTTTTTACGACCCTGAGACAGAAGCCTTTTAAAAACATTGTAGGAAAAGGAGATAATGCTGGTAGCCACAATGTTTTCTACTCTGCTGGAAACAAATTTCAATTTTTGAAATATTTAACTTTATTTTGTCGTCTGCAAGTGATTTCAATTTGGACCTGTTTAATATTTTGTCGTTTGGTAAAGAATTAAAAATAGAAAATATTGTGGATAAAGGACCAACTGATAGTTACCAGCTCTTTCTATGTTTTTACAATGAATCTGAAGTCGTCTATACTGCAATTTGACCGAAATGTCAGTATTAACCGCTCAGTCCCTAGTAGACCAATTTGAGACTTACCCAAATTGAAACAATTTGCGTAAGACAAACAAGAAGTGAACAAATTTACACTATCCTTTCCCACGGTTTACAATTCAGAGTTTAAGACTTTCACAGAGAAGCTCTATATGGAACATACATGTATGATAAATTTTTGCATTGAATGGATCATGTGGACAAGGTAAACACAAAAAAGTATTTCACACATGGTAGATCCCCTCTCCCTCTCTCTGATGTTCATGTATTTCTGTATGGTAAGAAATACAACTAAAATAATTTTCAAAATAATTTTGAGAATTAACTCTTAATAATCTCGGAACATATTCTTTTATCAAATTTCATGCTGGTTAACAGCATTTCAAAATATTCTTATTCTCATGAAAATCGTGATTTATTGTGGAACCCTTCACTCATGAGAGAATAAACTTGTACCCGTCAATGTTTACAGAATTCTTTACAAGGTACAAATATCAACAATGACCCATTAACAAATAATTAGAACTAACATCTCACGATTATCAATCGTAAAAGTCAAGAAAAAGGTTATTTGACATGAAACTAAAGTGTCGGGGAACTGTCTTGTCGTGTAACTGTCTTAAAACCGTCCTTTTTTTTGTTAATCTACTGAAAATGCTTCACGTGAAACAAAGTTTATGCCATACACTTAATTCTATCATGT
Organism: Hippopus hippopus; assembly: GCA_946811185.2. Classification (NCBI taxonomy): domain Eukaryota; kingdom Metazoa; phylum Mollusca; class Bivalvia; order Cardiida; family Cardiidae; genus Hippopus; species Hippopus hippopus. Next base: position 49,987,092 of record OX328108.1, on the reverse strand, counting down.
ATAGAATATTTTTTCTGTAAGCGATGTTCGCCATCGCCCCGTAATAGACGTATTTCAATAGCGCGCGATACTCAACACGCTGAAAAGTCCGGCACAACATCGTCATTTTCGTTAACAGTGGGCGAAAAGTTACTTTTATCCTCATCACCAGAAACTTAATAAGTTTCTTTAATAATTGGCTCGTACATGTACGGCCTTACCGGCCCAGAATCGTCTATTTCTTCGTTTCCAATATCGCTCAGTTCACTATCGTAAACAATGTCCATATTGAAACAAGCTCTCCTATGACATCACAAATCAAGGGACGCAACAATAAGTAAGGGAGATAAGCGATGCAATAAAAATTAATAAGCAGAAATATGAATTGAAAAAAAGTACTTTTACTAATTTTTTTTTCTGATTACAACATTACCAGGTTACTATTTGATAAGTGTAGATTTGAAAATTAACCAATTCTGAAACTTGTTGATTTGCCCTTTAAGCCCACCCACGTCCCGCCTACCTCCTCTCACCAGCTGTGATTCAGTGAAGTCCCTTGTCAATCTAAATTATGAACTTTGATTCGTAAAACTGGTAATGAAACTGCATAGTTTTTTCATTGAATACTACTTAAATTGAAAACAACTTCCCATTTCAAATGTGCAAGTTGGAACACAGCTCTCTGTCACCGTTTTTTCTTTCAGAATTCGTTTTGTCATCTGTTTTCGCACTCCGAGTACAGTGCGGTCAGGAGAACTCGTACCCTGGAGATCTCGTACCATAACCTATATGTTAGGAGTTCTCCACAGAACTCCAGCATTTGGCATAATACCGGCAACCGCCCCTCCACTATACCGCCCTATGTATACATGTAGTATTTTTTAACGATTAAAAGATAATGAAATTCTGTGCTTTATTCCGTAGACCAATATTGTATTTGATGTATCGTATATATATGGAATGAATCCATAAGAAATAAAAAAATCTTTTGATGCAAGATTTAGATTTTCGTGGGTTTTCGTGATATAGTTGAGGGGCGTTTTCCAGTATTATGTCCAGCATTTTCTCTTTTTTCCCTCAAATGTTTTGAAAAGCCTTCTTTCTTTGGTTCGTTAAAAATTGGGGTTGTGTGGTAAAGAAATAATAGATCCTTCCTCGGATGCCCAAACTGCGCCCCTCTATGCTCTATCTGGGAACAAAACTATAAATATGTAGATGATTTACAAAAAGTAAAATAAATGCACAAGTAAAATAAAATATCTTCTATTTCCATCAAACTTTATCGAAATTCATGTGTACATTAGTATTAAACTTCCAAAACTTGATAAAAATTAACAGCATGTCGACAAACTGCTGCCATTTTTTGTGTGCCTAACTCTGCCCCTTGGAGTGAAGTAACAAATTCTTTCAAGTCTCAAAAAATAAGGTAAACTTATAATTACTGTTAGTTAATGTGCTTTTGAACAAATGTAACTTCAACATTGAGCTGTTTTAGAATAAATAACTGCAAGAGTTTGCCATTGTTTTAATGTGATCTACTAGTTCCGGTAGCGTTGATAAAGGTGGTGTACCAGTGGTTACAGTATTAGGATGCACCTTTCCTGGTAACCTGCATCTGAGAGTGGTGCGAGGTACATTCAATATTTAGCATCCCTTTTTACTGGCATTTTCTTCATTACAATTTCTTGGTAAGCTTGCATCATGGGAATATTGTTTATTTGTTCTTCTGATCCTTCATGAGTTGGGCTTGAATTAAAACCCTGTACCAAACAATCCCTGGTTTTTACAACCCAGAGGAAGAAGCCTTCTGAAAACACTGCTGGAAATGGAGAAAATTCTGGTAACCAGCATTTTTCCCTTTTCCCACAATATTTTCTACTCTTCTAAAGTCAAGTTCCAATTTCCGAGTCGCATTTAATTTGTTGTCTTCAAATTGTTTCAATTTGGAAAAGTCTAAAATTTTGTCGTTTGGTAAAGAGTTTAAATGGAAAAAGCAAATATCAGTTAATGACCTTCGGACCAAAACCTATCTGTAAAGGTATGTTTGGCCTTAGAGAAATTTGTTTTGTGATGTGATTTTCATTCATAAAATGTAAACATTTGCAGACAAAAGAGTTTTAAGATGTGTTTACTTTCACATTTTATGACTTTAGAGGTTATTTTTAAGAAGAAAAAAATAAGCATTATGAAAATACAAAGAAAAACATTAAGTAGACATAAAAATTGAGACAATTATCTGCATGTATCTCATTTTGGGTCGAAAATCATTGCAGTGTATTTACTATGATGTAGTAAAAATTTTTCTCATTGTCAGTTTCGCGCATGCTGAAACATCACGAGATTTTGACGAAAACAAGAAAGGTGGCAGAGTTAGGAAAGGGATGCAGTTTGGACATCTGACTATATACCCTATTTATTTCACAAGAGGTAGAGCAGGTGGTTAAAAAAACATGCCATGTTTTATTTATATCTAAAATCAAAATTGGTAAAAAGAACATTAAGGACGTATATGACAAATTTTTCTTGCAGAAAGATTTTTTTAAAACTTTGCACATACAAAGCTCATTGCGTCTCTAGGAGATCACAGTAAAAAAAGATGTGGGTACCTGTGCTCGTTTCTGAGAAATTTGCCTTTGAAAGGGTGAAAAGGGTATATACAGTCCCAAAATTCGGCTTATATTGGATTTATAGCGTTTTTCTTTAATAGTCAGTTAAACAGGAAAATTACAGGAAAAATATACAAATGTACATCATTTTAATGAAAACTTGTATATATTTTATAATTTGCACAAAAAATATGTGAAAGCCGGGTTTTGAGCATGATAAATGTACAGATACGCATGTTAAGATATAGACCATTGAGTTAAAAAGGGAGATAATTAAGGGTTAATCTTAAAAAAATACATACTTTCTAACGTACAGAATTTTCTTAAAATGTTCACACTTACAGTATTTATAATTCTAAACAATAAGAAAAAATAAAAATGGTACCTACCCGTGCTTACTTTGTCAGAAACCAAGGTTGAAGGTCACAGTGGAAACTATTTTTTCAAGGAAAAAAATTAGATAAAAGCTCAACAGACATGGTGGGGAAAGGAGAAGTTGCTCAATAGGAGCGATTTCGCCTTTTCCAACAATAGTTTTCAAAGTGGAAACAGCTATACTTCCACAGATTTAAATTTCCTGCCTTTGTTTCCTTGTTAGGTGTGTATCGCCGTGTCGGCAGCATTTTAATCATTTCTCGATGACGGTTCAAAGATCCATTTTTTTTTTTTTTTTCTTCGCAAATACTACCCGAACAAAGTGCTACTTGTTTCAGTGCACAAATAATATTACCATTATATGCAAAAGAATGCATAGGTGCACTTTTGATTCAATATCCACAACAAAAATACATGCGCAGCAGGATGCGTGCCAACATGTGTCACATACGTCGTTTAGACACTATTCGGAATTATGTTCACCTACTCTAAAACAATCGTCAGGCCATCAAAATATGAATGATTTATCTAAATAAATTGAAAGTAATCAATCTAGAAAAATATATGTGGGGTATGGGTTCTCTGAATTCCCTGAGAATGATGCAGTTTACCAAGCAAGTCATCATATAATTTATAATGGATTCATAAAATATATCATGTCTACCAAATGGCAAATTAGCTGAATCCCAGGGTGTAATGGTCCTTGGACATGCAGAAAATTGACAAATATCAAAAAGTCTCAACTCACATCAGCCTGCGAGGATTGTGCTGGCTGACGTGGGTCAATACTTTTTTCAGATGCTTAAAGCCCTTTTTCACACACCATGGTTCATTTACTGTATAAGTAGTAATTTTTGCGATGTGGAAATTTTTGCAATTTCGCGAATATGAAAAATTTGCAAACTTCTCTGTTCGCGTACTTTAAAACAAGTATACCAACATAAAACGAGTGTCTTTACTTCAAAAACATTTCTTAGCACAAAATGTCTGTAATCGGTCATTCGCAAATTTTTCGACAGGCATATATATAATTATATCCACATATACAGTACTTTTCAGGATACGTCAAAGTAAAAATGAACTGTACACGAGGATTATTAAAGGATACAGGAATAGTATCAGCAAGCCGTTTCTACAGCATACTGAACTCAGGACATGTGACTGGACCTTTGAATTTTATAAATGGCACAAGGATAGAGCCGACTAATCCTAAGAAAGACGACTCATTTGACCTTCAGTATCCTGCTACAGGTGAGTTTTATATGGATGCTCATCAATTAACTGTGTACCAAAAGACCCTTGGAAGGAAGGCTTTTGAAAACATTGTGGGAAAAGGAGAAAATGCTGGTAACCAGCATTTTCTCCTTTTCCCACCATGTTTTCTACCATACCAAAGACATAAATCATTGTTCGAGCTACATTTAAATTGTTGACTGCAAGTGTTTTCAGTTTGGTCCTGTATAAAATTTAGTCATTTTGTAAAGGGTTAAACTACTGTAGTATTTCTTCAGAGCTCCAGATAAGAGGGAGTGATAGTATTCTAAAGTCATTATTTCTCTTCAAAAACCTATGTTGTGGGTACTCATTAGAATCGTCTCGATGAGACGATTCTAATGAGTACCCACAAAATAGGTTTTAGTGGAGAATTATTAATATTTTCATTTTTGAAATCAAAATTACTCCTGCTATCTGGAGCTCTGTTCCTCTTTAACCTGGCTGTTTTAAACGAAGGCATCAAAGTATTGTCATAGCTCTGTTATTGTTTTCATCTTCATCATGCAATAACTTAGACATTTTATAGTACATTTTGTAGTATCTCTGTCATTACTAAAGTTGCTTCAAAGTCGGACAAGTTGTAAACTATCAAATAGTGGAACCCATACCAGTACAGCAGGTAACCATCAAAATATTTTTGACAAAGTTATACCCCTTTGTCAACTTTGAATTTTCACTGAAAATCAATCCATTTCTAAAGCAACACAGCCAAGCTTTGGTACATGCATGCTGTGCTCTTCATTTTATACTCTACTTTGATATGCAGAAAATATAGACAAGCAAAAAGTTTTGACTCTTGTCAGTCAGCGCGGACTGCGCAGGCTGACATGGGTCGATACTTTTTGCAGAGTGAGGGATCATGCACCCCCTTTCCACATAGCTTGGCTTATTTCTGTTCAATATGAAGAACCTGATAAAAGCAATATCCACACTTTATCGACCATACAAAAAGACTAAAGTAAATCATTTTTACAGCTGTTTTGAGTTTGGGCCAGAATATCATGCAAAAAATATATGAGGGCTGTTCGATATGTAATGTGTATTGTACCACAGCGCGATAACGCTTTGCACGATTTCGTGGATGATGATACGCTTGAATAGCTCTATTCAATATCTTTCCAACGGTATAAACACGAGCCTTCAGCTCCACATAGTTTTAAACTTACAGTCATTTCAATAGAGCTAGTCGTTGACCACTGTTGTAAAAATGGTTGGGAAACGGATTAAGAATATTGAAGAAATTAGAGCTCATATAAAAGTTCGCACAAAACTCGGTCATTCGGTAATGCAGATTTTTACTGAATTGGGGGAAGTTTATGGGTCTGATAAGGTATCTTATGAGATAGTTCGTAGTTGGAGAAAGAAATTTCTGACTGGCACAGAGTCCGTCAAAGATGCAGCAAAATCTGGCCGACCTGTGACTTTAACAGGCAAGGCAAATGTCTCAAAAGTCAGGGAAATAATTGAAAGTGATGGCAGATACACGATTCGTGATATTGCCAACACTGTTGGCATATCGCTATCGTGGGTGCATTTCATTTTGATGTGTATTTTGAAAGTACGAAAGATTTCTGCCAGATGGATACCGCATATATTGACAGATGACCAAAAATGGGTACGAGTACAAACCGCTAAGCAATTGCTCAAAATGTTTCCCAAATTCAATCAAAGACAATTTGCAAACATTGTTACTGGTGACAAAACATGGGTTCACTATTTCGAACCAGTAAGAAAAATTGGAAACAAAATATGGCTAACTAAACACGGTAGAAGGCCTGTAGTTGCCAAAAGAAGCACAAGCACAAAGAAGGTTCTTTATTGCATATTCTTCTCATGTGATGGTATAGCCGTACAAATTCCGGTGCCGAAGGGCAAAAGTGTTACAGGTCGGTATTACCGTGATGTTATACTAAAAAAGGTCAAGAAATATTATCTTAAACGACGCCCTGTGTCAGGATTTAGGCATGTTCGTCTACTTCATGATAATGCTCCATCACATACATCTGAGCTTGTGAAGTAATTTTTGAAGTCGGAGAAGGTTACCGTCTTGCCACACCCACCATACTCTCCAGATCTAGCCCCATGCAACTTTTTCCTTTTTCCAAAACTTAAAAAGTTCTTATCTGGTCGTCGTTACAAGTCCTGACAAGCCCATGGCTCAGCCATCAGTCAGTTCCTCAGAGGTCTACCTAAATCAGCGTACCGTGACACATTTCAGAAATGGATTCAGAGATTGAAGTTATGTATTTCAAACCGCGGAGAATACTTTGAAGGGATGTAATGTTCATTTCACTATTTGAGTCGAATGCTTTTGAGATATCGTACAATACACATTACATATCGAACAACCCTTGTATGATCGTGCATTCAAGATCACCTGACATATTCTGTGCTATCTTACCTTGATCTACAATGTCTTTAAATACATCTGAAGTGGTGCCTAGCAAACAAAAGATAAATGATTTACTAAATATTTTAACTGATTGACTGACTGAATGGTATTTTACGCCATTATCGACATTATTTTCAGTAATATCACAGCTATTTTAATCATGTGTGTCCTGGGTTTCACCAGCACTAACCTAGGGCTCTGAAGTGCCTATTCAAGGACAAAGTTTACTTTCATTTGAAAAACATTTGAATTGTCCTTTGCAGATTCATTCAATGTGGAAAAGTCTATACAGTGTATTAAAGTCCATAGCATTATACCAAGCAAGTCATCACATAATTATGGATTCATAACATCCATTTTGCCTGACAGTTGACTGATTCATGAGGTAGAATGTCCTTTGATATGCAGCAAATGTAGAAAAGCAAAAAGTTTTGACTCTTGTCAGCCAGCGCGGACTGCACAGGCTGACATGGGTCGATACTTTTTGCAGATGAATCTAGACTTTTCCACATTGAATGAATTTGCAAAGGATATTTCAAGTGTTTTTCAAGTGGAAGTAAATTTTGTCCTGGAATAGTTTGAAAACATCATGGAAAAAGGAGAAAATGCTGGCTACCAGCATTTTCTCCTTTTTCCACAATGTTTTCAAAAGCCTTCTTTTGCAGGGTTGCTAATATTCTGGATTGTTTGGTGAAGGAATAAACACCATTTTCCTAATGCGCTGCTCAAATTTCTGTTACAGGTGAAGTCTTGAAAAGAGTGCAGAATTCTGACACAGATGATGTCAATGAGGCAGTACAATGTGCGAGATCTGCATTCCAGTCATGGTCAGCTAAACCAGCATTTGAACGCGGGCAAGTACTGAAAAGAGCTGCTGACATCCTAAGGGTACTAGAAATTATTTTGGCACGGTTGTTTTTTTGTAACACTGGTTTGCTCTATTGTATTTTCCCTGTCTCAACATGTCCCGATAATAACAACAAACACATATATTTGGTGCATGCCATTGGGAAACCAACCGAATGATGTATTGCATTCGCTACATTGTTCAAATACAATGGTTGAATTAATATTGTTACATAACAATTCCATATGACTACATCGTAATTAAACAATTCATATAAACCTGGCCAAACATATACCCTAACATAGTGATGAACTATCTACCATGAACTATTAACCCTCTTAAGTCATCTGTGAGTTACATAAATTTACAAGAATTTGCCATGTAATTAGTACTAAACCGTAAGAAAAGAAGAAGAAATATTTTATATAGAAAAAACACGTACGGTCGCTTGTCGGTCCCAAGGCTGAATGGACGTCACCTGATAACACGAACTCTACGTGCATAACTTAAGCACCACCTATCGGAACTTATTCCAATAGGGAAAGTAATTTTCATCTAATTCATAAACTCGAACGATGAATAATTACATTTCAACATTGTTACAGTTATATCACAGGTGCTAGTGCAGCTATCCATACTTTCCCAGAGTTTCTGTTACCAGTACTTTGCAGAATGTTCTTCCCAAGCCAATGGCTGCTTTTCCAGATAACTATTGTTAAATCAATGATCAACTCTGATAGAGGAATGAACGACTATCATCAGTCCTCGGAAATACTTGGCTGAGCTAGGGATTCCCTGTTTCACCAGCTGTGCTACGGAGGCTTGACTCTAGTGATTCATAATAACTCATTGTCCTTTAAGGTGTTCAAAAATATCACTGACAAGCACAAGAAAAACAGAAAATACAAATGTCTATTTATAAAAGGTGCAGAGAACTTGAAGGTGTAGAAAATGATAAAATTTCTTCTTGAAAGGGTATAAAAGATTGTGAGAAATTCTTGTTACGCTTCTATGGACAAACACAGTTTGAATCATAGAGAAATATTCATCTGTTCTATGTAATCGTTTGTAGAATTTACAATGTACGTAAAAGACATAAATTTTGTTATGAAGTGTATTAGAAAGGTTGGAAAATTTAAACTTTCCTGTCTATGAATGTCATGACATTTTTCAGAGAAGACTGGAAGAATTTGCGCAGATAGAGACCCTTGACAATGGAAAGCCAATTTGGGAGGCTCGAGCTGATATCCAGGGCTGTGCAGATACGATTGAGTATTATGGGGGTATAGCGTCCAGGTTAGTGGGTATGTAGGGATAATTTATATCAAATAAATGACACAACATACATGTAGCCTTTTTTTCTGCCTAAATCTGACACTTTATGCTTTTAACCTTTATAATACCGAAAATAACCGAGCAGACATTTTCATTACAGACACCCTTTGAAGATGGTTGCTATTGCACGTTTTGTGGAGTCTGATCTTGATCTACACTGGCTGCAAAGACATCTTTCACTTTGTGAAATGGGCTTTAAGGGTTACTTTGCAGCTTTTATTTCAGAAAAATTTGACACTGAAAAGAAATCTTGCCTTGTATGTGATTTAATTTAGTGTTTGATAGCGTAAGGTCTGTCTGCAAATAGCTTGTACTTTATCAAACAGCAAAACTGTAGGCTTGCCCATATTTAGAACATTTGCAGAAGACAGATTAAAGATGAAATGTGCTTTTTACCTTTCCAGGGTCATATTTTATTGTATGAGTCATATTTCAGTTGTCATCTACAACCGACTTGAATTTGTACGAGTGTAAAATTTTGTCGCTTGATAGAGAGGTTACCCTTTACCAAACTACAAAATTTTGGACCAGACCAAATTAAAAGCATATATGCAGGCAACAAGTTAATTATAACTAAGTGATAATTTCTGTCTTTGATACAGTGGAAAACATCATGGTTACCAGCATTTTCTCCTTTTCCCACGATGTTTTCAAAAGCCTTCTTCTATGGGGTTGTTAAAACTGGGGATTGTGTGGTAAAGACTTAATGTTCAATTGTAGGTGAATACATTCCAACTGGAGGTGGTAGTTTTGCCTACACAATCCGAGAACCATTGGGAGTGGTGGGTGGAATTGGGGCCTGGAATTACCCCATCCAAATGACAGCATGGAAGTCTTCCCCAGCGTTAGCCTGTGGCAATACTTTCATACTAAAACCCTCACAGTTCACACCATTGACGGCAGTAATGATGGGAGATGTTTATAAAGAAGCAGGTCTACCTGACGGCTGTTATAATGTTATTCAGGTAATATAATCTTAAATAAAAGACAACAGGAATTTATTTTACTACTGAACTACTATTGTTTTCAGTGTATTACAACCATGATGAATTTTCTTATCTTACACAAATTTGAGAGGAGCAAATAGTGTCGTTTTTGGTCAACACTCTGTAATCATACACCACATTTCTAACATATTGCAGCATAATTGCTGCCCAAGATTTTCTACTTTTCCCACATTTTTTTTTTTCCTCATTCTTTTAAAGACATCTTTCATTAGTTGAGCTATACGAAAATGTCAGCTATGAATGCTGTCAGTTTGGAATCCCAAAGTTTGTCGACCATGGGAAAGAAAACGTGAGAAAGGAGAAAATGCTGGTAACTAGCAACTTTTCTTTTGCCATGATTTTTTTTTTAACCCTTTTTGAGACATTTTTGATGAGATAAGCAACATTGAATCTATCTGCTGTGCATGCCATCAATTTAGACAAACCTAAGATTTTTCATCTACTACAAGGATTATATATTACCACAGTTTGTATCGGTTTTCATCACAGGGTGAGGGTGAGACAGGTGCCCTATTATCTAACCATCCTGATGTTGATAAAATGTCGTTTACTGGGAGTGTGCCAACTGGCATGAAAATTATGAAAGCTTGTGCTGAGGTAAGGTGCGATGAATGGAAGGGTGAGACTCTATTGGGTTTTGATTTCTTGTGTAAAATAAATCTTGAATTTGATTTCTATATGAAATTTTATTGAATGAATTGGAAATTTTGTTCAGTTTTGGTTTTGCATTAAAAATCTTTTTACTTTTATAGATTTGCCGTTATAAATTTTAAACAGACAATTTGAAAAAATAACATTCTTGGGATAGACAATATGAGTTCAGGTTTTATGGTATGTTTAGTATTAATAGATTTGTGTAAAAACATTGTAGCAAAAGTAGGAAGGCTGTCTGCTGCAGAACCATTGATTGTATAGTGTTATTATTTCATTTATATTGAGGTGACCAGTACACCTATCTATGCTTTCCTGGATGGATTTCTTTTACCATTACGCACAATATTCTTCCAAAGCCAATTGCTGCTTGCCCATGTAACCGTCATCAAAACATGATCAGCAGTGAGAGAGAAATGAATCCTGTGTTAACTCTTTACCAAACGACAAAATTTTAGACTGGTCCAAATTGAAAGCATTTGCAGACGACCAAATTAATTTTACTCAAAAATTGAAATTTGTTCTGGGAGGGTAGAAAACATTGTGGGAAAAGGAGAAAATGCTGGTTACCAGCATTTTCTCCTTTTCCCACGGTGTTTTCAAAAGGCTTCTTTTTCCGGCTCGTAAAAACCAGGCATTGTTTGGGAAAGGGTTAATCATCAATCCTAAAAAAAATATGGCCAAGTTGCGCATTTGAATTGGCAACCCCCTGTTCTCAAGTCCTGTATGCCACCAATTGAGCTACAAGGCTCAGGGCTGCAGGACCAAAATACATACAATCCTTATAAATTAATTTACCATTTAATGCACATGTATCGTTAAAAATAAAATTATTTTGCAGGGTATCAAACATATAACTCTAGAACTAGGAGGTAAATCTCCGCTTATTATATTTGATGACTGCCATATAGACAATGCTGTAACAGGAGCCATGTTGGCTAATTTTCTGTCTCAAGGTCAGGTAAGGTTAGACATATTAGTAAAGTTTTAGCTCTAATAAGTGTAATTTGGTTTGAACATAGTTTTTTAGGATGTAAAGTTGAACAGTTAAACTTCTTTTCTATTGATGGCATGTTTGAAAGTGGGAAGTTGAAGGAATATTTTTGTTGTTAATATGTATGGGCCATGCTGTGCGAAAAGGGGGTTTCATGCATCTGCCAAAAGTATCAACCCATGTCTGATTGTGCAGTCTACACAGGCTGACATGGGCTGAAACTTTTTGCTATTTGTAAATTTTCTGCTTGTGAAAGGACCATTCTACCTCGTTATTTAGTCGATTGTTAGACAAAATTGATTTTACTGATCCTAATTATGTGATATGTTGGGTATAATGTATGACATAGATGCATTAAGCCCCATTTTGTTAGAGCATGGCTCAGATTTATATAAATTTTTTTGTATTTTCACTTGTCACTTTTTCCCTTGAAAGAATATGAATTTTGTGCTCTTATGGTGAATTTACATCCAAATTTACTGCAATATTGGAGACTTTAGCGTAGGGTAAAGGGTTGGCTTCTCACGTCAAAGGTGCTGGGTTCAAACTGTGTAATGTGTGGGGTCAGTCTTGATTGATTGATTGGTTTTTAATGCCATTTTCAACATTATTTCATTTATATTGCTGTGGCCAGTGTACCTATCCATGCTTTCGGGAATTTCTTTTACCAGTACTCCACATGATATTCTTTAAAAGCTACTGGCTGCTTTCCCAAATGACAATTGTTGAAACAATCGCCATCTGTGAGAGAAGAATGGATCCTGTCACAATGACTATCATCAGTCCTTGGAAAGAAGTTGGCCGAGCCTAGGATCAAACCAGTGACCCCCTGCACTCAAGTCCTGTATGCTATTGATTGAGCTACCGGGGCTTTGTTGGATCAAAGTTAGTTTCTACCATCTGCATGGCGGGAGCAACTGTCAAGCATTATTCATATGTTGTCACTTGTTTTCCAAATTCTGTGTTAAAAAACCCGTACATAAATTTTTAAGTAATCTTACTGTTGCCCACAGAAGTAAGCCTGCATCTCCTATGTTATGGATTATACATGTATATTTTAAATAGGTGTGTTCGAATGGCACTAGAGTGTTTGTTCAGAAGAAAATTCTAGATGTTTTTCTAGAAAAACTGATAGAACGGACAAAGAAAATGAAAATTGGTGATCCCTTTGCAGAGGATACGACAGTTGGAGCCACAATCTCTAAACAGCAAGCAGACATCGTGATGAAATATATAGAAATTGCTAAACAGGAGGTACAGTGTAATGATTCTTGAATATTGCAGTTTTTTCATTCAACTCTTTACCACATAAAAAACATTTTAACCCAGTCGAAAGCATTTACAGATGACAACTTGAATGTTATTCACGACTTAAAATTTGTACATCCAACAATGTTTTCTACCCATTCAAAAACAAACTTTAATTTCCAAGTCGATTTATTTTGTCATCTCGGTTTCAATTTGGTTGAGGATAAAATTTTGTCGTTTGGTAAAGATTTAACCAAAATTCCTGCAATTTTAGACAAAGTGCATTTTTATCACTATCTATTTATAATACAATAAAGTTTTTATAACCCCGAGGAAAAGAGCCTTTGAGAATGAGAAAATAATGGTCCCAAGTAATTGTTTCCTTTTTCCACAATGTCTGAACCCTTTTATGATGAAATGCTCCTACTCATTTGTGCAACATGTAAATTGTCGTCTCCAAATGCATTCAATTTTTGTGAAGTCTAGAACTTGTCATTCAATAACTAGGTTCCATCGTCAATGCCTTGTGCCAGGCAGTATCTTTACCACACAATCCCAAGTTTTAAAGACCCAGCAAGAGAAGTCTTTTGAATACATGGTTGGAAAAGGAGAAAGTGCTGTTACCAGTATTTTCTCCTTTGCCCGCAATGTTTTCTAACCTTTCTTAGAAAAATCTTGTCATTTTATCCACATTTAATTTGTCATCTGCAAATGCTTTCAATTGAGACAAGTCTTCTTAAGATGGTGTCGTGTGGCAAAAAGTTGGGTTAATGCAAACTTTTTTTATGATCAAATAAGTTCATAACCCTTTACCAAACTACAAAATTAAGACTTGGCCGTATTGAAAGAATTTTTGTAGATGACAAAGGATAGCCTGGAATTCAGTCAAGTGGTTTTCTCCTTTTATATACATGTCAAAAGTAGTAATAATGATAAGGAACTGATTTTATCACATTACCTCCCTTGTTTTCAGTGCAATATACCTGTTATGAATTTTCTTATCTTATACACGTTTGATACCACAATTGTATGACGTCACATTTGAAGTCATTGTGCACATATTTCATAAAAGTAAATGGGTTATATGTATACTATGGTGGATTTATCTATAAATGGTTTTGCATCTTCTTAGCTATAATTTGTTAAATATCGTCATGTAATAAAAAGTCTGACATTTGTTGGTGTTTGAGATAAAATGTTATTAAACTTGTCTAGATAATGGCTCGCTTAATAACATTTACCGTAGACTCTTTTAATAAAATTTTATCTCAAACACCAACTCATGTCAGATCCTATTTCCAGTTCATTGCCATAGATATATGTATGATACAGTATTGATTGTGAAAGGAGACCGTGATATGGAGTGATTAAAAAATTTTTACTGCACAAATCTAAGCTAGGCAAAGGATTATTTCCATCTTTAAAATAGTAAAAAACATTGTGGGAAGCAGATAAATTTTTGGTTATCAGCATTTTCTCCTTTTTATAAGCCTGAAGGGTCATATTATGTTACGGCCCCGGTAGTCCATCCATTAGCAATTTCTTGTGTGTGCAACTCCTCCTACAATTTCCATTGGAATAAGTTCAAACTTACCACAGTGAATCTCTATGATGTGTAGTTGTGCATGTGACTTTTTACATTTCGATCTGTTTAGGCGTTCTAAAGTTATCTGCCCTTGAATTCTGAAATAACCAATTTCTTGTGCGTCTTTCTTCCTCTACAGTTTCTATCAGAATAACTTGAAGCTTACCACAATAAGTCTGTATGATGTGTAGTTATACATGTAACTCTTCACATTTGTTTCTCTTTAGGCGTTCTAGAGTTATCTGCCCTTGATTTCTGACAAGCTGCTTTGGGCGTATATGCGCCGGTCTGCGAAGCTCTTGTCTAACAATGTTTTCAAGAGCTTTAGTCCTTTGGGAATGCAGGGTTATTGTTGAACAGTTAATGTTGTATATATTTCACAGGGTGCACAAATTCTTTGTGGTGGAGAAAAAGTAGTCCCTGAACCTAGGTTTGCCGGAGGACAATTTATCTCACCTTGTATTTTAACTGGTTGTCATGACAACATGACTGTGGTGAGAGAGGAAGTATTTGGACCAGTGTTGTCTGTTTTAGAGTTTGATTGTGAAGATGAGGTGATAGAAAGAGCTAATAATACTCAGTTTGGATTGGCTGGTGGTGTTTTTACTAGGTAAGGATACGCTTCTGACGAATACATTACTGTCTTTTTATTATATTCTTATCAGTGAAATACTGGGATTTCACAGTAAATAGTGGTGATAAATATGGCATCATCACTAGTGACGATATAGTTTTAGAATGTTTGCTGGAACTACTTTTTTCCTATATTGCTCATATTGTACCATTCATGATAATTATTAGAATAAAAAAGGGTGAATTAGGAATATAATAAAGAGGATAATGAACTGGTTGCGTGTGATATTAAAAATCTGTCTCTCGAACGGGGTTCGATGCAGTAAAATTATCGTCCTTTGGACTCGTTTTTTCAACCGCATCAAACCCCATTTGAGTGACAGATTTTTTCACACACAACCAGTTGATTATCCTCTATTTATTTGTGTTATACAAGTTTCACTGGAAGAGACTCATGTTTTGTGATTTAGTCAAGAGTTTACCCTTTAAGTCTTTATCAAGTTTAGACTCATACATACGGAAAGCATTTGTATTACTCGAACAAATTGACATGAAATAAAAGACCTTTATTACCATATACTACACGCTTGAATTACTGTCCAAACTTTGCTTCGGTTTTTGTTGTCTGAGTGCAGAACTATGTGAATGATTTTCAACTCTTCATGTGGCTAATAGATTTGTCATGTCTTTAAAGAATGCATGTACTTAAAATACCTGAAATAAACGTGATGTTGTTGAATTGAATTGGTACGTGGCGGATGACACTGATCTAAGATGCACTTTCTGTGCAGTCTGATCCTGATCCATGCCATCTGCGAAAGTCTCTTGTTTTTACTATGGTATATAAAGGGTAAAACTGGACATTTACCTTTAATAGAATTTCTGTACCGTCCGAGTATACACAATGAAAAAATATTCATTCTCTAATTATTCTTTGCATAAAGGTCAATTTCAGGTGAATTTGTTCGAGTAATAGATGACATATGAAATGGCTCAAAAGATGGGATTAGTCTTTGAAAGGTCCATGATATGCTGTTTAGCTTCAATGATTTCTTGATTGTTGTAAGAATTACAAATAGATGTATATACTCTCCTTGCAAAATTTTGCTATATTTAAGGAGGTAAATCTGCAATGCTTTTGTTCTTCTTTTTCAGAGATTTAAAAAAAGCTCACAGAGTTGCCTCCCTTCTTCAGGCTGGTTCCCTGTATGTCAATAATTATAACTTTATCCCAGTTGGGGTACCATTTGGTGGGTACAAGAAGTCTGGGATAGGCAGAGAAAATGGACCAGATACGCTAGATTATTACAGCCAAGTTAAATCTGTGTTTGTGGAAATGAACAATATTGAAGCCCCATTTTAGGTCTTTCTAGTCTGAAATTATGGTATTTAACCTGGGTCTGTATTTACCAACCATTCTTAAGAACATTTTTAATTTCCAATATTTTCTAAATTTGAGAGTAACACAACTTATTATTGGCTAAACCATTTGTTTTAGCCTTGATTGGCTAAACCATTTGGTTTAGTCTATCAGAAGTTGTTTTACTTTTAAATTTAGAAAATTCTGAAGGATAAGGCCAAGAACGTTCTTAAGAACGGTTGGTGATTATGAACCCTGGTACACCCCATAGTACAGATAACTGGCCCCGAATGCAATTAGCTTTTGATGGGTCACATGCGGGTACTGAGACAATCAACCCCCAAAAAAAGAAAGGAGAAATCTCCATAAAAATTTGATGTGCATGTTTACACTCTCATATTTTCACAAATTGACCACAAAACTAGAGTTTGAACATACCTGTTGTGTGTGTATTTAATAACCCTTCGTTTTGAATACAAATAGTTTCAATGTGAACGCAAAACACAAGAAAAAACAACTGAATTCATCTTTTAATCAAGACGTTTATGTTTCCCAAAATAGACACAAAATGGCTGCCAAACACGATAAATTTCTTTATTTTTTGGAGATTTACATGTCATTAAGGACTTCTTAAAGCACTAAATGAGTGAGCACCCCTCTTGAGCTGGTGAGCAGCATTTTTTCCTTTTCCCACAATGTTTTCTACTTTATCAGAGACGTAGTCCATCATTTCTGTTACATTAAAATTGTCACCTTTGACAAGTCTACATTTTTGTCATGTGGTATAGGGTTAATTTATCTGGTTTGTCCAATAATTAGCCAGGCTGTGTTCAGATTCATATGGTGAAAAAAGTTTGTTACATATTCAGTAAGTTAACCATATACAAAACAGTTCCGGGTTTAACCCTTAGGCTGCTAAGCACGACTCACTGACCTTTTGCGGGCAGTGTAGATCAAGATCAGACTGCACAGAACGTGCAGTCTGATCTTTGATCAATACTGTCCGATGAGATATTATTCCCAAAAACATAACTTTGAAATAGCAATACTTGGGTTTTTAATAAATTGAAAATTTATTTTCAGTTATTAACCCTTTACCACACAATGACGACTTTTAACACCCCTGATAGAGAAGGCTTTTGAAAACATTGTGGGAAAAGGAGAAAATGCTGGTTACCAGCATTTTCTCCTTTTCCCACAATGTTTTCTACCCTATCAAAGAAAAATCATTTCATATGATCCACATTGAAACTGTCATCTGCAAATGCTTTCAATTCGGACAGGTCTAAAATTTGTCGTGTGGTAAAGGGTTAAGCAGGATAAGACTTAACAACATTTAACCCTTTGCCACATGAAAAAATTTAGACCTGTCTAAGCTGAAAGCTCTTGCAGATGACATTATGAATCGGCTCTAATCAAGGTTCTCTTTTTTGATAGGGTAGAAAACATTGTGGGAAAAGAAAAAAATGAGGATTTCCAGCATTTTCTCCTCTTCCCCGTTTTCAAGTAATTTTTTTCAGGGTAAGTTGTATAGGTCTATGCATAAAATTGTTATGAAAGAGTAATTATTATCGTGTACCTACACAATGTAGGCATGTCATGTTCTGTATTGGGGAAAAAATTACTTTTCTTTTAACCAAAGAGAAGTAATTTATTGTTTACCCAGAAACTTGTGTTCAACCAGATTTTTACTTGATACCATTAGCCAGTAAAACACCGAAATTAATCAAACAAAATTTTCAATGTAGAAATAGAACCCAAATAAGTGCAATTTCAAGGTTTGCTCTTGTCTATAATGTCTCAGCAAAGCGGACAGTGTACATCAAAAATCGGACTCCACGTTTTGTACAGTCTGATCTTGATCTACACTGGCCGCAAAGACAGTTATAGTTTTGAAAGGTGCTATAAGGGTTTAACAGACTTAATTAATAACTATTGATAATAATATTAATAACTATCTTTTCCACCCAGTGTCCTATTGACAGTTTTAGTTTGTCAAAAAATAGCCTGTATAAGAATCGGTCTAATAATCAGAGAGGAAAAAAATGAAACATTCTTGTTAAGATTTACAGATTTGTTAACAAAATGCAGGATTAAGTTTATTAATAAATAAAGTAGTAAGTTTTCAGTTTGTTTTTTTTTTTCCCCCAACTGTCATTCCTTTTTTTAACTCAGATTTTGAAAGAGGGACAGTCCACAACTTAAATACCAGTACTGTAATCTTTGCCACAATAGCTTGTGTTTAACAACTTTGGTGGAGGAAATCTTTTGAGGGTACCACTGTATTGTTGAAAAAAGAAGAAAATGTTTATTACCAGAATCCTTTTCCAACAATGTTTTCCAAAGTTAAATGTCATCACTTGATCTACATTTGTCATGTATAAATGTGCCACCCTCTTGGAAAAGGTGTTTTTATGCCTCTACCCCATACATGTATATACCAGCAAGTTTCATATAATTCTGGATCCCTAAAATCCATTTTGTCTTACAACCAACTGAATCATGGGGTAGATTCTCCTATGACATGCAGAAAATTGACCAATATTAAATTCATCCATTCAGGTCATCCTGTGGACTGCACAGGCTGGCTTGGGTCGATACTTTTTGCAGATGTATCAAGCCCTCTTTTCACAATGGCTTTCATGCTTTTAGCTGTTGGCATGTAGTAAGGGTTACATCTTCGACTTGTATGTTACCAGCCAAGCAACCAGGCTTTGACTTCACTATTAGAAGTAATGGGCTTAAAAACAAAACAGTGATGCTAGTCTTTGGTACCTTATATCATAATTTATTGTTTATGAATTTAAAATACATTGACAAAATAACAACACTAAGGCAAATCCAACATGATAAAAACTTGATGATGATGAATAATGATGATGAATAGCGTTTTAAGGCCCGTCGACAACTTAGGTCATATTGGGCGCACTTACTTAGTAAACAATAATGCGAGGTGAAAATAACATACATGTGCAACAACATAAGACAAACATGATAAATGAGGAATGGACGAAACACAAAATGATGCCCCTTTTGTCGCCTTTTACGACATGCATGCTGTCACTTTTGTTCCGCCAGATGAAATGGCAGATGTGACGATCACGGGACTGCAGTGGTTTATTCTTATACCCCCGATTAAACCACACGGGGTCCCACAGGCCAATTGATTCCCATTCCAAACCCTATTTACACCGAGAAAAAAATACAGGATTTGGAATAAGAACTACCCAGCCTGCTGCAATCCTACGAATTACGAAGAAAGCAGCCGTTTGTCTCTAATTTTAGTCGCCTTCTACGACATGCCATAGAGAAAGGCCGAGGTCCTATTCTATAAATTAAAAAAAACCCGGGACCCCACGGGGAGATAAAAACTTGAATCATGTAATGCAAGTTAAATATTTTTTAAACTGCCTTGTCAATGAGGAAGAAACTTCTTGAAAACGTTGGGGGAAAAAGGAAAAAAAATGCTAGCTACTAGCATTTTCTTCTTTTCCAACAATGTTTTCATTCCTTCAAATGACAAATTTCATGTTTTATGTTACATTCAATTTGTCTGTAACAAGAATATTCGGTGAATATTGAATACAGAACAGTTTACTTAAAGATTAATTTGAATTATTGTGTAACTTAACAAGAGCACCCCATGCAGGTGCCAATGCTCAGCTGCAATCGTTTTTAGAAATAGATTGATTTTCAGTGAAAATTTCAAGTCGAAAAAGGGGCACTGATTCTCTGAAAATTTAAATCCAAAAAGGGGCATAACTGTGTCAAAAATATTTTGATGGTTACCTGCCTGTGTTGTACACAAAATGTCGAAGTTTTTACACTGTTTCCTAAACTAGAGGCCCTTGAGGGCCTGCAATTGCTCTACTGGCAGTGATTTTGCTTTTATGCTAACATACATTATGAAGTCATGATGCAAAAAGAAAAAAACACAAAAAACACAAAAATATGTTCTTGCAACTGGGCTTGAAACCACTATGACAGCATAAGTAGGCATGGTGAATTGAACAGTGAAAAAAAATGAAGTGCAATTTCTCAGAACTAAATGTTTGGAGTCCAGCCAAATTTGATAGGGTTTCAGTATGCCTTGTATTAATCAATCCTAACAAATTTCAAAGAAATGTGACTAATAATGAGGACTTTGTTGAGTAAACGATACTAAGTTATCAAATGGCTGCTTTTCCTGAATGGTTTACTAGATTTTCTTCACTTTTAATAGAGTTCAGTCCCTTGATGAACCAAACAACCTTTGCAAGTTTCAAAAGAATTAGATCAACACTGAACTTCATTGCCTAAACAAGAATTGGAAATTTATAACTTTGAATGGCTACTTTTCCCATACTGATTGTCAGATTTTTTTCAAAATCAATAGGGTTCAAGCTGTTTATGATACAAAGCAAATGTGCAAGTTTCATGAAAATCAAACCAAAAATGCCGACTTCATTGCGTAAACAAGAAATGGAAATTTTCAAATTTAAATGGCTACTTTTCCCATATTGTTTGTTGGATTTTTTTTTCAAAATCAACAGGGTTCAAGCTGTTGATGAGACAAAGCAACTGTGTAAGTTTCATGAAAATCCGACCACAAATTTTGACTTCATTGCATAAACAAGAAATGGAAATTTTCAACTTGAAATGGCTACTTTTCCCATACTGTTTGTTGGTTTTTTTTCAAAATCAATAGGGTTCAAGCTATTGATGAGATTAACAAACTGTGCGAGTTTCACAAAAACTGATTATGAATGCAGACTTTATCATGTAAACAAGAAATGGAAATTTTCAACTTGAAATGGCTACTTTTCCCATATTGTTTGTTGGATTTTTTTCAAAATCAATAGGGTTGAAGCTATTGATAAGATAAACAAACTCTGCAAGTTTTACTGAAATCTGACCACAAATGTAGTCTAGACTGCGTAAACAAGAAATGGAAATTTTCAACTTGAAATGGCTACTTTTCCCATACTGTTTGTTGGATTTTTTTCAAAATCAATAGGGTTGAAGATATTGATGAGATAAACAAACTGTGCAAGTTTCAAGAAAACCTGACAACAAATGCAGACTTTATCGCGTAAACAAGAAATGGAAATTTTCAACTTGAAATGGCTACTTTTCCCATACTGTTTGTTGGAATTTTTTCAAAATCAATAGGGTTGAAGCTATTGATGAGATAAACGAACTGTGCAAGTTTCACGAAAATCTGACAACAAATGGAGGCTTTATCGCGTAAACAAGAAATGGAAATTTTCAACTTGAAATGGCTACTTTTCCCATACTGTTTGTTGGATTTTTTTTCAAAATCAATAGGGTTGAAGCTATTGATGAGATAACAAACTGTGCAAGTTTCACGAAAATCTGACAACAAATGCAGACTTTATCGCGTAAACAAGAAATGGAAATTTTCAACTAGAAATAGCTACTTTTCCCATACTGTTTGTTGGAATTTTTCCAAAATCAATAGGGTTGAAGCTATTGATGAGATAAACAAACTGTGCAAGTTTCACGAAAATCTGACAACAAATGCAGACTTTATCACGTAAACAAGAAAAAGACTAACGGACGGACTGACGACGGAAACCCCGCCATGACAAACTCTGCTGGCTTTCAGCCAGTAGAGCTAAAAACAGCCGAGCTAATAAGCCGTACTCTTTGAAAAGGGGGTTACTTTATTTGCAGAAAGTATTAATCATTGTTAGCTTGCACAGTCCATGAAGGCTGACAAAGGTGAAACTTTTTCTTTTGCAAATTATTAATTTTGTCATGTCTAGGGACCCCACTACCTTATAATTCAGTCTATTGTTTGCTTGTTATAATGCATCTTGGAGATGTATTGAACACTCTTCTGGCAGAGCATAATATAAATATAATCAAAGCATTGAAAACACTGGTGTGGCATTTGTCAAGAAAGCCATTGTGTGGAATTACTAATTTGAAAAAAAATATATATTATTCAAATATTAACTTGAAAGTCAACCTACTAAGCAAATTAATACCTCTTTTTGATTAAAGGGAGAGTACTGGTGCCAAAGTTTGGATTATTTGTGTATTGATGGTCTCTCTTTGATCATTCACTGGAGGAGTCAGGAGTAATGTCCCTTGACAGTAGGATCCATGATGTGCAGAGAAAGAAACCATGTGTATATATATCGAATAAAATTAAGTTTATACCTGAAAACTATGATTTTGAGATATCTTAGGCTGTAAAGATCTAATTCCCAACATTACAATCAATTATTTTGATCTGTAATTCATGCACTATCAAATAGAGAAGCGTGCAATCATGGGACGAACAAGCCCAGGGACTAACTGGATTTGGAACGAACAACCCTGGAACCAAAGCGGTCAGTAGACAAATTTTGTGTGTATCATTGCGCCAATAGAAGGCTAAGAGCGGGTGAAGCTATTTTAAATCAAAAAGAAGTATTTCCATGATCGAAGGCCAATCCAGTTTATTTTAATACACCATTTCCAATTACATATCTGAGTGCTATCAAAAAACTCAATTGTCTGAGAAAAATTGAGTTTAATTTGGTTTATTTTCTTCAATTTTGCACAAAATACGATACAAGGTCTTCAAAATTCAATATTGAACTCATAGTGGCACTGTCTTCAACAAATGCCACAAAAACAAATGTCATACTTTAAAAAAAGGGGGGCTTAATGTGTCTGCAAAAAGTATCAATGCATGTCAACCTGTGCATTCTGTGCAGGCTGACATTGGTTGAAACATTTTGCTATTGGTCAGTTTTCTGTATGTCTATTGACATTCTTCCACAGAATTCAGTTGGCTGTTAGACATGATGAATTTTGTGGATCCATGATTATGCTTTGACTTGCTTGGTATCTTGGATTACGAAGATGCTCTAAGCCCCCTTTGGCCAGAGCATGGCTCAAATTTAAAAAAATACAGTGAACAAGTGCACATCAACAAGTGCACTTAACAAAAATTCAGGAAAGTAAGGAATGCAAGTTAGGCATATATGTAATGGAGCATAAATGAAGATTTGTCAAAACATAGCCTCCCAACATAAAACTACGAAACAATTCGAAGCAAAGAACTTTGAAAACTGCCTTTAAAAAATGAGGCTAATCAAATGTAAAAAAAAGATACAAGTTAAAACATCAAGGAAGAAGGAAAAACTATCATTCAACTTCTTTGCAATTTCTCTTTTTGCAGCAATGATCTCAATAGAAAGTTCTCCAAAGCAGATTTACAACAGGAGGTAATTCACCTACATACACAAAATTGCTTTTAGTATATACTTCAGAGCGACTTAAAAAGAGAGAAAGACTTGTTGTATACCATAAAATAGCCAGGTCCAGTCTGTAATAATTTATTAATTATTCCACATCACGCTCTCCTAAATGGTGTCTGCTGTTGTTCATTGGCTCTATCCGTTTATTGCTTCTGTTATTATTACCGCCTGGGGACATACAAGGGTTTCCTCATGATTATCACTTGTGCTGATAATCTAATTATAGATGTGTTTATCATATGACATCACAATGTTGATAATGATAGATTCGCACATTTTTCGACTTATTTCATATACGAAAATACAGTGACTTTCCTTAATCTGTTATTGCCATCAAAAATACATTGTGACCTTTAAACTATCCTCCAAAGTCATTGTGAATAACGCATATGAAACTTTTATGTCAATATTTCCAAAAATGGCACACAAACAAGGAGTGATCATTACTGCACAATCTAATAGATTTGACTATTAGAATTTTGTTATCTATTTTTGGTCAATTACATTTGAAAACCGATTACAGGGACATCTACTTTACCCAACTGTGAGATAGGGTACAGTAAATGCCGTTGGAATCGGTTTTCAAATGTCCACAGGCCGTCATTTTTAACAAAGTTACGTCTAAATGATAGAAAAGGAAAACATGAACAGACTGGAACCCAGGCTATCCCTAATAATGCCTCACACAAATATAATTGCCTTTGTGACCAATTTAGATCAAGATCAAAACATGCAGGGGAGAAGGGATCAATAGAGGTAAAACCACACAGAACTTTCTGCTGTATTAATTCAGAATATCAATTTTACTGCAAATCATGATTCATTTTGAAATTAGACAGCATTCACAATTGATGTTGAACACTGGTCTTAGATACTTTCGCCTTCTTAAAGTTTTCCACGTAAAGTTGACAAAGTTTGTGTTGCTGAATTATATAACAGTATCACTAGTATACCTATATTTGGATAGACATCTTTTTTGAAGAAATTAGGATCATGTCGATGTCCTAAATTTATTCAAGCTAATTTATTTCAACTTTATTGATGGATTTGGTGTCTGATAAGCCCATTTTTTTATTAGAAGAGTGTAGGGGGAGGGGGGGAGTAATTAGAGGGGAGAGTGATGATAGGAGGAATTAAAGTATTTATGTCATTTCTAGATTGAAAATGTCTGATCAGTTCATCTAGAGTTAAATCCAGTCCCAGGGTTTAAATCTAATACATGTGCTTACTAGTGCAATATATTACAATTATTTACAAACATATCTACATCAAAATTTACATAACAACCATGATAGACATTAAATATAGAGTTACTGAATACAAAATTAAACTTAGTCGAGGTTAATCCTTTACCACGCAGTCCAAACTTTTAACCACCTTGAAAGAGAAGCCTTTTGAAAACATTGTGGGAAAAGGAGAAAATGCTGGTAAGCAGCATTTTCTTCTTTTCCCACAATGTTTTATACCCAATGAAAGATAGAAAACAACATTTAAGCAACAATTAATTACTTCTGCAAATGCTTTCAAATTGGACCAGTCTAAAATTTTTACATTTCGTAAAGGACTGTTACATTAACCTTCTGAAACAAATTGTATGGTAACCAGACAACAAAATTGTAGACTGGTTTATCTCTTTACCAAACAACAAAATTTAAAACTGGTCCAAATTGAAAGCGCTTGCAGACGACAATTTAAAGGTGGCTCAAATGATGAAATTTGGCCTTAATAAGGTAGAAAACATTATGGGAAAAGGAGAAAATGCTCGTAACCAGCATTTTCTCCTTATCCCACAGTGTTTCCAAAAGCCTCCTTCATCAGAGTTTTCAAAACTTAAGATTGTGCGGTATAGAGTTAAAAGGAGTTAAAAAAAAAAAAAATCCAAAAGAATTTAACTATTCTTACTCAAATCTGAAATTAAAGGTATCATATTTCTCCAGTCATCAATTCTGGTACTTTTAATCAGAAGAAAACCTTAGCTATGTATTGAAAATAAGATGTTGAAATATAGTAATTTATATACAAGACAGACGGACGGATCTCTGCACTTATTCTCACAAAGATCTTGAAAAAACAAGGTTGTAATACAGGGATCCTGCAAAACCGAAATGTTCACATCGTGGCTTTAATGTAGCTTAAATTTATGCTGGTAGATACCTTCGTGATTTTCACATACTGATAAAAATCGCGAAGATATCCGCCAGTGTAAATTTAAGCTACACTAAAGTATAATTTTCTTAGACACTGGGTCATTTGGGAGCGGTTAACTGGGACCCTTGTCAACATCAGTGAGTGACTTTTTTCATCAAAGTCAACCAAAATACCACTTAACTCTTTACCACACGATAAAATTTTAGATCAAATCAAAAGCACCTGCAGACAACAGTATGAATGTGAATGAAAAATTAACATTTGTTTTGGGAAGGGTAGAAAACATTGTGGGAAAAGGAGAAAATGCTGGTTACCAGCATTTTCTCCTATTCCCACAATGTTTTCAAAAGGCTTCATTCCCAGGGTCATTAAAAGTTGGGATTATGTGGTAAAGAGTTAAGAGGGCGTTAATACTGCAAATTAAACACGTTTAATGGAGTAAAAAAGGAGATGCAAGATCATCTGTTGCAGTTTTCGCTGAAATAGAAACACATGTAAGGTCAATACTAGGTAGCTCCCTAAATTTTAAACTCTCAATAATATCCATTTTTACAGTATTATATTAGACACCAGTTATGTACACCACACACAAAAAAAATAAGGATTAAGTTAATAAATTTTACCCGTATATTTACAAGTCCTACTACTGACAGTTTTATTAAGTTTAGTTCCTCCTGTAGACAAGATCAATTATCACAGTGGACCACTCTTAACCCTCCACCACTTGAAAAAGTTTTAGACTTGTCCAAATTCAAAGCATTTCCAGACAACAATTTAAATGTAGTTCAAATGATTGAATTCGTTTTTTAATAGTGTGGAAACATCGTTGGAAAAGGAGAAAATGCTGGTTACCAGCCAGTCTTCTTCCTGAGGGTCATTAAAACTTGGAATTGTGTGGTAAAGGGTTAAAAATATAATGTAGCAAAAACAAAAATTGCTGATAATGAGCATTTACTCCTTTTGCTTCTATATTTTTTTACTTCTATATTTTTACATGTATTTGTGTAAAAAACCTGAATTTTTATAATTTGTCATCCCTTTTTGAAATGAAAGTTTTCAAAGCCATGTACCAAAAATTTGTTTAACTCTTTACCACACAACAAAATTTTAGACAAGTCCAATTTGAAAGCATTTGCAGATGACAAATATAATCCAAAATAAAAAATTAGTTTGGGAAGAGTCGAAAACATGGGAAAAGAAGAAAATGCTGGTTACCAGCATTTTCTTCTTTTCTCACAATATTTTCAAAAGCTTTCTTCTTCAGGGTTGTTAAAACTCGGGATTGTATGGTAAAGGGTTAAAAAGGAAGTGGTTTAATTTCTTTGCTTGTCTTCGCTTCACCCTTTACCAAACAACAAAATATTTGACTCTCTAAAAGTGACAGCATATGCAGACAATCAATACTAGTGTTGCTCAAATGATGAGAATTGCCTTCGAGAGTTTAGAAAACATTGCAGGAAAAGGAACAAATGTTGTTTACTTAACCCATTACCAGAAAAAATTTTTCGAATCTCCCAAATTGATAGCTTTGGCAGACAAGAAATAGAGTGTTGCCTAAATGATGAAATTTCTTTAAGTTTTGAAAATATTGTGGGAAAAGGAGAAAATGCTGTTTACCAGCATTATCTCCTTTCCCCACAAGGTTTTCAAAAGCAATCTCCAGGTTTGTCAAAACACAGGGTTTTATTCATCAACCATTCTTAAGAATAGTCTGTTTTGTTCCCCAAGATTTTTTAAATTTGAAAGTAACACAACTTACGAATGGCTAAACCAAATGGTTTAGCCAATCAGAAATTGTGTTACTTTCAGATTTAGACAATTCTGGAGAATAAAACTAAGAATTTTTTTATGAATGATTTGCGAATAGGGACCCAAGATTGTTTGGTAAAGGGCTATATTTCTTTAAAGAAAGAATGGAAGAAACAATGTGGTACATGTATATCAAAGCTATGTACAGGTTTTAAAAAAAGCTTAAAATTGCATTGTAAACTATTAGGCTGATAAGCGACTCACTGGCCTTTTGTGGACAGTGTAGAGCAAGACCAGACTGCACAGAACCTGCAGTCAGATCTTGTATTTACACTGTCCAATATGGAGATATTTTTCTCTCAAAAAATTATCTTTGAAACAGCAAAATTCAGGTTTTTACTATCAGCTTGAAAGTGTCATTTCACTTATCTAGCAGTCTAAGGGTAAAATGATCGAAACATTTGCATGTAATCCATTTGGAGCCAGACAGATCTGATCAACCATTGGCTGAGCGAAAAAGCGACTTGGATTCATGAAGTCATCCTAAGCTGCCATGCTACAGGTCTACTAATCTATTCCACTATGGGCGTAGCAAAAAAAGCAACTTGGTTTCTTGGTGATAAGGCATAAAGCTGCCTTGTTCACAAAATTAACTCTTTACCAAATAACAAAAATTTTAGACATTTCCAAATTGAAAGCATTTGCAGACCACAAAATAAATGTGACTCAAAAATTGCAGTTTTTTGAAAAAACATAGAAAATAATGTGAAAAAACGAGAAAATGCTGGTTACCAGCATTTTCTCTTTTTTCCACAAAATTTTCAAAAGCCCTCTTTCTGAGAATTTTCAAAATCCATTAAGCGTTGAAACAAACTGAAGTTGTGTTTCTGGACAGTGTAGATCAATATCAGACAGAATTTGCAGTCTGAACTTGGATCTACTTTTGTCCACTACTTTGTTACTTATTCTGACCAAAAACAACCTTAAAATGACAATACTTTGCACACTTTTCCTAATTGAAAATGCTCTTCATACTAATTCAGGGATCTACGGGTTAAAACTCTAGATTGTATGGTAAAGGGTTTATTCGGTGTAGGTGAAGCAGAGCTAATTAGAGCTGTCACTGAATGTGACTTAATACCCCCGCCAGCGCTTTGACAGAAACAGGCAATTTAACAAAACATTTTCTAAGTTCAAGGGGAGGTTACCCTTGAATCATAGGGAGTAGATGATTAAAAACTGCGTCTTGCACAACTTCAGTATACCATCAATGCATCAACAAACTTTCAATACAATAGCAGCAAAACTGTAGGAGTTCGTGACACAAAAGTACTAGAATTTCGTACACAGACACACGGACGGACGGACAGGCTGATTCCAGTATACCCCCAAAAACATTCGTTTTGCGGGGGTATAATCAACTGTGGGTGAGGCAAGAAAGTGACTGAACTTCCTGATGATGAGGTAAAATGCTGCCTTCATTACAAAACAATAAAACTAATTCACTGTGTATGAAGCAGGGCTTATCGACTGTAGGTGAGGCTCAGAAGTGACTGGGTTTCTTGATGATGCTGCCTCGTTTACAAAACTACATAACTAATTGGCTGTTGGTGATCCTAAACTAATCCACTGTGGGTGAGGCCAAGAGGTGACTGGGTTTCTTGATGATGCTGCCTTATTTATAAATCTAGAAAACTAACTGGCTGTGGATGAGGCAGAAAAATGACAGGGTTTTTTTAGTGATGAGGTGTAATGCTGCCCTCTTTTATAAAACTAGGAAACTAATCCACTGTGGATGAGGCAAAGAAGTGACTTGGTTTCTTGGTGACGTTGGCTAATTTACAAAACTACAAGACTAATTCACTCTGTATGAAGCAGAGCTAATCGACAGTGGGTGAGGCGAAGAAGTGACTGGGTTTCTTGGTGACGTTGGCTGTTCTGTCTCCAAACCTACAAACAAATTAAAAGACAATTATAATCATTCAGCTGTAACTGTTGACCAAACAGTTTTACCCTGAACATTTAACTCTTTAAAAGCCTACAACGCTTTACTTTAGAGCTGACCTGATCAAAACCGACAGATCAAATCAAATGTATATCAGCCACGCACTGGCAAAAGTGGACTTAATGCATCTCCATTATATAAATTCCAGGCAAGTCATCACATAATCATGGATCCATAAGAGCCAATTTTTAAACAACCGACTATATTATGTGGTAGACTGGTCTTTTGACATACAGGAAATTGACCAATAACGAAAAGATTTGGCCCAGGTCAGCCTGCACAGACTGCGCAGGCTGACCTGGGTCGATACTTTTCGCAGATGCATTAAGCCACCTTTTCACAGAGCATGGCTAAAATCAAATGTCAGACTGCAAACTTGCAACATGATCATAACCTACAATAGTTGCAAAAGCGACTATAGTTGTGAAAGACATCTTAAAAGTCAATGAACATTTAAGAAGAGCATTGCAAGCAGGCGCCAACCCTTGGCTGCAGTTGCTTTCTTGAAGCAGCATAACTGTAAAATATTTCAATGGTTACCTGCCCTTGTTGTATGGATTCCCTCCTCTGATAGCTAACAAGTAGTCCAAGTTTGAAGTAAAATCTTCAGTAATGACAGAGATATTTAAAATTGTCAAAGTTTCTGGACCATGACGCAGACTTCAAAGCAGACTTCAAAGCAGACAACAACAACTCTATGACAATACCTCCATGTTTTCTTCAAAAACAGCCAAACTAAAACTCTACCAATCCATGATGTCATAACGGAATAAATTTCTGGGAAATTTCCTTGTTTTGCTGTGCAACAATACAGATAATATGGACACTTGAAATCTGAACCGAATTTAGACCTGGATATCCAACATTTAACCCTTTACCAGATAAAAAACAAGAGCCTTTTGATCAAACATGACCCATTTCCAATCTCTTCAGAGATATTAAGACAAACACTCTGACAAACAATCATTAGCATTGGGCTTACAAATATGGCCACTAGAGTGCACACAAGCTTTTTCTAGAATTTGTCTCAGCGGCCTACTTGACATGTAGAAATTATCCAGACATACATTCAGACAAACTTTCATGAATATTTGAGAGAAAATGTGGCCTGTAGGATGTATAAAAGGTTTTTCCAAGATTTCACCTAGTGACCCAGTTTTTTATCCAACATGACCCATATTCATACTACTCTAAGATATTATCAAGACAAACATTCAAAGCAAATTTCAAGATTATTGGACTGAAAATGTAGCCTCTAGAGCGTACACACGGTTTTTCAAGGATGAAACTTGGTGACCTAGTTTTTATTCCACATGACCCATTTTCAAACTCATGCAAGATACCAAGACAAAAGTTTTAAGAATATTGGACTGTATTTATAGTACAAAAGGTTTTCCCGAGATATGACCTTGTGACCTAGTTTTTTATCCAACATGACCCATTTTCATACTACTCTAAGAAATTATCAAGACAAACATTCTGACCGAATTTCAAGATTATTGGACTGAAAATGTGGCCTCTAGAGCTTACATAAGGTTTTTCTAATATCTGACCTGGTGAGCTAGTTTTTTAGACCTGACATGACCCATTTTCAAACTCATCCAAGCTATCACCATGACAAACATTCTGACCAACTTCAAAGAGCATTGGACTGAAAAAGTGGCTTCTGGAGCATACACAAGGTTTTTCAAAGATTTGACCAAGTGACCTAGTTTTTGACCCCACATGGCCCACTTTCGAACACATCTGCGATATTATCAAGACAAACATTCTGACCAAATTTCAAGAGTATTGGACTGAAAATGTGGCTTCTGGAGCATACACAAGGTTTTTTTAAGATTTGACCTAGTGACCTAGTTTTTGACCCAACATGGCCCGTTTTAAAATTTGTCAGAGATATCATCAAGACAAACATTCTGACTAACTTTCAAGAGTTTTGGACTGAAAATGTGTCCTCTAGAGCGTACACAAGGTTTTTCTAAGATTTGACCTAGTGACCTAGTTTTTGACCTGACATGGCCCATTTTCAAACTCATCCAAGACATCATCAAGACAAACATTCTGACCAACTTTCAAGAGTATTGGACTGAAAATGTGGCCTCTAGAGCATACACAAGGTTTTTTTAAGATTTGACTTGGTGACCTAGTTTTTGACCCAACATGGCCCGTTTTAAAATTTGTCAGAGATATCATCAAGACAAACATTCTGACTAACTTTCAAGAGTTTTGGACTGAAAATGTGGCCTCTAGAGCGTACACAAGGTTTTTCTAAGATTTGACCTAGTGACCTAGTTTTTGACCTGACATGGCCCATTTTTGAACTCATCCGAGATATCATCAAGACAAACATTCTGACCAACTTTCAAGAGTATTGGACTGAAAATGTGTCCTCTAGAGCATACACAAGGTTTTTCTAAGATTTGACCTGGTTACCTAGTTTTTGACCCGACATGGCCCACTTTCGAACTCATCCGAGATATCATCAAGACAAACATTCTGACCAACTTTACGGAGTATCGGACAGAAAATGTGGCCTCTAGAGCGTACACAAGGTTTTTCTAAGATTTGACCTATTGACCTAGTTTTTGACCCAACATGACCCATTTTCGAACTCGTCCAAGACATCATCAAGACAAACATTCTGACCAAGTTACTCAAGTATCAGACTGAAAATGTGGCCTCTAGAGTGTACACAAGGTAAAAGTTGACGACGCACGACGGACGACGCACGCCAGACACAGCACGATCACAATAGCTCACCATGAGCACTTCGTGCTCAGGTGAGCTAAAAAACTGTCCAAGCTGAAAACAATAGCAGAAGACATTTTGAATGTGGCTATTTAACCCTTTACCACACAACAAAATTTTAGCCTCAACCAAATTGAAAGCATGTGCAGATGACAAAGTAAATGTAACTCAACTGATGATTTCTGTTTTTGACAGGGTAGAAAACATTGTGGGAAAAGGAGAAAATAATGGTTACCAGCATTTTCTCCTTTTCCCACAATGTTTTCAAAAGCCTTCTTTCATCAGGGTCGTTAAAACTCGGGATTGTGTGGTAAAATAGATGGAAGTTGTCTTTGAATTGTTTGAAAATATCAAGAACAAATTTGAAGCAGTTAACTGTGAAATCATCCTTGTAAAATCAGGAAAAGCACCAAGACTAAAGTCTGAGCAAAAATTACCCATGAAAAAAATGTGAAAAAAGGAAAAGTTCCTTATCATTAACAATTTCATTTATTGGCATCATTTTTTTTTTTTTTTTTTTGGGGGGGGGGGGGGGGAAGAAAGAAGAGATTCAGAAGACCAACATCTTTACCACTGAGCTAAAGAAAATTCTCCCTAACATAGTTGTTAGGTATTGATTTTATGTGGGATGAAGCTATGCAGTAGGGAAGGAGTGATCTCCTGTAACACACCCCCTCTTAAATGTCATCATTTTGATGACAGAAAGCCATGTTAGGCAGTATTTCTTTTTTTCTAGACAACAAATGGCTCAATGGCCAATCCCGAAAGATCGCCACAAATGCATAGCTCAAATACAAACTGCACCTGGCGGGATGTGAACCTGTGCAGAAAAGATCCTTGTTTTTCGAGGTTTAAAAGACAAACACCTTAACCACTGAGCTAAAGAGAATTCGCCCTAACATAGTTGTTAGGTATTGATTTTATACGGGACGAAGCTATACAGTAAGGAAGGAGTGATCTCCCATAACAATATCTTAACACAAAAAACTTAACACATATTCAAACACACACTGGTTGGAACACATACATGTATGTCTTTTTTTATCATAATTTACCTTCTTAAACAGCACTTTCGCTCATTGAACGACGAAGTTCTTTCAGAGGTGGCATAAGTTTGCGTTTTTCTTCTCTGATATAGAAAAGGGAAGGTAGGATGAGTTTTCATACCCAATACAAGGGCATGATTGTGGGGTTAATGGGTTAAATCTAGCCTAGATATGCCTCAACCAAAGCTTCCTTGGATTACATGGCTTATCATAGCTACATGTACATATATAGAAGATGCTCTACCAAGAAAAATAAGCTCCGTAGCCTGTGGCCGTTTGCTATTATAGATCTTTACATTTACGTAATGTACAAAACCAGTGCTCCTGCTGCCAATCAAGGTTATCAACATTTGTTGATTATTTAATACAACTGTTGATTATTTCTTCCAACCGTCCATAGAATTTGTTGATCGTTTCATTAAGCAGGAAGTAGGGTAGAATTCCTTACATTGGGTAAAATGGCGGATTTTGAAGTTGCCTGCTGTTTTCATCGACAAATTCATGTCAAATCACACGGAAAAACTTATCCGAAAATCAATTGAGTTAAAAACTAGATTACTTTTGAAAAACACAAAAAAAACCCATGACACAACAAAATATTAGTTTGAAATTGTCCAAACAGCAGCCCTTCAGAATGTCTTTTCAGGGCTTAAACGAGAATTAGCACTGCAAAACTTTATGTGACTGAACTAATTCAAATACATCTCTAAATAGTTCAAGATTACATGTGCTGTTACCTTCATGGCTATAACACAAAAGACAGATATATGTTGTTTTATATGGTTTCCCTCACCGTCCCTGTCCTATGCCCAACAACTAAGAAAACCTTACAGATTTTGTCACAACCCAAAGAGGATCAAACTCAAACCCTAGCACATGCAACACACATTCTAATGTCCTGCACAAGCACAAAATACCTATTACCATACAGAACGTAGATTTTTTCACAAGGTTTCACATGTTTCAGCCATAAGATGGTGCACAAGTTTTAGACAAAGAGTATATATTAAAACCTTACCAAACAATCCCTGTTTTAACCCTTTACCACACAAACAAAAATGTCCATCTGTCCAAACTGAGATCACTTACAGACATCAATTTATATGTGGCTCAAATTTGTCTTATATAGGGTAGAAAACATTGTGGGAAAAGGAGAAAATGCTGGTCACCAGCATTTTCTCCTTTCCCCATAATTTTTTTCAAAAACCTTCTTATTCAGGGTCGTTAAAATTCGGTATTGTGTGGTAAAGAGTTAACAACCTCAAGCTGAAAAGCTTGTAAAAATATTGTGGGAAACGAGAAAATGCTGATAATCAGCATTTTTTCCCATTCCTTTAACCCTTTACCACACAATGACGCCTTTTGACGCCCCTAAAAAAGAGGCCTTTTGAAAACATTGTGGGAAAAGGAGAAAATGCTGGTAATCAGCATTTTCTCCTTTTCCCACAAAGTTTTCTACCCTATCACAGAAAAGTTGCGTCATTTGAGCCACTATGAAATTGTCGTCTGCAAATGCTTTCAATTTGGATAGGTCTTAAATTTTGCCGTGTGGTAAAGGGTTAAATTTCTGTCCAATTCAAGTAAATTGAGCTGTCATCTGCAAATACTTTCAACATGGACAAATTTATATAAACATTTGTTGACTAGTAAAGAATTAATTAATAGAGTTTATTTCATCAGCTTGTGGTTAATAGGGGGAAATATTTGCCGAAAAAGGGAAAGGTATGCGAAAATAACGAGTGCCATAAGGCACGAGTTATTTTCGCTGACCTTTCCCTTTTGAGGCAAATATTTCCCCGTATTAACCACAAGCTGATGAAATAAATTATATATTATATTTCCTCTGATTATTTTGTCAACAAATGCCACTTTTAAAACTTAAAAACTTAAAAAAGTAGTTCCAGATTTTCAGCAGGAGGAAAATAATTCACTGTGATGGGGAAATAATTCCCCCCAGCTTAAATTACGACATTTCTTTACCCATAACATTTCTGAAAATAGACACATGAAATATAATATAACCCCTTAACACACAGCAAAAATCTACTCTACCATATTGAAAGAATTTGAAGGCAACAATTCAAATGCTTTTCAAATGATAGTGTTTGTCCTCCATTTGGTAGAAAACATTGTGGGACAAAAAGAAAATCCTGGTAACCAGCATTTTCTCCATTTTCTACAATGCTTTCAAAAACTGTCTTTCTCAGGGTCGTTGAAACATGGGATTATAATGAATGAATGAATGAATGTTGTTTTATGGTGCATCGACAGCTTAGGTCATTTAGCGCGCATATCTGTGTTAAAAGATATTAAAAGTGGAATTTTTAAACTGAAAAATGTTTCAATACATTAATGATAGTAAAAGGTTGAATTAAGAAGGATTATGTGTTATCTTAATATGCATAAAGGGCATTACTGAGTGACAGGGCAATCCCTATCTACTCAAAATTTTTAAATGATATAGTTAACAATGTGTGGGATTATAAGGTAAGGAGTTAAGCATGATCTGGATTACATACATACAATGTATATAGCTATTAATGAAAAAACTCGTTTCCAGCAGACATGGTAAAAGCAAGACCTAGAGCAAGTGTATACTAGTGTAAATACAAGCTTAGCATATACCATCTCCCGCTAGCAAAGGGTGACAACATCACTGCACTCCTCTATTTACTCTTCACCACACGATCCAGACTTTTAACAACCTTGTGGAAGAAGGCTTTTGAAAACATTTTGCAAAAAGGTGAAGATGCTAGCAAACACCATTTTCTCCTTTTTCCAAAATATTTTCTATTCTCTCAATGACATATTCCAATGTGTGAGCCAGATATAATTTGTTATCTGCAAATGCTTTCAATTTGGACAAGTCTAATATTTTGTTGTTTAGTAATGAGTTAACCCTTTAATGATCAAATCATGGGTTGTTTTTCCCACAATGCAACAGACAAGTGCTATAACTGCATACATCCAACAGCCTGTCACTGTTGCTATCTAATTACAATTAAGCTTTTACAACAAAATCCAGTTTTAACGACCCTAAGAAAGCGGGTTCTTGAAAACATTGTGGAAAAAGGAGAAAATGTAGGTAAATAGCAATTTCTCTTTCTTCCACTATGCTTACTACCCTTCCAAATTTTAACTTTTGGGTCACATTAATTTAGTGCTTTGCAAAAGCTTCCAATTTGTGCAAGTCTAAAATTTTGTCATTTGATGGTTAAATGTAGATAATTTTGGCATATGATTAAAAATTAGCGAGGTATACATGTAAGGAATAATCATCACCAAACACAGCAGAAACACAAAGCAGTTCAACTTCAAGTGTAACAAAATTTAGTAAATTCTCAGGAATTTGTGAAATGGTCATGTAACATGACATCTCAGAGCTCCAGATAAGAGGGAGTGATGGTATTCTAAAATCATTATTTCTCTTCAAAACCCTATGTTGTGGGTACTCATTAGAATCGTCTTGATGAGACAATTCTAATGAGTACCCACAACATAGGGTTTAGTGGAGACTAATTAATATTTTAAATTTTGAAATCAAAATCACTCCCTCTAGCTGGAGCTCTGATCTCAGACTTGATTGGTATAAGTTGTAGTAATTTCAGCAGGTCATTAAAACTACAAGCCAAGGTAGGCTGCATATTAGGAAATTGCAATAAAAGACTTGATTTATTAATCAAAGAAGCTGAACTGAGCATTTCCCAAATATTACAAAGATGTGCTCATCCTGAAATTTCTGACAAGAGAAAACCAGATACCACAACAAAAGTTTCTGTACTGAGTAACTCTTTTCCAGACATCAAAATAGCCTTGTTTAGTTTTAAAACATTTACAGATTACAATGGAAATACATGTTTAGTTTAAACAAAAGGACCACTTTTGGAAATCGTAATGAGCAATTTCCCCTTTTGCTATGATCTTTTCACTTCTATTACACCTAAATTCATAACATTCTCTCATATTTTAGGATAATGTTTATAACCCTTTACAATAGGACTAAATTTTGGAGTGATCCAAATTGAAAGCATTTGCAGACAATAAAGTGTTGCTAAACTGATGATTTTTATCTTTGATAGGATAGAAAAATCATTATAGGAGAAGAAGAAAATGCTGGTCACCAGCATTTTCTCGTATAATGATTTGAAAAGGCTCTATAAGTCAGAATGTGTGGGAAATGGTTAAAGTCATCTGATGAAACTGTTTAAGACAGGAACAAGTTACACTATGGTTGTTTACAATGTGAAGGTGTGATTATTAAAACAGGCAAACACTGGAATAACCCTTTACCAAACAATCCTGTGTTTTAGCAAACATTGTGAAAAAAGGAGAGAATATTGGGGACCAGCATTTTTTCCATAGTCTACAATGTTTTCTACTCTTTCATCGATAAATTTCAAGATTTGATCCACAGTTGTTTTCTGTATAGGCTTTCACTATAGACCAGTCTAAGATTTTGTGGTTTAGTACAGAAAAAAGATCATCTTGTTTATGTCAACTATTTACCACATATGAAATTTTTTAACAATCCCAAAATGAAATCATCATAAGATAAAAGACAGAATGAACAAACACTTAACAATCTGCAAAGGAAACTTTAGGTATGTGACAAAATGGCTAACAAGGAGCAATGTTCCAGTATATTCATATTACAATTCTGCAGTGAATAACATGCTTGCATGAAAATTGGTTAACTCTTGTGATGCTAAGTCAACTGATCCCTTTACTAGTCAACCCTGTGTTTTCATGACCCTAAAGGCTTTTAAAAACATCACGTGAAAAGAAGGAAACTCTTACTTCCAGCATTTTCTCCTTTTCCCATCATATAATCTACCCTTTCATTGACAAATTTCATTACTTGAGCGTAAGAGATTGCCTTCAGATATCAGTTTGTATGAAGTGTTATTATTACCTTGGGGTATTGGTAGTTCTCGTGGTCCAAGTTTTACTTCTGTCATAGGAATTTGGAGTATGTACAGGTCCAAGTCGACTCTCTAACACTGTTGGAAGAAAATATCTTATATCTTATTCTATAATAAATGGGTCATGGTCTGTAAAAAGGGGACTTAAGGTAGTAGACCCCTGATGGAAAACAGCAATTTCCACTATAATATTATCCTACAAAATTTGCCGATTAAAAATTAGTATTATTGTACTACTTTAACCGAGCCACTTTTTCCTTTTTTTCCTTCTTAGAATTATCTCATTTATAAATCTAAAACCACTCTATTCTCACTACAAAAGAAGACAATAATTACCTCCCTTTTCAGGAAACAAAAAAAGAAGTATCAACAAACAATTTCAAGATAGACATCAAAGGAATTTCTGGTCGGTTAAAAATGCATAAGTATTATATCAGTATAAATCCTTATTTATCAACTAATGAGAAATTTTATTCTATGTTGCACTAGAAGCTTTAGGGGTCTACTACCTTAATGCATCTGCAAAAAGTATCAACCCTTCTAAGCCTGCGCAATCTGCGCAGGCTGACATGGGTTGAAACTTTTTGCCACTGGTCAATTTACTGCATGAAGAAGGATCATTTTACCTCAAGATCCAGTCAATTGTTAGGCTAAATAGATCTCATGGATCAATAACTATATGATGATTTGCTTGGTGTAATTAATGACAGAGATGCATCCCTTTTGCCAGAGTGCAGCTCACATTATATGAGCATTTGAAGAAAAATCATTTATTTGTAAGTAAAGGCCGCCGGCCCATTAATACATATATTGAGATTAACAGAAAAAATACAAACATGCATGAGTCGTGTACACAAAATCTTCATCAATATCATAATCGAGACTATCATCATCATCATCACCACCACCACCATCATCATCCTCCTCATCATCATCAACAATTGATTAATTGAATTGGAGTTTAACGCCATTTTAACTCATCAACAACAAAGCCCAAAATCAAAATCAGAATCGTTCGAAGAAAAAGTCTATAATCATTTCAGAGTTTCAGACTGATAAAACAAACTCAGTCATAGAAGACTTTTTTTCATCTTCAGGACAGACAACAGAAGATTTATGTAGCTACCAGGTGGTCTAACACATCAAACTAGACCAACAGAAATAAGAATTTGACAATAAAAGTCATTCTACAAAGCAGTTCAGTAAAATAAAGCAAAGGCTTATGATTTATAATTCTGGGCAGTCCTTCATTGAATTTAATAGTATCACTGGAAAAGTCATTACTGACTTTGAACTACACTTTTCACAATATTTTTAGGTAATAAAATATGTCCAATAAATTATTTGTTTGATGTTGACAGAATTTCAGTCAAATCCCAAAGCAGGCTTTCCTGGGAGCTACTTCTGGGAATGCCCTCAATTTGGACAAGTCTAAAATATATTTGCTTGCTATAGAGATAAGAACTCACAAATTCTGGAAGGTTCTGGAGTTTTAGGTGTGTTAGGTTCCTGGCCCATATACATGTTCTCACTCTCGTCACTGATAAAATTTATCCAATAGTCTTCTGGAATCTCAAACAATTTATCCATGACCTGTTGTGTTAAAAAGATTAACTTACATTGGTAAACCTTTATTGAACATCGTCATTATGA
Organism: Hippopus hippopus; assembly: GCA_946811185.2. Taxonomy (NCBI): domain Eukaryota; kingdom Metazoa; phylum Mollusca; class Bivalvia; order Cardiida; family Cardiidae; genus Hippopus; species Hippopus hippopus. The sequence continues at coordinate 49,947,338 of OX328108.1, read as the reverse complement.
AAAAGATCATAATCAGGGTTCGTAATTCCCACGTATTTACTCGCAAAATGCGAGTCAGAATTGGAAAATGCGAGTTGAAATTTCAAGCACTCGATAAAAAATGTGAGTGCAAATTATTGAAGAACAATTACAAAAATGTACTAAATTTCATATGTGAATACAAATAAAGTAATTCTTTTCGTTCTGGATAAACATCAGACATGTCGCACTGAGAATACCCTTCGACAGCTGTTAATAATTTTACATGTCGCCATTGAAGCCTCCGAGTTGTCGTTCGTTATCTGAGTTTTGTGAGCCGAGTGTGTTCGTCTGCACTCACAGTCAATGTCATGATTTTGCGTTTTTATACGGAAAAAGACGGTTGGCAAATTTAATCTCTGATTATAAAACAAAAATATTTGTCAAACTTTCATGAAAAGATAATTATCATGCTCAAATAACAACGAGAAGCAAGTCGGACGTTGTGGACTCGCTAAACCAGTTATCGGACACGCAGATATTCGGATGTGATACGTCCGTAATTCATTTACAAAATCGTCCACCATTGTAAATTCTATAGAGATTCAATTTGTATTGAGAACAGATATTCAACTGAAATTGATAGTTAAATGATGGTTTAATGCTAATAAAAGTTCTTCTTTTTTGTTTGGTTGTTGTCTTTAGCAGACAGATTACATAACAGAACATAATTGAACAGATTGTACTGGCTGTTCGTTCTTTACCACTGGTAGGCATGCTGGGCTTAAACAAAAAATGCGAGTCCAATTTGAATTTTGCGAGTGGAAAAAAAGGCCACTTGCTAAAATTTGCCAGTGGATAAAAAAATGAAATTCGAACCCTGATAATCAAAGATGAAGCATGTATATGAGCCATGCTCTGTGAAAAGGGGGCTTAATGCATCTGCGAAAAGTATCAACCCAGGTCAGCCTGCGCAGTCCGCGCAGGCTGACCTGGGCCGAAACTTCGCTATGGGTCAATTTTCTGTATGTGAAAGGATCCGTGTATTGGTGTACCTAATTATTAAGTCGGTTGTTTAAAGAAGTGGCTATTATGGATCCATACTTGTGTGATGGCTTGCTTGAAATCACGCATCACGGAGATGCATTAAGCCCCCTTTTGCCAGAGTGCGGCTCATATGTGTGTGTTTTTTTTTTCCAACCCTTTAGCTACTGACCTTTTGCAGACACTGTAGATCAGAACGTGCAGTCTGATCTTGGATCTACACTGTCCGATAACGAGATATTTTGCTCCAGAAAATTTCTTTGAAATAACTCAGTCGGGTTTTTATTATCGGCTTGAAAGTTCTATTTACTTATTTGCTAGCAGGATATGGATTAATATATTACCTCCTAGGCTGACCTTAAAAAATTCTTTGTTTGGAGTTACCCGACCGACTAACGAAAATCGCCGCGACTCAACTTTTTTTTTTTGCTTTTAGTCGCCCGAATTTTTTTTTTGGGGGGGGGGGGGGGGCGGGGCAAAATGCCTTCATGCAGTTATTTTCCTTTCCCGTCTTCAAAGTCCTTTCTGCTCATTCTTTTCGATAGTTTTTTTTTTGCGGGGTCGCTTCGTAATTTATCGCTGTAACAATATGGCCGACGGAAAGAGTTTCGTAGACTCTCAAGTTACGTTTTGTGTTACTGTAAATTTAAGAGGCAGTGACACAAAAAAACAAGAGGGCCATGATGGCCCTGTATCGCTCCACTGGCTAATACGTAAAATCACTACATGCCAAACATTACAATACTTGGCCAATTGGTTTTGAACATAAGACCCCTGAAACAGGACTAAAATTGGTAGCCCTAGTTCATATGGTTAGTAACAAGAAGATTTCTAAAGATTTCACTATATAAGCCCATGTAAAACTTCTGACCCCTCGGGGTGAATCAAATTCCCCCCTAGGGCTATAATTTACGCACTCTTGGTGAAGGGCCTTTAGATATAGCTACATGCGAAATTTGGTAGCCCTACACTTTATGAATAAGTACAGGGAGATTTCTTAAGTTTTCTCTACATAAGCCCATGTAAAACTTGTGACCCCCGGGGCAGGGCCAATTTTGACCCCAGGGCTATAATTTAAGCACTCTTGGTAGAGACCCACTAGATAAAGCCACATGCAAAATTTGGTAGCCCTAGGCCTTACGGCGAGGTACAGGGAGATTTCTAAAGTTTTCCCTAAATAAGCCCATGTAAAACTTGTGACCCCCGGGGTGGGGTCAAATTTGACCCAAGGGCTATAATTTGGGCACTCTTGGTAGAGGCCCACTAGATAAAGCCACATGCAAAATTTGGTAGCCCTAGGCCCCATGGCTAGGTCAAAGAAGAATTTTAAAGTTCTCCCTATATAAGCCCATGTAAAACTTGTTATATAAGCCCATGTAAAACTTGTTACCCCCGGGCAGGGCCTAATTTGACCCCAGGGCTATAATTTGAACAATCTTGGCAGAGGTCCACTAGATAAAGCTACATGCCAAATTTGGTAGCTCTAGGCCCTATGGCTAGGTAGAAGAGGAATTTTAAAGTTCTCCCTAAATAAGCCCATGTAAAACTTGTGACCCCCGGGGCGGGGCCAATTTTGACCCCAGGGCTATAAATTGAAGAAACTTGGTAGAGGTCCACTAGATAAAGCTACATGCCAAATTTGGTAGCCCTTGGCCTTACGGTTTCAGACAAGAAGATTTTCAAAGATTTTCAAAATTTTTCAGTTTTGTTGCCATGGCAACCAGAGTTTTTGAAGGAATTACATTCTTTCAAGAAATTCTGAAGAGGACCATGGCAGGATCATTTCTGTGAAGTTTCATCAAAATTGGATGGGTAGTTTCAGAGAAGAAGACGTTTTAAAAAAAAGTTAACGCACGGACGGACGGACGCACGGACGGACGGACGGACGGACGACGGACAACAGGCCATGACATAAGCCCGCTGGCCTTTGGCCAGTGGAGCTAAAAACTGTTATCAACAATTCAATCAGGAAGTTTTCTGTAAATGAACACACATGGTTTGATGTTTTTGACATTGCTACAGAAGATGTACTCGACGACTTAATTCCGAAAAGTTGTTTTGACTACTTCGAGAAAGTTTCTACAATAACTGTGTCGTCTAGACCGTCGTCGTCTGCTGTGGAGCAGTTCACGCCGAATTCTTATGATAAAATTTCCGTTTTGACTGACTTTGATAAATCTTTGAGATATGTAACCATTGACATGGATGTTGAAGGTATTTGCAGTAAAAATGAACAGTCGTGCAGCACTACTGGAATGCTCCGCAAAATGCATTTTCCATTCTCATGCATACCACCCAGAAGAAACGGCCACCTAGCAAAATTTCTGTTGACAAGGAATGCTTCACAGGTTAGCTTAAGCTTTTTGATAATTTAATATTCCATTTATGAAATTTATGAAACAAAAATGATAACTTGGTCTATAATTTCATTTTATTGTTTGATGTCAGTCTGCTGTAGTAAAAACACACTTTGTTTCACATGTGCAGAGATGGTTACAAATGATTGTGCAACAAAATGTCGGAAAGCGTTCAACATCGAATGTAGGGAATTACATGGACCAGTATGAGCATTTTCTACCTGCAGGCCTTTCTGTGTTGCATAGTATTATTAAAGGCTATCATTTTTTGTTTTCCTAGTAGTAATAACTTGCCTGCAACTTTACGACACATTCAACTGTCAATACAATATTATCCCAAAATATACTGATCCATTTCTTTTTAATGTAGCAAAAGACCGAATGTTCAACGATGTTGTCGATCATATGACGGAGGCTCAAGCTGGTTTTCCCATGTCCATGTCAAAGGGTGATGAAAAGAGGCATCTGTCAGTTATTGTTGATTGCCTATGGTACATAGACGGAAGTCATCATAAGCTAGAGAAAGCCAGGGTCCAAAAAATCCACTCGTCCGCTCGTATTTACGAGTAAGAAATGGATGAGGACGAGTGAAATATCACTCATACTCGTCCGGCAGGACGAGTGGTGAATAGGAGATAGTAAAACAAGTTTTTCAGATGAATATTTAACTTACACGAGACAAAACGGCCATTCAATTATTGAATAAGCGAATTAAGGGTATTCAGGATATCAAATTTTGAAACAGAACATAAAACGTGCTGGTCCCCGCCTCAAATAAAGACCGGTTTCAAGTCAGCCTAATGATATAACCCGGGACCTTTCATTACAAACAAAAATCTCATAATATTCTTCGGGTGTATCTAGTTCAATCTGACCGACTTTGTTAATTATCAAAACGAACGATATTAACATTAACGCAAATACTTTCCCGAAACCAGCTCGAAAAACTGTGTTGTTTTGGCTTTATTTATTTCTGTAAATTGACCGGATAACTGGTACCGGTTTTTAAATCCCGGTATTTAAGGTTCGTTGTAACGTTTCCGTTTCGTCTGAAAAAAAAAAACAAACCGTCAGAGTCCAATATTGGAAGGGTTTTTCTCGGCGGGCGAGTAAGGATCAAAGCAGGACAAGTGTTTTTTCAAAGTCAATTGTCCTACAGGACGAGTGCCTTTTCTGGAAATTTTTGGACCCTGAAAGCGGGCATGACCATTCCAAAAAGGTTTGTAAACTGCAAAATTCTGAATGTTTGTGACATGAATTTTGCTATTTAAGGCTTTTATTGAAATAATTAATCACACAACAAAATTAGAACTGTCCAAAATTCAGAAGAGTGTTCAGAAGACAATATATTTTGTGTAATGGAATAAGGCTTTATTGAAAACAGTGTCAGATAGCAGGGTTCTCCCCAGGAAAGTCAGAAGCTGTGGTAGTATTGCTGATGTGGATTTGAAAAACATTTTTAGATGTTTTCTTACGCAGATTTCTTTTTTGCCATATTTCTAGTTTGAGTGGTTTTTTAAATGAAATTTGCAAGAAAAGTGTCAAATCCATGAGATATGAATTTGTTCAGTGTTGAATATTTTATAATTTTTCTTGGAGCATGTGAGATTTTTAGACTTGTAGGCTATTATCATGTTTTGAAGGCACAGCGGGCCTGCCACAGCTTTTTTGACCCCTTGGGAGAAGCCTGTTTGGGATAGAAAACAAGACTTGAAAACATGATACAAGACTTGAAAATATTGTGGGAAAAGGAGAAAATGGTCACTACAAGCATTTTCTCCTTTTCCTGCAATGTTTTCAAGTCTTGTACAACAGTTGTAAAAACACAGATTTGAGTGTTAACCCTTTACCAAACAATCCCTGGTTTTTACAACCCTGACATAGAAGCCTTTTGAAAACTTTGTCGGAAAAGGAGAAAATGCTGGTTACCAGCATTTCCTCCTTTTCCCACAGTGTTTTCAGAAGGCCTCTTTGTCAGGGTCGTTAAAAGTCGGGATTGTGTGGTAAAGAGTTAAAAGACTTCTATATAAATATTACATCAAATATGGCAAATCATTTATTTTCTCCTTTCTCTGTGGAATTTCTGCCAGAAATGTTAAATAGTATTCATTTTACAGGGCTGCCCAAACACTATGCTGACTGGGCAGAACATTCGAACCACTGTCTCATGTTTCGAGTGTGGGAAACCCAGGTGCATATACAGCAAGAAAGCTCTAACATTTCGTGAAGAAAGGGGCCTCAAACGTCTTTTGGAGAAATACACATACAGCTGTGGATCAATGATAACACCAGATGGTATAATGATAATAAATAATGCATCTGTAATAGATATTTGCCAGATAAACGATTGCAAATACTAGAAATAATGTGTATGTCAAGTGTAATACAAAGAGGTTTCAGCCTTCTTTCCAACAATATTGCAGACTGTAAGACCTTAACTATGTGTTTACGTTTTAAAGAAAATGGACCATTCATGTCTGGCTGGAAATCTTTGTTGCATGCTATGAAGGGCATTCACTCCTAGAACTTCTGTTCATTGAAACTAACTTTTCATGTTCATGTTAGTAAACAGCAAGACAGTTGTTAAAAATTTTTCATTTCAATTTTTTTTTTTTTGTAGGTGATCCATTACAAGGGAAAGTGTTTGTTAGGCTACAGCTTGGTTGTACATCCCCCATTGAGAAGACATTCTACTCTTCAACGCATGTGCCTTTAAACAAAGACTTGTGCTACTACTGTGGGACAAATGAAAACACATCCCGTGATGAGGAGGCACTATCTGCCTACCGTGTGGTATTTCCTATCTGTGAAACCTGCAAGGCTCAAGGAAAAGTCATTGTTAAGACTACCTAAAAAGTAGTGATCTATATTGTGTCTCTGACACTGGTGCTTGGATTTATAGATACTTTCTGTGTACTACTGACATGCTGGCTGATGATGCTACATTAACTCTTTACCAGATCGCAAAGTTTTAGTCATGTCCATATTGAAAGCATTCACAGACAAGAAATTAATTGTAGCTCAAATGATTGGATTTGTCTCTGTATTAACCCTTTCCCAAACAACAAATTTAAGGTCCTTCCAAATTGAAAGCAAATTTGAAAGTTGTACAAATGAATTAAACTTTTCTAACATGGTAGGAAACACTGTGGGAAAAGGAGCATTTTCTTCTTTTCCCATGATGCTTTCACAAGGCCTGTACTTCTGGATCTAAAGAACCTGTGATTGTTTGGTGAAGGGTTGAAAGGCAGAAAATACTGAAGGAAAAGGAGAAAATTCTCACGAGCATTTTTCCCTAATGTTTTCGGACGTCTCCTACTTTTTACAGGGCTTTAAACCCAAGGCTTTGTCTGGTAAATGGTCAATGTAGTATGCTTGATATAAAATGTTACATTCACATGGGAGTGTCTATCCATAACATTATGTTAGGGTTAGCATATTAAATGTTCATTTCATGTCAGAATGTTTTATCTTTTATTTATTTACAGACTAATATTTGGGATATACCAAGTATATAATTTATCATAGGGTGTTTTCTATTCATCAGTATCATTCTCCACATGGTGTTGTAAAAAAGAAAAAAAGAAAAAAAATTACCTACCTACCTACCCACCTAAAGAAATGTGGGTCGGGTAACTCCAAACATAGAATTTTTTAAGGTCAGCCCTATAAACAACTATTTACAACCCTGAAGAAGAAGGCTTTTGAAAGTATTGTGGGAAAAGGAGAAAATGTTGGGTAACCAGCAATTTCTCCTTTTCCCACAATGTTTTCTACCCTATCAAGTTCAAATTTCGTAATTTGAGCCACCTTTATTTTGTTATCTGGAAATGCATTCAGTTTGCACTAGTCTAAAATTTCATCATGTTGTACAGTCTTAACTTTTTACCACACAACAAAATATTTTCAAAATGTTTTCCTAAGGGTCCTTTAATCTCAGATTGTAAGGGAAAGGGTTAATCCATGGTGATCAACCATATTCAACAAGGAATGTTTTGAAAGCCTCTCGACATCATGTTTTTTCAGGTGATTAGAAATCAACTAAATCTGTATCAAAAAGTTCGACCCGAAACCAACCCTCAAATTGCAAAAACTTGCCAGATTTTCATTATTCAACAGGTACATTTAATTAACTCAGAGCTATGGTCTACCTTTCATATGCAGTTTAGGTAACATCAAGTCTGAAAATAAGCTTCAATAAACTGCCTAGTTTTACGATTTGTGTAAATATTGCCCTAACTTTACACCAGCTCATACCTTTGGGTAAAGCAGGGGTCATTTGTGTGAATATATACAATTCCAAATTAATTTGTGAAACTCTTTGCAGTTTAGTGAAAGGCAGCCCTGCGGATGTATATGATGTCATAAAACAATAAGATCAATCTTACAGCTGCTTGTGACTGTGTCTCGTTGATTAGTTGCATGGGTTCTGGGTCTGGCCTGGAATGTCCGACAAGAGTTGGTCCAAACACTCGAGATAGGTTATGAGTGGTCATCTTACATTCTGGAGTCTGGGATACTCTAAACAAAAATTATCAGAAAACAATCTGTTACAAAATGATATGCAATAATATTTATTTTCTATCCAACAATCATCCAAAACTGTTTTACAGATGTAAAAAGAGGTTAACATATTTCTTTTGAAATCTTATTTAAGACATATTTATTTTACATCGATTTAGAAACAAGTTCTACAACTTATACTAATCTCTCTCGATTCTGCTTCCGGGGAACTACACCAGTACTCGCGCCAAATGTGTGGGGCAATGAACAATCCCAAAGCTCCCGGGTATCGAACTTGGGACCTTATGGTTACAAAATCTTAGATCTTACTTTCCTTAATTTTACATCATTCTTTACAAATAACTTTTTTGTCTTTCTGGCAGCAGACCATTCTTTAAAACATTGTAGTTTAAAGAAAACTCCCTTAGAAAAAGTAATTTCTACTTTTGCCACAAGGTTTACAAAACTATTAAACATTTATTTAATAAGGATAGTTCAAAACTTACTTATCTGCAACAAAGTGGTTTCAGAAGATAATGATTCAGAAAACACATCACAAATGCATTTCATACCTGAGTAAATGTAACATTAAGAAGGCAATGGTATCTCTGTTAGCCTGAGGAAGCTGACTCAATGCCTGGTACATGTCACTTTCTCTCTGTATCTTATCCGAGTTCCCTTGAAAATCAGAATGAGCAAGTGAAGTGAAATACTGAGCCTGATTTAATGGATAAAACTTGAGTCTTTTATTTTGCTCAAACTTGTTTTCTGATCTAAGTTGAGTTGGTTGACACAAATTTCACAAACAGACGTAGGTTTCACTAACATATCCTGAGTTAAATCATTTTAACTCCTGAAGTAGCTTTCACAACCATAATTACTATCGCAGCCAGTGTAGATAAAGGTTAGATTGTGCAAAATGTGCAGTTTGATATATGATCTACAATGTCCACTTTTATAAGCCAATCTGGACAAAAGCAGCAATTATTTGGCTTTCAGTTTTGGACTGATATTTTGGTTTATTCAGCGGTTTAAATGTGGCTCAAATGATGGAATTTGTCTTTGATAGGGAAGAAAACTTTTTGGATAAAGGAGAAAATGCTGGTTACCTACAATGTTTTCTAAAAGCCTCTTTCTAAGGGTCGTTAAAACTTGGGTTTGTGTGGTTAAGGGTTAAACTAGATAGAAAATCTTGACCTAACAAATAATTGGCAAAATTGTGTCTCACCAGCAGCATTCACAAAGTCTTTCCACAATCTGAATGTTAGTAGAGGTTCTTTAAGTCCTCGCAAAAAGTCCTTCAAACACCCACAGATCACATGAATGTCATCTATGTTGGACTACAATATACAAACAGTACACGATTGATTTTTCTAGTATTTAATGTAATTCACTTTCAATTATTCTATTAATTTTATGGTGTGTAACTCCGTATTTCAGTTAAATCATAGCAGCCAGTGCATCTATCCATGCTTTCTGATAGTTTCTTTTCCTTTGGCTATTTCCCACATAACCATTGTAACCAGACACAAAGATCAGTGGCAAGAGACAAATGAATCCTGTTGCAATGACTCATCAATAGAAGGGGAAGAAATTGGCTGACCTGTGGATTAAAATCAGCAAACCCTGGTCTCAAGTCCTGCATGATAAAAACTGGCTACAGGGGATCTGCTTCAATTACTCTGTAACATATGGCCTGCAACACGCGAAAAGGAGCATTCGGACATTTGCGTAAAGCGTGTCTCGGATCAGCCTGCGCAGTCCGCGCAGGCTAATCCGAAACGACATTTTCTGTTTTTATGTAATTTTCTGTTTTGCGCAAGTCTGCTGTAGCACAAAATCTGACGTAGTCGTAAAAATCCATCTCAGATCAGCCTGCACGGACTGCGCAGGCTGATCCAAGACGACACTACGCAAATGTGCAAATGCCCCTTTTCGCGTGTTGCAAGCTATATAGACTTCAAAAAAAGATAAAAAGTTGATAAAGTATTAAAAGCTATTTTATAGAATTCATATAAAAACATGGCACACAATCAGTCAATTATTAAAGCTTTACCACACGAGAAAAATGGACACTTGTCCAAAATCACAGCAATTTCAGACAGCAATTTAAATGTGACTAAAATGAGAAAATTTGTCTTTGATAGGGTAGAAAACAGTGTGGAAAATGGAGAAAATGCTAGTTACCGGCATTTTCTTCTTTTCCCAAAATGTTTTCAAATGGCTTCTATTTTAAGGGCATTAAAAGTCGGGATTAAGTGGTAAAGGGTTAAGACACTCTCATTCTCTATGTCAAAAAAGGATCCTAGCTCCTGAAGTGCCTTTATGCATTTTAATTGCCTTTGCAGCCACGATAGATCAAGATCAGACTGCAAAAAACATGCAGTCTGATCTTTGATCTACAGTGTCTGTTTTGCTGTTCAAAACATTCTGAACAAGAGCATCATAGAAATTGCAATTATTTGGGTCTTATTTCTAGTCTGAAATTTCTAGCCTCTTAGATTTATCTGGTGCCACAAAGGTTAAGATACCTCCCTTTCTATTAGTTATCGGTCAGAGAAAAATAAAATCAGGCGTTAAAAAGCTGAGTTACCAAATTTGGCATTCCTTTTCCCTTGAAGAACTTTTCCTTCAATTCTTTAACTTGTCTGTCAGAACTGTAAATACAATAATAAATAATAAATTGGAGAATACAACAGTGAATCTATTCCAAATCTGCAGCAGCAGGATGAAAATATGTAAATAAGGTATAATCAACATCAATATAGATTTAATACAACATCAGTGTTCTGCCAAGGATTTTAAAAAGTGGAGACAAATGTCTCACTCATTGAGAAAAGTTTGAGACATTTTTAAAAATTTGGGGACAAAATTTAGTACGCATTAAAATGGTTTAAAAATAAGAAATTGAAATTAGTTTCCCAATACCCATACTTGTTAATTGCTAGCCTATGTTCTCTTTCACTAGCCAAAATGTGGATTTAAATGCAACTAACACAGCTAATTATTTCTCATCGACACTTTTCTTAAAATCCTCCTGAAAAGACTCGGCCATGGCGGCTGATCCATGATAGACGTTTTCTGCACGTCATACATAAAAGTAGTAGTTCTGAAGTTACCTTTTTTCTTCAGTAAATGCATACTTTTTTTTTAAAACACATTTTACAACCCATAAAGTTGCGGTTGTGATCATATTCTTTTAAATACTAAGAACTGTCGTACAGGTAATTTTTACTATCTTCCAACGATGTTGATTAAGTGGGAGGGGTACTGGCCATCAGAACATTATCAGACTTAGAGCTCTGATTGTTGGTATTCTTTGGCTGATCAGAGAAGCTTAGGATGCTACCTGGCTTTTTCGCCATGGCGACAAAACCATTTTCCGAATGAGATTGCAGAAGATACCACGTCATGACAGTAAAGTAGACAATCAATACTTGGTTGACGTTTTCGGTCTGCGTCCAATTAAATTTCGTTTTGCATATACACACCTTCGGCGCCCATGAAAAACACTAAATTGTATTAGTTACGCAGCTGACTCCGCAATTTTTGATATGCGACAGGAATCACCTTTTACCAACTTTTTCTGCAACATTTTGAATTTTTTAGCGAGAAAATCGCAAATACATGGCCTCAGCAGAACACTGCAACATGTATTTAGAGGCCCAGTAGTGGCCGAAAGTAAACATGGATTGATTTGATTGTATGGTGTTTAACGCTGTTTTCAACTTTATTTCAGTTATATCCACCTATCCATGCTTTCCTTGAGTCTCTTTTACCAGTACTCCGTGCAATATTCTTTCCAAGCCAATGGCTGCTTTCCCATATAACCGTCGTCGAGAAAATGGTCAGCGGTGGAAGAGGAATGAATCCTGTCGCAATGACTATCATCAATCCTCGGAAAGAAATTGGCCGAGCCAGGGATCGAACCAACAACCCCCTGTTTTCAAGTCCTGCATGCTACCAACTGAGCCACCAGAGCTCGGCCAAGAGTAAACAGTGTGGGAGTTAAAATGCATTTGAACTTAAATCATATCATTTTAAAGTGTGGAAATTATTGTGAAGGTGACAATCTGTTATTGCAAAGTTGGTCCAAGTGTCAGTCACTGGCAGAAAAATTAATTAAACCAGGTAAAAAGTGAACAAAAGATAGACCACAACAAGGGTTAAAACTTGCACATACCCTGGAACCCTGTATATACCAATCTCTTGAAGACCTCTTGACTCAACTTCATTGACACAGTGAATCTAAACAAGAGGCAAAATAGTGAGCATAATAGACAACCATTCTAATCAGTCTGTTTCTGTACCTCATTGTGAATAGTGCCATTACTGGGAAAGACGAAAAATGGGCTTAGCTTACCAGACCTGGGTCTGTATTCACCAAACGTTCTGTCTTATGCTGAATAATTTTTTCAAATTTGAAAGTAACACAACTTCTGATTGGCTACACCATTTGGTTTAGCCAATCAGAAGTTGTGTTAGTTTCAAATACAGAAAATTCTTGAGAATTAGACAAAGAATATTCTCAAGAATGGTTGGTGAGTAGACCCAGTAGTGATTGCTGTTTACAAGAACAATCTTATTCAGAATGGTTATATGTTTTAGGAGCAAAAAGCTTTGCAAATTAAAAACTCATATAGCAAAAAGTCTTTCCAGGAGCAGATGATAGTTATTGCCAAAAGAATCCTTCTTGTCCAAACTGTGAACATTTTTGCTATTGTTATATGCAAAACATAGCGTAACAAGAGGGCCATTGGTCCTAAAGCCCTCACCTGGGTGAAGTCATCTAGGACTAATAAAGTTGGAGATATCCTGGTTGTAGTGATGTCAACACATCAGTGTTAGTGAAAACACATGAGTTTTAGTGACCTACATTTTGATCAAGCCAACTCTAAAACATGTTTGATTGTATGGTGTTTAACGCCGTTTTCAACATTATCTCAGTTATATTGCGCCAGCCAGTGGACCTATCCATGCTTTCCTGGAGACTCTTTTACCAGTACTCCACACAATTTTCTTTCCTAGCCACTGGCTACTCTCCCACATAACCACTGTTGAGACAATTCTCAGCGGTGGGAGAGTAATGAATCCTGTTGCAATGACTATCATCAAACCTCAGAAAGAAATTGACCGAGCCAGGGATCAAACCCACAACCCCCTGTTCTCAAGTCCTGCACGCTACCGACTGAGCTACCAGGGCTCAGCTTTAAAACATGTTCAAAATTTATATCAAGACAAACATACTGATCAGATTTTATAAGTATCAAACTAAAAATGTGGCTTCTACAGTGCACACAAGGTTTTCCTAACATTTGTCCCCATGACACATGTTTTGACTCTGAGTGACCCGTTTTCGAACTTGTCCAAGATATTATCAAGACAAGCCTTCTGACCAAGTTGCGTGAGTATTGGACAGACAATGTGACCTTTACAGTGCACCCAAGATTTTTCTAAGATTTGACCTGGTGATCTACTTTTTGACCAAACATGACCAAACTTAGAACTAGTCTGAGATATCAAGACAAACATTCTAACAATGTTTCATGAGTATCAGACCAGGATGCAGCCCCTACGGTGTACAGAGGTTTTTCTAAGATCTGATGATGTATGTATACTTACAACCAGTCCAGGGATCATGGGTGCTTCATCTCTGCAATAGTCAGCTAAAACACCCTGTAGTAATAACAGATTCAGTTTACTTACTCTTTACCAAGCAAAAGAAAAATTCCGACTTGCATATAATGAATAAATTTGTAAACAAGAAATTAAATGTGGCTCAAGTGATAGCATTTGTTTTTGAAAGGACAGAAGAAATTGTAGGAAAAGAAAAAAATGCTAGTTTACCATAATTTTTCTCCTTTTCCCAAACTGCTTTCAAAGGCCTACTTCCTAAGTTATTCAAAAACACAGGATACCTATTCTGGGTATAAAACTAAAATATCCTTTATGCTTCACACATGATGGTTGATAATATTGTTTAACGACATTCCAATCATGATCATCCATAACTGAGCATTTTTCAACATTCATATTCTGAAGGTGAACACCTAGCTGCTTGATTACACAAGTTATCGTAATATCATGGGTGTTGTATTCACCTACTATTCTTATACAAACTTACAAGTCTAATTCTATGATAAAGAAACAGTAAGTGTCAAATCAGTACATGCTAAACTAAGATACTTCAATCTCTGAGATGAACATCTATGCACATTTCATACTAAATGAGGTTTAACAAATTATTTTCTACAAACAAATTGCTATGACATTAGAATACAATAACGATTATAATAATATATAGTGTGACAAATTTTTAACTGGTAGAAGCTTACTAGAACAGTAAGGGATACTTTCAAAAGCAGTGTCAATCTTTCAGTTGTAGAAATAAAAAAAAAAAAAACATTGTTACTCACTCCTTGTATCTTTCCAGTGCCTGGGGTGGGTGGGGCATTTATACAGGGGAGGGGTAAACTGTCTTTACATTCTGGGTGACACATAGATTTACAATCTGTAGAAAAAAAGGGGAAAATATTAATTACATGAAAACTGATAAGAAGACTATCAAAATTCATCTAAATTGTCATGAAGATGAACATTTTAATATTACTGACTTTTCAAAATGTGCCAAGCAAATTCATAAAAAAGTCATTTCAATCACAGATGCCATTTTTTTTTTTTTATATTTCTATGCTTATATTTCTGAAGATACATGTAGTAAATTTATTAACTTTAACAAGTTATCTAGTGTCTAATTTTATTCCTGCAAAGGTTTGCTTTAGATCTTTGATAATTTTTTGCATTTCTAGTTTTACATCAACTATGAAAGTTTCATGCCTAACAAAATAAAATACACCTTTGTCTGACTTTAATCAAGTTGTAGGTAAGCAAGCAACTGTTTTTTTTTGTCTAAACATGAAAACGGAAAAAAAAAAAAAGTTGATCACTAACCTTTACATTTCATGGCCAACCTACCAAAACCAATTCTCTTTCCACACTGAAAATACACACACACAAAAAAAAACAGAAATCACATTTGAGCCATGCTCTGTGAAAAAGGAGCTTTACCCCTTACCACATGGCAAAATTTTAGACCTATCCAAATTGAAAGCATTTGCAGACAACAATCTCATAGTGGCTCAAACAGAGTTCTGCCGAGGACGCGTCATTGTGGGATCGGCGCTAAAAAATTACAGACGGCGCATTAAAATCATGTCTAATGGGCCAACTGGCCCATCAAAAATATGCAGCGTCGGCCATAATCCGAAAAATATGTGGGGCCAATCAACTGGTATAATGTGGTTCCCGCTTTATCCGTTTAGTTATCGGAATATTCAGAAAGACGCTTGGAACAAAGTTGTTGTTCGTATCAGCGAGTTTCATTGGATAAACTTTTTCAGCAACAAGGTATTTCCCTAATTTTGACCAATAGATATCTTTGTTGCAACAATACTGAACACGTTTTCGAGTTCATTCTGCATCAGATGATCGCAGTCTTCGCGATGGCTGAAAAGAAGCCGACATAAAAACTATATCCATACTCATTTATTTTGGCCAGTCTGCGACAGAAAAGGCCAAAACAGACACCGAGCTTGAGCCTACCGATCGGCCGTATACAGACTCTGTAGGGGTGCGCGGTATTATCAGTATACCAGTATATCGCGGTACAATTTGAAAATGATACGAATATTGGTACGGCTGGCCTGTATCGGTTTACTCAGGAACTTTCATGGGTTTCTGTAACCCGTTGAAACTTTTTTTCGGCTGCTGATGTCTTGCTAATTTCGATATATAAAACTCGATTTTCTTAATTTCAGTAAATAAAACACAAAAGCGGTAATCCAAATTAATAATTTAACAGTAAAGAGTCAGCCTTTGACGCCAAAAATGAGTAATTTATTGACCGCTCCCAGAATTCCTGCGATCCCTATGGTAACGTAATAACTATATTCAGCATGGCTGCTTCCGATGATTTCACAGTAATCGACAATGTGAAGAGAAAAGCACCTGTATGGAAACATTTTGGCTTGATTCAGAGAAACGGGAAAATTGAAGAAAACGTTGCTGGCTGTAAGATCTGCCGCACGATTGTCAAGTGTAGCGGAGCGACCACGAATCTCTCAACTCACTTGCGACGACATTGTCCGAACAAATTAGTACTGTCCGAAAGTACTCCTAAATGCAATCCCTCCCGCCCAGTACGCAAAGGATCAAGCCTCCTCCGATTTCTTCCTGTATAAGACAACCGACCATTCAACACATTTTCTCCAGTTCCCAGAAGTACCAAAGTTTGTCTGAAAAGGTCCAGAGAATTACTTAAAAAATTGCCAGATTTATAATTTGGTAAAGAGTTTAAAGTTAAAGCACATACCTAAATGGGTTGTGCCAATATTAGAACATGGATCTCTTTATCTTCTTGTCAATTAATCAATTTAAAGTCAGAGAACTTCTAGTCAGTACTGAAGAATTTTTAGTTAGTTCTAGTCAAGAAAAACATTCAAGTGACTAAGTTACAAAGACAACTTAGACCAGTTCCTGTCAACACTTACTTTGATTTTCTATTGAATTTTTCAGGTCCTTAGGTAGGACCTTGTTTTGTGTTAAATTTTGTGTTCATTTACTTCTAATAAATCCTATTGGGTTGATAACATTTGCAGTTTATCACTTTAGGGAGGGATCAAGAGACGGTATTAAGTTTTTCATTAGAGAACACTTGGGACTAGTCAAACACGTAAAGTCGGAAATATCACGATACGTATCGCGATACGCTTATGAAATATCGCGATACGTTTTTTTTGGCGATACCCATCCCTAAGACTCTGAACACTCAGGAACCTCAACAGATGATGATAAATCCTAACCCCAGACAAAAAGTTCGTCGTATGAAGAATGTTTTAAAAAATAAATGGCTCTCAGATTTTCCCAGTTTGCAGTATGACTGAAAAAAATCCATGACTTGTTCATTGTGTGCATAAGGCACAAAAAAAGCACAACTCTCTCACGGAACCTAATAAAAACTTCAGAACTAGCACATTAATGAGGCATGCAGATAGTTCTGATCATAAAGCTGCAGTCCTTGCAGATTCGATGACTGGTAACCTCCAGAAGAGTGTCAAGCATATTTTTGATCAGTAAGAGAGTAGTGTCATGTCAGCTTTGAAGGTTGTATTTTGGATAGCCAAAGAAGTATTCCAATAACAAAATATGACATTCTTTGGAATTTGTTGGAAAATCTTGCAAGAAAATCAGTGGATATCTGCCTGGAAAAAAATCTCCATTCTATGTCTGATTGACTGACTTGGCCCCATGTAGCATGAAGATGGCCCCACTTTTTAAGCTTGGGTGGGCCAGTGGCCCCTGTAGCTCAAAACCTTGGCAGAACACTGCTCAAATGACGCAATATTTCTTGGTAGAAAATCTTGTGGGAAAAGAAAATGCTGGTTACCAGCATTTTCTCCTTTTACCACAATGTTTTCAAAAGGCTTCTTCCTCAGGGTCATTAAAAGTCGTCATAATGTGGTAAAGGGTTAATACATCTGCAAAAAAGTATCGACCCTGGTCAGCCTGTGAGAACTACCTGGGTCGAAACCTTGCCTTTCGTAAATTTTCTGCCTGTCAAAGTACCAGTGTGCCTCATGATTGTTAATTGTTATAGACAAACAATTTTATTGGTCCATAATACTGTGATAACTAGCTCAAGTATCATGCATTACAAAGATACATTAAACCCCTTATGTCAGAGCATGACTCATATATCAACATGTTTTAAACTCTAAAATGCCAAGAGTGACTAACTTTCATGTACTGCAAAGAATGATGATACTGAGCAGAGTACACGCATAAGTTGCTATATAATAAAAGATCAAGAAAAGTTAATCAATAGCAATGTATTTAAGATAGACTGCCTATGAAGAGCAATTCTCACATTACAATAAGTTACATATGAGCCATGCTCTGGAAAAAAGGGGCTTAATGCATCTCTGCCACGCATAATATCAAGTAAACCACCAAATTATCATGAATCCATAAGAACATTTTTGTATAAAAACCAAATAAGATATAAGGTACACTGGTCCTTTGAGCTGCAGACAATTGACCAATAGCAAAAAGTTTCGGCCCTGGTCAGCCTGCGCAGGCTGACCTGGGCAGATACTTTTAGCAAATGCATTAAGCCCCCTATTCACAGAGCAAGGCTCATATAAAGTGATCACTTTATGATCCATACTATTTTTATATGGCTCTACAGCTAGCATGTGTAAGGATTCTTTTTAATGTATTTCAATGGATGTTTAACTATTTCAGCCATGCTCTTTGGAAAGGGGGCTTAATGTATCTGTAAAAAATAATGACCCAAGTCAGCCTGCGCCGTCCACGCAGGTTGACCTGGGTCAAAACCTTTTGCTATTGGTCAACTTTCTGCACGTCAAAGGGCAGTCTACCTCATGCTTCCGTCCATAGTTGGACAACATGTGTTTAATAATACTATGATTACTTTCTTGGTATTGGATCATGGACATGTATTGTAACCCCCTGTAGCTAGAGCATGGCTAATATCCAATTAGCTAATTACCAAAACACAAAATTTCTGACTCGTTCATATAAAAACACATCTAAAACCACAAGTTATGTATAGCTCAAAGTTTGGATTTGTCTTTGAAAGGATAGAATACATAGTGGCAAAAGCAGAAAATGCTGGTCACTGATTTGGAAGAAACTTTATAATCAATAACACAAGACATCAAACCTAATTCCAATACAGAAACGTAACTTACAGGTACACACGTTCTGGGTCGAATAACTGTCTCTGATATGAAGAAATGCATTCTGTTCAAACCTTTACTGGCAGAATGGGCCTTTCTCAATGATGGAGTCCTAGTGATAAAGTTGAAAATAAAATGAAATTTCTGTTTACAAAACTCTAATTATACACAAATATTTCTGCACCAATAAACATGTCTTTCGTCAAAAAGAAATAAGACCAAGAGCAATACATTTCACTTAATGCAGCAGACCTCTTTAAACACTATGGCATAGGGAAAAATTGCACCATACAAGCATTTGCTTCTTTTGCTGCGATTTTTAATATTTTGGATTCTCAATTAATCCAGAGTTTATGATGATTATATATAATTCTTTTAACCCCTTAGGCTAAGGGTGACTCAAGGACCTTTTGCGGACAGTGTGAATCAAGATCAAACTGCAAGTTCTTATTTGCTGTCAGAAGATATTTACTTAAAACTCAGACTAAATGTTAACTATTAAAAGGGGAACCCATACAAGAGAGGAGGGTAATCATCAAACTATATTTGACAGAGTTATCCCCCGTTTTTTGACACAATTTTCACATGATCTATTTCTAACAGCAACTGCAGCCAAGCATTGTCATCAACATGTGGTACTCTTGGTTTTTTTTGTTACTTTGTCCATCAGTGGCTTTGAAAGGCTTTGAAATAACTTCTTTCTTCTCTGTTTGTATGGTGTTTAACAACATTTTCACCATTATTTATCTTGTATTGCTTAGGCCAATGCACGTATCCATATCCTGGAGTTTCTTGTACCAGGACTTTGCAAAATATTCTTCCGAAGCCGCTGACTGCTTTCCACATAACCAATGTCAAAACAATGATCAGCGGTAAGAGGGGAATGAATCCTGTTCTAATGACTTTCATCAATCATTGGAAAGAAATTGGCCGATGCCGGGAATTCAAACCTGTGTACCTCCTGGTATCAAGCCTTGTTTGTTACAAACTGAGCTATAGAGCTCGGCAACAGAGATATCATAATATGTCAGTTTTTGCACAACACAGATGACAGAAACGATGCAGACTACAGGGCTATGACAATACCTCGATGTTCTTTTCAAAAACAGCTGAGCTACAAATTAACATACATGGGGGTTCCTTTAAAAGGACCATTATTCGAGTTCTTGTTCTTATTCTGTGGCGTCCAGGGATCAGCATCCGAATCCACCTCACTTTCTGTGAAGAAATAAGAATTTTGTGCTCTGTGAAAAGGTTAAATGCACCTGCAAAAAGTATCGACCTAGGTCAGCCAGGTTGTGTGCAAATCATTGCATGCCTTCAAGTTAAACCAGTCTAAAATTCTGTCTTCTGCTAAAGAGTTACAAAGCTGATATGTATATAAGCCATGCTCTGTGAAAAGGAGGTTTAATGCATCTGCAAAAAGTATTGACCCAGGTCAGCCTGCGCAGTTCGCGCAGGCTGACCTGGATCTAGACTTTTTGCTACTGGTAAATTTTCTGATGTCAAATGACCTTTCTTCCTCAGGATTCTGCTGGTACTAAGACAAAATGGATGTTATAGATCTGTAACTGTGGTAACGTGCTTAGTATACTGTGTCACGGAGATGTATTCAACACAATTTTGCCAGAGCATTGCACAGATATTTTAACCTTGATCAAGTTAACTTTTTACCAAACAATCCTGTGTTTTCACAACATTGATGGAAAAGGAGAAAATGATCGTAACCAGTATTTACTCCCTCTTCCCTTGATGCACAGAAGTGCATTCTGATGTTGTATCCACACAGTGCTGTACGGTGAGACTTTTATCATGAAAATAACTAAGAAATTGCAGTATTTTTGGTAGTCCAAATGCAGAAAACAAAAAATTATCAGATAAGCTAACAAAGTATTATGGTACAATATTTTTACCAGTCATATGCTTGTCAAGAGCTGGCTCACTGAAACTTTTGTTCAATGTCTTACGACCCTCATTAGGTATAGAAACTTCTGCAATTGCCTCCAGTGGCTGACCATCTGCTGTCATAGTAATGGTTGTCGTGGTTACAACTTCAGTCTCCTAAAATTGTCAAGTAATTACTTCACTTTTTCTGTTAAATATGAGCCATACTCTATGAAAAAAAGGTTTAATGCATCTGCACAAAGTATCAACACATGAAGTTTGCGCAGGCTGACAATGGTCAAACCTTTTTATTCTGTGTAAATTTTCTGCATGTCCAAGCACCATTCTACCCCATGAATCAGTCGGTTGTTATAAAAAATGGATTTTATGGATCCCAAATTAGGTAATGACTAGCTTGTTAAAATTCATCACTGGAATGCACTAAATACCCTTTTGCCAGAGTATCGCTCATAAAGATTTCTCATGCTATTCTTTAACATTTTAATCAGTTCTTTACCCCTTATAAACCAGGAATCATTCATTGACTAAAAGGTAAACTTTATTGGGTAAAAGGCACTGTTTAACATAGTAAAGCATCAGAGCTTGTAAATTTCTAAGCAGCTTTGCAAAGTTATTTCACTTTAAAAACAGAGCCAAAGATAAGCAGAGGGGGAATAACTCTTTATGTATGTAAAACCAATGTTATGGGTGCCCTCTGAATACCTCTTGCGCTTTTCAGTAAAAGAATTTTCAGTTTCGATGAAATATTATCTATATAACAAGAGCACTGCATGGTGCCAACGCTTGGCTGCAGCTGTTTTTAGAAATTGATGGATATCAGTGAAAATTCTGAGTAAAAAAGGGGGTATAACTGTGTCAAGTATACTTTGATGGTTACCTGCCCCTGTTGTATAGGTTTCCCTCTTGATAGTTAAGAACTAGACCAAGTTTGAAGAAGTTATCTTCAGTAATGACAAAGATATTGTAACATGTCAAATTTCTTTGCACAACAACGCAGACAATGACAACACCAGGGCTATGACAATACCTGAATGTTTTCTTCGAAAACAGCTGAAGAAAACAGCTGAGCTAAAATCAATCATAAAGCAATACCTCAGTTTTGTATCTTTTTGGCGGGGTTTCATCTAGCTCTTCAAGAGGAGGGGCTGAAGGTCTCTTCTGGAG
Organism: Hippopus hippopus; assembly: GCA_946811185.2. NCBI lineage: Eukaryota > Metazoa > Mollusca > Bivalvia > Cardiida > Cardiidae > Hippopus > Hippopus hippopus. The sequence goes on along the minus strand of OX328108.1, from coordinate 49,925,647 downwards.
ACGTTTACTTCGTCTAGGGCGCCCGCAGGGTGTGTCCAGGTCCTCCTCCGTCTTATCCCAGTAATCAATATCTTCGTCAGACAATACAGAATGTTGGGAATCATCTCTTATTGTTGATAACCTGAGTTTATGAAAATTATGTCTGTAGCTCTTTACCACACAATCCCTAGTTTTAATGACCCTGTCAGGGAAGTCTTTGGAAAACATTGTAGAAGGCGAGAAAATGCTGGTAACAATCAATATCTCCATCAGACAGTAGAGTGCTGGGAATCACATCTTATCTTATTATGTCTTCAACTTTTTACCAAAAAATCCACAGTTTAACACGTTACCACACAAAATTTTAGACTAACCCAAATTAAAAGCATTTGCAGTTGACAAAACAATATGTGGCTAAAATGATGAGACTTTCTTTGAAAAGGTAGAAAACATTGTGGGGAAAGGAGAAAATGCTGATTACCAGCATTTTCTCCTTTTCCCACAATGTTTTCAAAATCTCTCTTTTTCAGGGTTGTTAAAAGTTGTAATTGTGTGGTAAAGGGTTAAACAAACTGACGGAGAAGTCTTTGGAGAAAATTGTTGAATGCATTTTGGAATAGAATAAAAAGCAGCATTTTCTCCTATTTACAAAAGAAATTCTTCTCTCTTTGTAGAGTTTTCAATATGTAAGTCACATTTAATTTGTCGTCTGCAAATGCATTGAATTTGTACAAGTCTAAAATTTTGTGGACCAGTAATGAGTTAATCCAGTGCTTTCTGCAGCCGACTTTTTTCAACTTGTTGAAATCTACTTATGAAAGAAGCAACCACTCAAAGCAAGGTATTTCTCCTTTTGTCTTAATGTTTTCACATGCATAAGTCTATCAGATATTAATTCATCATGACTGAAAGATGTTTTCCAGAACTTGTTTCAGGATACAATGACTTACACTGTTTCCTTTGTTATCCATTTTAACTCTTACCAAACAGAAAAATTTTAGACTTTTCAAATTCAAAGCATTTGCGAAATAAGCAGGACTAAAAAATTGAAATTTGTATAAAACATCGTGGGAGAAAGGAGAAAATGCTGGTTACTAGTATTTTCTCCTTTTCGTGCAATGTTTTCCAAAAGCCTTCTTTCTATGGATTGTTAAAAGTTGGGTACTGTGGGTTAAAAATACCTTTTTTTGACTAACCACTAACATGGTCAGCTTGACCACTTAGGTTTTAGTGTCCACTTACCTTTTTTTACCCAAAGACTCTTCCATGTTTGATTTGTGTCCATATGTTGTGTTACTCAGAAAGGCGAGCCTCTCTCTGTCATGCTGGTCCAGTTTACTCCCCTTTGAATCCACCAGCAGCTCTCGAATCAATGCTATCTGCCGTTCCTGTATCAAGTAAAATAGTACTATACTTTAACTCTTTACCCCGCAATTCTTGAGTTTTAATGATGCTGAAGAATTACACTCAAACATTGTGGGAAAAGGAGAAATTGCTGGTATGAAAAGCATTTTCTGCTTTTCCCACAATATTAACTACGCTTTCATAAAAAAAGAAGACTTGAAAATGTTCAGAAAAAGGGAAAATGCTGGTGACCAAAATGCTGTTACAGACATAATTTCAATCATTTGGGCCATACTTAATTTGTCTTCTGCAAATGCTTTCAAAATGGACAAGTCTATGATTTTGTTGTGTGTTATCTCCTTACCTTCTGCACACATCTTCACCCTTTACCACACAATCACGAGTTTAACGACCCAGAGAAAGAAAGCTTTTGAAAACATTGTGGGAGGAGAAAATGCTGGTCACCAGCATTTTCTTCTTTTCCCACAATGTTTTCTTTTCTTTTACAGACAAATCCCATTACTTGTGCTACATTTACTATGTCCTTTGGAAATGCTTCCAATTTGGATGTCTCTAATTTTGTTGTGTGGTAAAGGGTAAAGGCTTACAGCAAACAACAACTGAAAATACTGTGACAATTGGAAAAATGGCTTCTAATCAGCAGTGTCTCCTATTGCAGCAATATCTTCATATTTAGTTTCATATGTTTCTTCAGATATTACACCTAAATCAATGTTGATTATCAAGATTTTACAATTTTTTCAAATCTACCTGATGCAAATTTGTCTAACCCTTCACACAGCAAACTTTTAGGCTTGACCAAGTTGAAAGCATTTGCAGACAAATTAGCTCAGATGATGATGAGTGTCTTCGAAAGAGAGGAAAGCCTTTTGGAAAAATGCAGAAAATGCTGGTTACCGGCATTTATTCCTTCTTCCAAAATGTTTACAAAAGCCTTCCTGTCAGAAGAGTTCATTTAACCCTTTACCATTCATGTGCACCTATCCATGCTTTCTTGGAGTATCTTTCACCTGAACTCTGCATAATATTCTTCCCAAGCCCCCCCCCTGGCTGCTTTCCCACATAACCATCGTTGAGACGAGCATCAGTGGTAAGAGAGGAGGCAGAAGGTGGGAGAAAATACTGGTAATGCTTTCTACTATTTACAAGATGAAACCCATTATCTTAGCCACGTTTCACCCTTTACCAAACAATCCCTGGTTTCCACGACTCTGGGAAGGAAGGCTTTTGAAAACACTGTGGAAAAAGGAGAAAATGCTGACAACCAGCATTTTCTCCTTTTCCCACAATGTTTTCTACCCTATCAAAGACAGAAATCATCATTTGAGCTACATTTAAATTGTTGACTTCAAATGCTTTGAGTTTGGTCAGGTCCAGAATTTCGTCATGTGCTAAAGGGTTAACTTGTGGTCTGAAAATGCTTTCGATTTGAAGAAGTCTTAAACTTTATCATCTTGTACAAGGTTTTGTAGAATTTATGAGCTTGGATCTAAGTCCAATACTTTGCCCATGTGCAATATTTGGCTGTTGTAGCACCCACCACCAAGGAAGTACACTGTAGTCACAATAATGGGACATGAGAAAGAAGACAAGGTAAAAATTTCTAGACGTCACATTGAATTTGTAAACATCATCTATTGTTTTTTTTGCTCTGGCAGGAATGACTCTAAAATTCATGGTCGTTTTGCACTTGTTTTACATGATAAATTTATTTTACAAGACAGAAGGAAATAGCTGGAGTTCTTTGATATCAAATCAATTTAAGAAAAAAAAAAACAAAAATGAAAAAACAAGTTTTTCCGACCCCCTTTTTTTTGCAGGGGTCATCTGAAACACAGGATTTTTTTTCTGGCCTTATCAATTAGACCTGCGGGTACTTTTTGTCTGCCACAGCAAATAGCTTGAATCAAATTACTGAATGTTTGAGTAATTCACATTTCCCTTTCTGTACAACTAAAGGCATTTTTCTTACCAAATATTCCTTATCTTGTTCAGTTTTTAATCTTTTCTGTTCTTCCTTTTCAATGAGATTCCTGGAGAGAAAAATTAAAAATATCAATTACTGCCAACCAAACAAATGTATTCAATCCTTAACCAGAAATCCTTAACACAAAATTCTAGGTGTGTCTGAATTGAAAGATGTTGTGAAGAATTAAATGTTACTCAAATGGCAGTATTTAATGTTTAGGACAAGAAAACATTGTGGAATAGGAATGAATTGCTGGTGATCAGTCATAAATTAAAATATTTTTCATGAATACATCTGAAAATATTTTGGCAAAAAGAGGTATTGCTCTCTTTGAGCAATGTCTTCTTTTGCAACAATGTTTTCAAGAGTGGTATGTTGTAAGAAAAAACACTTATTTGTAAATGGTATAAGTCAAAAGCAAAAGTTGACTCCCTGTAGACATTAGACAAGCAATAAACTAAAAAATTCAGAGCTCCAGATAGAGGGAGTGATTTTGATTTCAAAATTGAAAGTATCAATTATTCTCCACCAAACCTTATGTTAACTTATGGGTAATCATTAGAATCGTCTCATCGAGGCGATTCTAATGAGTACCCACAACATAGGGTTTTGAAGAGAAATAATAATGGATATAATGAAATACCATCACTCCCTCTTATCTGGAGCTCTGTAAAAAGCAGTATTTAATACACCTAGGTAAAAGTTAAAAAATGTGTCTTGCAAAACATAAATTTACTTCTTACATTACATGTATATCATGAAAGGTGTTTGAAATAATGACAAACCTTGCATGTTTGTATTTGGCCTCCAATGTTTTGTTCTCTGACTCTAACTGTATAATCTTAGATTTAGCTCCTCCCCCTGCATTCTCTGCCTCAGCCCAACGTCTACGACAAACTTGTTGGTTTTCAACAAAGGTTATGAATTCTGCAATAAAAATATGATTTGTGACAAAGTATATAAACCATACTGTGAGAAAAGGGGGCTTAATGCATTTGCAAAAAGTATCAACCCAGGTCAGCCAGCGCAGTCCGCGCAGGCTGACCTGAGAGGGACATTTTGCTCAACTGGTCAATTTTCTGCATGTCAAAGGACCAGTCTACCTCATGATTCATTCGGTCGTTAGAAAGACTGGATTTTATGGATCCATAATTATATGAACACTTGCATGGTATAATGCATCACAGAGATGCATTAACCCTTTACCACACAATCCTGACTTTTAACGACCCTGAGAAAGAATCCTTTTGAAAACGTGGGAAAAGGAGAAAATGCTGGTAACCAGCATTTTCTCCTTTTCCCACAATGTTTTCTACCCTTCCCAAAACAAATTTTAATATTTCAGCCACATTTATCTTATCGTCTGCAAATCCTGTCAATTTGGACTGGTCTAAAATTTTGTCATTTGGTAAAGAGTTAAGCCCCTTATGGCCAGAGCATGGCTCACATATAGAACACATCCTGGCTATCCTAAAATGTATACAGTAATACTGTAGAAAAAAAAAGGCACTTTACTCTGTACCTCCAAATTCCACAAAGGGCTTCTCAGACGGCAAGTTTTTTAACTCTTTACCAAACGACAATATTTGAGACTGGTTCAAATTGAAAGCATTTATAGACGACAATTTAAATGTGCCTCAAATGATAGGATTTGTTTCTGAAAGGTAGGAAAACATCGTGGAAAAAGAAGAAAATGCTGGTTACCAGCATTTTCTCCTTTTCCCAATGTTTTCAAAAGGCTTTTTCCCCAGGGTCGTTAAAACTCGGGATTGTGTGGTAAAGGGTTAAGATTTTTAAACATATGTTGTTGAATAGTTACTGAAATAGCGTTTAACCTTTCACCACACAAATTCCTGAGTTTTAACAATCCTGGGGAAGATGCCTTTTGAAAACATTGTGAGAAAAGGAGAAAATGCTGTTAACCAGCATTTCTTCTTTTCCCACAATGTTTTCAACACTTTCAAAGACAAGTTAGATGCTTTGAGCCAGATTTTATTTGTCATCTGCAAATGCTGACCATATTTCACAACTGTTTTTTAAGTTATCAGACTTATCTGCAGCAAATTTGTCTACAGAAGGTAATGTGCTAATGAAATTGTAATCAAAAAAATATTTACCTGGTTCTATTCCAGCAGTAAGAACCTTGGCAGTACGAATTAAGTCATCAAATGAAGCTTTCAAAGATAATTTGGACAGCATCTGAAAAATAAACTTTGTTGTGATAACTACCATGTCTGAAGTAGTATAACCTCAACAAAACAAGAGAACATCAGGGTGTCCACAATTTGAGTAAAGCTAAGTTTCCCTGATTTATCCCTGACTTATTTTGCACGCAAAGCTCTCACATCTGTTGGCCTCCTCCCCTACATCCAACCCTTTCCACCTTTTACTATACCATCTTCACTCGTTTTCATCCAGTTTTTTTAACCGTTTTTTTCTTTATTTTATGAAACTATAATCACCCTTGTATCTTCATGCCAAATATTGACCCTGATGGTTGCAAGGTTGCAGATAGAAAATTCATTCTATTCTACTGCGGCTAGCCTTAGACATAACAACCACAGTTTCCGGTTCAAACTGAAGACAATCCCCACAGTTTCTTTACCCCAAACACCTTATATTGATTTTTAATCTACCTTTACAAAGATGACTAGATTACAACACCGTCAAGTTTTAACAGCGTTTGTTTTGTTCATTCTCTGGCTGTAGAGATGTCTCTTTAAATGTTTTCTCTTTATACATGTATTGCTAATTTTCTTTTTTTCTGTGTTTTTCTTGGATTTTTTTTTTAAAACAAACATATTTAAAAGTTATTCATACTGTTGGATGACTGCTTGAAATTAGATATATGTTATTATACAGGGAAATCTGTGGGCCTCCACCCCTACAGCCAAACCTTACCACCTTTTTTCACTACCAATTGTCATTGGATTACTTTTTGTATTTTCAATTTTCTTTCTAATTATTTTTCTTTTATTTTGTTTTCTATTTTTCGTTTTCTACAAACCTTTATACATGTACATGTATTTAGGCCTAGCAAAAAAATATGTGTTTAGGATTTCGGTCCAAGATGCTGTAGGTTGGGTAAGTATGGATTAATTTTTTTTTTGCCAGAAACTTTTTACATGGACCACATACCGAAATCACACCCAAAAAATATTTTTTTTTTAATCACAGCGTAAAAAGTTTAGGGACAGCAGCATTTTCTAGGTAGGGTAGAGAAACCCTAAACAGAGATATTTTTTTGGCTTTATACAAGTATTTTGTACAGTTGGATTTGGTGCTTGAAATTAGAAAATACATGCTAACCTAATAAGATTCATACATGGTATCTCTTCATAAGTATGCACTTCAAAATGAAATTGACATAAGCTTTTTAAGTAATTCAAAATTTAATGATACAAGTCTTTTTATATCATTAAAATTTGAAGTGCCTAAAAGACTTAAGTTGATTTCATTTTGAAGTCTAGAGATACAAAGAGCTGGACCCAAGCAACCTACCTTAGCTCTAAGTGCCATTTTTGTGATGACAGACACAGTGGGAAGATCAATCTTCATATTTCAAAAGACTATGACCTGGTAGACTTTGAACACTTGACAATTTAAGCCCACACTTTTTTTAACAAAGATAATTATCAAACTATTTATAAATCTTGGTTTAAAAGATTTAAAAAAAGCAAACTTTGCTTTAGCAACAAATTTTATATGAGCCTGTCTTGCTGGCACAGTAGTGTACATTTCGAATTCAGTGCTGTTCAAGAATGACCCCCCCAAAAAAATGTGTCCAAAAAAAAAAAATTCTGCTCAAAGCAAAAACAAGTATCGTCGAGTGTCTGTATTCCGTGAGGGTCCTTGAACCGGTGGTTTTTGTTTGCATCTTGTAAAGTACGTAGTTTGATGACGTAACACAGTGTTTCAGCTCGTAACCCTTACCAAGATTCGAACGTTTTATCGCCCTTGAATTTCAGCCAAATGCGAGACAAAAACATGTTAAAAGAATGTAATTTTCATGATTAAAAGAAATTAGTATCATTTTTCTTATCTAAATAGCTTTCATTCTCAAAAAATGCAAGGACCTACGACTTTTTGCTATAAATACTACCTAGCTACCGGAATTAGGTCATGCTATGTTTCCTCAAGAAGGCCGATGGCATGGTTTTTCTTCGTGCACTTTGAACATGGAAATTAATATCCGAGTTGTAATTTTTTCATGAAACTGATTGGAAATTATTTTTTTATGAAGGCAAGTATTTTCTAGTTCATAATCTTGGCTTAATTCTTAGTTTCATGCTCTTGTATCCTTATCATCACGGAATATGGACACTCGATGCTAAACCTGGAAAAGAAAAGATGCTGGTATTTGCTATAGGGTCTAGAAAATAGAAGAATGAAACAAAAGCTTTTTTTGGTAAAAATGTTTCAGTCTGACTCTGAGAGAATAACAATGTGAAAATTAAGAGTGGCAAGCCATTTTTCTGTACTATTACACTTAAGAACGAATGTACTGGGGGCCGAGGCCTCTGGAAATCAAAAGAAAATAAAGTCGGGACAACATTTTTTTGGAAATTTCGCAGAGTGGATAGAAATGCCAAGTCCAACAGATTAAATTAAATGATCAATAAATTAACGATTAACATACGTTTGCTTGCATATTATATCAATTTGAAGAAACAAGGCTGTCGGACTTTGTTGACACTGTTCTTTCACATTTCCCGGTGGGTTTTCAAACGCAACGCCAATCAGCCAATCATATCGTTTTTACATTACCGCACATTTGCGCCACCTGTGGGTAAATCACATTTTCTCGGATAAAGCTAGATAATAGACATAAATTCCGTTTATTTTGTCTGGTTTGTTTTTTGCACAACGAACTGAAACGAAATGAAAACTGAAATGATGTTTTTTGGAAATGATTTTACAAATAAGAAAATGTTAGGTCAGCATATAAAAAGTAGTGGCTGTTTATGTCTTATTAAGTATTGATTTGAACTTTGTTCACAAATATGAGCAGAGGTAGCGTGGCCGAGCGGTCTAAGGCGCTGGTTTTAGGCACCAGTCTCTTCGGAGGCGTGGGTTCGAATCCCACCGCTGCCACCAATTTTTTTACCTTTGATTCTTTTTCTGATTCCAGTCATCATAAGCGAACGATATCCCGTAACCACACCATCCCGAAATGTTAAGTTTTAACGACCATTACAAAAAAGCTTTTGAACCTGTTTTGGTTACCAGCATTTTCTCATTTTCCACAATGTTTTCTATCCTATAGATGACGGAATACATTACATGAGAACCCTTATATTCGGTCCCTAAAAGCTTTCAAATTTGAGAAGTCTTAGATTTTGTCGTTTGGTGAAGATATCTTGGCACTTCCACGTCTCGCTGTCTCTGTTTTTTCTTTCTTTCTTTCTTTTTTCCTTCCTTCCTTCCTTTCTTCCTTCCTTCCCCTCTTCCTACCTTCCTTCTCTTCTTTCTTTCTTTCTTTTTTCCTTCCTTCCTTCTTTCCTTCCTTCCTTTCTTCCTTCCTTCCCCTCTTCCTACCTTCCTTCTCTTCTTTCTTTCTTTCTTTCTTTCTTTCTTTCTTTCTACACCATGATTCAGCTTATTTTTAGCAAACTTAGGGATCTTATATATACTGAACCAAAAAAGAAACTTCCCCTGTGTTTAAGTGCCAATGCAATGTTATTTAAAAAAATCAAAATATCAGATAACCTACATATATTCGGGCGAACGATTATGTGTCCGATAAAACAAATTTTAACTCGATTGAAAGCATTTTGCAGAAGAAACCCGCTGAAAGCGATTTTCACGTGCATGCACGGACCAGTATAATTCGTGTATATTTTTTGAAACCTTTCAGTCTAATTTTATAGACTTTCATGTCAATAAGAAAAAGACGTTGAAAAAAAATTAAATTCTTTTTAGTTTTCTTTATTTTTGATATGCCTAGAATTCCGCAAAATTTACGCGAACGTGCCATTGGCATGCTTAATGCTGGTATGACGATGAACGCTGTTGCTATGAATATTGGATGTTCTACTCGTGCTATTCGACACCTTAGGCAACGTTTTCAAGCAACAGGGCGTACGGAAGATCGACCACGTAGTGGACGTCCTCGCGTCACGACGCGCGGCCAAGACTGCTATATTCGGAACACCCACCTGCGCAATCGCTTTCAAACTGCCACAGCCACTGCTGCTAACACCCCTGGTACATATAACAACCGTATATCTGCCCAAACTGTGCGCAATCGCTTGTGCGAGGGTGGGCTACATGCACGTCGTCCATACGTTGGTTGTGTTTTGACGCGACGTCATCGCGTAAATCGTGTTAATTGGGCACGTACACACCAACGCTGGCTTAGACAACAATGGAATAGCGTTCTTTTCTCTGAAGAGTCCAGGTTTTCCATTCATCGAGGTGATGGCAGGGTTCGAGTATACCGTAGGAGAAATGAACGTTATGCCGACTGTTGCGTACTTGAACGAGATCGTTTTGGGGGTGGGGTTCTGTCTTGGTCTGGGCGGGCATTGCACATGGCTTTCGCACTAATCTCGTCGTTATCGAAGGGAATTTGAATGCCCAACGCTACCGAGATGAAATTCTTGCGAGGCACGTTATCCCACAGTTTCAAAATAATGCCAATATCACTCTTTTTCAGCATGATAATGCCACAAGCCATACAGCTAGGGACAATGTGAATTTCCTCAGGGCGAATAACGTTGCATTTATTAATGACTGGCCTGCCAAAAGCCCTGATCTGAATCCCATTGAACACCTTTGGGATAATTTGGACCAGCGTGTTAGACGTCGCCCTATTCCACCGTCAAACGTCATTCAGCTAAGACAAGCCTTAATTCAGGAATGGAACAACATTCCACAGGCCGAAATCAATACACTTATCCGTTCTATGCGCCAACGATGCCAGGCAGTCCTTCATGCTGAAGGTGGTCATACCCGGTATTAATTTGTGATTTTGGTGAGCGACCCCTTCCGCATTTTAACTACCATTTCACTACTTTTGGATAAACCCTCAGCAATAATTTTTTTCACACAAAGTCGCAATAAAATACTCTTTCAATGCATATAAATCTAGTTTAATCCTGATTTTCATATTTGTGTATATCTGCACTTAAACACAGGGGTAGTTTCTTTTTTGGTTCAGTATATATATGAATAGGCAACGCGGTATAACTTCCGGTTATTCACTGACTTCCTTCACATATTTCGGCATACGACGGTCACTTTCTAATCAACGTTTTGCGTGGTTCTGGCATATGTCCTTCTAAATAGGTAAGTTTCCGAATCTTTACATGTTTAGAATATATGTAACATCAATTATTATATCGTAGATTTTGTTTTATATGCGCATCTTGGCGTTTAAAATTCATGGCCTAATCATGTTTGCCTCGAAGCGGATGTTCGGCTAAAAGAGGAGTTGGTGATGTGCAATAGAAATCAATTTTAAGTACATAAAGTAGCGTCCAAGTAGCAACATGTTGGTACAAATCACGAGATAGAGTACATCTCCATCTGTTAAAGCCAATTTCGTACTGATTTTGGATTCCTAAGTTGGATAATTGTGTATATGACTCATTCTCAATTTGTTTGACCATTCAATGTCGCCATACTTTTAATGAAAAATAAAAACGATTCATGACCTCCACGGGATTATGGTAAGCGAAATTACCAACTATAACATGCAAAGAAAAAATTCAGATGTATCTTACCCTTCCTGATGCCGCCCAATCAACACCCATGCACAATATGTGTAGCTTGGTCACTGAAATCGTCATGTCGCCAAGAAATAATCATCACTGATGTAGACTAATACCACCAATTAGAACAAGTATTTCGTGGTAAACAACCTTTTTACTCAAAGTTTTGATGGAAGCCTTGCTACATTTAGCAAAAATTCTAACATAATATGAGGAACGCTAAAATGATAACGAGACTCAGTTGTGACGCCAATTCTCTGTAATCAACGGGACAATCTCAATAAGTCCCCCAGCATCGGTAGAAGAATCCAATTTTGTTCCATTTGATATAACAGATAGCTCCCTTAAAGACTTGTATTAAACACCATTACTATTTTTTAAACACACTGCACCTCGTAAGATGGGAAAAAGACGAAGAATTCACTTGAGTTACAACGTAATAATTATGTAGTAATCAACGAGTCTTGTCAAAGATTCCGAATAAAACTAGTGCATCTAGCTATGAAATATAAATGAATGCATATTCGAGACCAGAATTGGCGTGCGGGATATGTGCAAAGTGATTCTGTTGGCCAGTACACTCGACCTTTTCAAAATATAGCGAAAAAGCTGGTTCACACTTGTAAAAAGTAATCAACGAGTCGTAATCAACGAGCCCTTGACATCAATCATGTCAAAATCATGATAGCAAAATCATGTATTTCAACATTATTTATCTTTCGTTGTATTTCGGTTGATAAAATCCCTTTGATTTCAGTGAATGTTGTGTCTGGTTATGACATAATTATCCTGATTCTGAGGTTACGTGTCGGAAACTATGATGTCTTTCTAAAAAGGTCTCGTTGACTGCATATTGCATATTATTCTGTTGTAATTTATAGTTTAGCCATGCTCTGTGAAAAAGGGTTTGATGCATTTGCAAAAATTATCGACCCATGTCAGTCTGCGCAGTTGGCACGGGCTGACCAGTGTGGAAACGATTCGCTTTTTGCAAACTTTCTACAGAGTGAAGTATCACTCTACCTCTTGATTTGACAAAATGGATTTTATGGATCCGTTATCATATAATGACTAATTGATTTAACACATCACGGAGATGCATGAAACCCCCCTTTGCCAAACATGGCTCATTTAAATTGATACCAAGTATGTATTTATTCAATTTTTGTTCTTTAGTTCTTAGAAATGATTATCATAAATCAGACCTTTGTCGATGTGTGCGAGGGTAGGGGGAGTGTCCACGGTGAATTCATGTGGTGTATTTCTTTTTTATTAAAAACATATTACGTATACTCTAGGATCGATATTCCTTCGCCAATAATAATCGAAATGTACAAAGATAACGCAGATTAACTTCAAAGATTTACTATAAGGTGTCCGACAGTGGTGAAAACATGATATTTCAGCAGTGGAAAAAGGTGAAGCTGTGAAGTGATAAAGAGATGCAGAAAAAAAAAAGATGTCACTGGATCCAATGATGATCATATTTGAACAAACAACGAAACTAGGTCGAATTTTCATAGTTCAAGATAACATTTTGAAAAGTTACCGATTTAAAGATTTTTATAAGAGTTCATAACGTTAACACTCTAAGTGTAATAAACGGGACAAAGGATTAAGTCAACAAATATGATCCTTGTTCACTCTGCATAGCTGTATGTCGAAATGGTTTTTGGTTGTTAACTCTGTTGGATGTCCTCATAAATTCGGGTAAATTGCGTTGAATTAGCCTTCATTTAGGTTTTTATAGACACTCTAATAGACGGGACAATCATTAGTAATAAACGGGACAGTGGGAAAAGTTCTAATATAATTTTCAGTATTCATTCGAGAATGAAAAAAAAAAATTGGCTATAGTGAGTAAACATGTTTACTGTATGACAGCATAGGATTCTTGAAAATTATTTCATCTTTGACATATTTTATGAAAAAGAATAGAATAGTTTTCAAGCATATACTGCATTATTTTCATAGAAATATATTTTTCAAGCCCAGCATAGTGCATATTTTTCTTGGTAACATACTCATATTATATACCAGTCGACGGGAAATTTCATCAAAATTACGACAAAAACATTCAAAATTGTCCAAAGCTGATTAAGCTTGGAAAGCGGCATCTATTCTGTGCAACGGTAGTTCTTAAAATAATGCTGGGTTGATATTGCATGTATATACATAAAGATAGACGAAAATTCCTAAAAATAAGTTCAAGGCTGGTGAAATTCAAAATTTGGTTGCTTTAAACATGGAACTACCTGGCGAAATGAAGCAAAGCAATAAAATACGACATAAAAAATTCCGGATTTTTATATGCCCAATGGTCATGTTTTGTGAGAATGAGTCATATACGATCCCTGGCAAACTGGACCCATATCATACGACGACGTGCTTTGTATATTGTATTACGAACATGCATTAAGCCCTCCCCACTCACTTCTCCCAGTGCGCCACTCAGTCGCTTAGTTCGAATTTCACATCAATTTGAAATGAACCATGCTTTGTGAAAAAGGGGCTTCATGCATCTGCAAAAAGTATCGACCCAGGTCAGCCTGCGCAGTCCGCGCAGGCTGACCTGGGCTGAAACTTTTTGCTATCGGTAAATTTTCTGCATGTTAAAGGAGAAGTCTAACTCATAATTCAGTCATTTTTTTTAGACAAAATGGATTTTTATGGATCCATAATTATGTGATGATTTGCTCGGTACCATGGATCACCGAGTTGCATCAAGCCCCCTTTTTCCAGAGCATAGCTCAAATATTTTTCTCTGAGCTGAGCGCGAGAACCGGCCCCGATCTCGGTAGTGCAGTCGGTAAAGTACTCACACATGATCTGAGACTTGGGGTTGCTTGTTTGCATTCTCAGCTCGGCAATTTTTCTTTTTTTTTTTCCCCGGAGGAATGTTGATAGTCATCGTGACATAGTTCATTCCTTTCCAACCGCTGATCATCGTTCCGACGATGGTTAGGTGGGAAAGTAGCTAGTGGCTAGGGGTGAAAATTGTGCGAAGAACTAGTACAAGAAGCTCCATGAATGCAAGGATAGTTGTACTGGCCGTCCTGGTATAACTGAAATGATGCTGAAAATGGCTTTAAATACCATCCATCCAAACAAATATTCTTAACAGACGTTTTTATGCCACATCTGTTACTAGGATTTAAATGGAAAAGTGCTTTATCTCCAAGTTTCTTTTGTCGTTGGAGCTTTGTGTTGCCACTTCTGTTGCATGTCCGGAAATAAACACTACTTGTCAATTTCCCATTATTAAATAATGGCTCCCGGCTGCCATCTCGTTTTCTATTTCCCTGATGTGGTGTTGACTAGTGCAAGCCTGTAACCAGCTGATAAGGCAAATTGACCGCGGACAAGGAAAATAAATACAGTTCGATCCATTTTATCCACTCGTTTTATCAACCTTGAGTTTTACCACATAGGTTAAAGATACATATACATGTATACTCTTTTTCAGGCAGTTTTCAACCAGTTTTTAACTCACTACACTGTATATCCTTATTTTATGCAACGATAATCATTCTTGTATCTTCATGCTAAATGTTGCCCCTGATAGCTGCAAGATCGCACAGGTTACGACGAATAGAAAATGCAGTTCTTATTTTGGAAGCATTCAAAGCAGTCGCTGTTGTCGTTTCCGGTTTTAACTGAGAATAAAATAAATTCCTTGTGTTTTTCTATCCATTACAGCATATACATGCATATTGGTAACTTATCTATGTTTACACTGGTGAGCCATTCTACACACCTTCAAGTTTTAACAGCGTTAATCCTCGATAGTTGTCAGGATGTATCTTTAACACTTTACTGAACAATCCAGAGTTTTAACGACCCAGATGAAGACAGACTTTTTTATGAAGACACTGTGCAAAAAAAAGAAAATGGTGTGAAGCGGCATTTTCTCCTTTTCTCACAATGTTTTCTGTCCTATTTTGGAAAAATCTCATCACTTCACCTTTTACCACTCAATCATGAGTTTTATCGACCCTGAGAAATACAGATTGTTTGATAACATAGTAGACAAAGGAGAAAATACTGTTAACCAGCATTGATAAACTGTAGTTTGGTAAACAGTAAACTCTTTACCAAAGAATAAAATTTTGAATTTGTCAAAATCCAAAGCATATGCAGAACATTGTGGGAAAGGGAAAAAATGCTAGTTACCACTATTTTCTTTCTTTCAAAAACCTTATTCGGGCTTAAAACTTGGGATTATGTGGTACAGGGTTAAAAATAATGATATCTAAACCATTGGGCAGCTAAGCGCGACTCACTGACCTTTTGCGAACAGTGTAGATCAAGATCAGACTGCACAGAACGTGCAGTCTGATCTTGGATCTACACTGTCCGATAAGAAGATATTGCTCTAAAAAATAAATTTAAAAAGCATCACTCGGGATTTTACTATTCTCAGTTTAACCGCTAAACATAAGAAAAAACAGTTTAATTCATCTCATCCTCGAGATGTTTACGTTACCCAAAATTGACACAAAATGGCCGCCAACACAATGAATTTCATTATTTTTTTCAAAATTATTTTATTCCTAACAGATTATGAAGGCGAATTAAGATCGATATGCACGTCTTTCATCTCGATTCGATTGTCAATCAATACCCTCAACAACTTTGTCATTTTACCATTTAAATTATCTTAAGTCAACAGGAGACAACGAGTTGAAGTTTCGACTTCTGTGAAAAAAGACATTTGCCAGTACATAGAAGACCACCCATATGCCACTATCGCGGAAATTCTACAAAACGTTATGAAATCCATTTGTCTCGAAATTAGAAAATCAAGTTATACTATAATACAGAAATATTGTACATGTGTTTCGGCCCCTCCTTTTTTCGTGTAGTTTTCGAAAGTCATAATGTGCCGAGCTTTACAAGCCCACCCATTTGTACAAAAGGTATGCATGTACATGTAATAAGGTACAAGGGGAAAGCATGTACAAAAACACATGAATAACAAAAAGGCAAAATGCAAATTATAACAATTTATTAAAACAGCGATTACGTAATCGCTGTTTTAATAATATTGGTTTTGAACTGTTTGGATTTTTTTCGATGCGCCTTTTGATAAGCACCCCATGGCGACAAAAATTCACTGTCCACCTCGGTTTTTCAAATCCAGTTTTACTCAGTGTGGGTTACCTTTGTTTAATGATCATGGCACCTTATCAGGTATTTTGACACAATCTTTCTCCTCAATTCATCCATTATGCGACAAATTGTTTCTATAAAACATGATCAATAGCAAAAATCCTGACCCACATAACCTTCGAATCCTACGGAAACAGCTCCCAGAGTAATCTCCCTGTAATGTTTACCAATTATTATCGAAGTACAGTGAAACAGATTCCGACCCTTCTAACCTTTTTTTCTTCGAAAGTAAGATTTGTATGCTAGCCTAGGCATAAAAGATCTATAAAAACCATTTAAAAGTTAAGTTTGATTTACGACAGGATATTGAATTTGAAATGTCCAAAATGTAAATTTTTGGAGATAAACAATAACACTTATCTTCAAAAATTACGACTTATAAGAATTGATCATTTGAACCCAAATTGCTTTGATCTAGTGGGCTAATCATCCGGCATATTCCTTTTTGCGTGCTATACATTGTTCGATAACTTTGTTAATTTTTTCACGATAGTGTAAAGGAGTAAAAGATATTCTCACGATAGTGTAAAGGAGTAAAAAAAATCAAATTTAGTAAACCCTAGAGCGATTAGAAGTATAACATATGTGACTGACAGACTCTATGGGGAAAGTAATTGTTCGCAGCACCCGGTATATACCGGTATTTTTAGGTCTATTATTTAAACTCCACTGCCATCGAAATTTTAACTGAACAACCGTTTTAGTGTTTCCAGTCAACGATACGAGTTCATTTGTCGAATTTTTCAACGATGATTCGTGCACGTAGGCGGGATTCGATACAAGGTACAAATTTGACACTATTTTTTTTTTTTATTTTATGGATATATTCTTACCAAGTTTTCATTTGTTCAGGGTGCAGGACAACTCGCCCCAAGACAACTCGCCCCGCAAAAAGCTCGCCCCAAGACAACTCGCCCCACCTTCAGAAGACAACTCGCCCCACTTTTATTTCTATTGTTAAATAAGATAGAAGTCTACAACTGTTATGACTTTTATTCAGTTTTTATAATTACTTTTGTGTATATTTAACTGTCCATTTTGAAACAGATTAGTGTCAGTTACATGTAGGTTGTTATTTTCATGAGTTTATAATAATTTCAAACCGAATTTTCATATACGGGATGTGAATTCTGGTATATTTTGTACATTGGGCAAGA
Source organism: Hippopus hippopus (assembly GCA_946811185.2). NCBI lineage: Eukaryota > Metazoa > Mollusca > Bivalvia > Cardiida > Cardiidae > Hippopus > Hippopus hippopus. The sequence goes on along the minus strand of OX328108.1, from coordinate 49,908,290 downwards.
ATCTTCGAGTTCTGTGAACTGTTCCATGTTTTCATAAAATTGGGGCAACTTGTCTTCAGTATGGGGCGACTTGTCTTCTAAATGTTGCTTTATGGCAGATCAGGGATATAAGATCCCTGGGCAGATATGTGCCTTAATTTCATAAATGGCTAGAACTATTGATAAAACATCACAATTATATTTCAAAAATTTTAGTCACCATTATAAATAGACTATGAACATGTTTTTTTTTTTTTTAATCATATATGTTTAAGGAATTAATACACAACCCTGAGTTTTAATGACCCTATGAACATAACCTTTTAAAAAAATTGTAGTGGGAGAAAATGCCAGTAACCAGCCTTTACTCCTTTTTCTACATTGTTTTATACCTTATCAAAGGCAAATTTCACCACTTGTGCCAAGTGCAAATTGTCGACTGCAAATGCTCTCAATCTGGGCAAGTCTACATTCATGTCGTGGACAGTAAAAAGAGAAAAAAACATGTAGATGAAATTTCTACTTTCAAAGTGGGTGTGACTTACCGGTACTTTCAGAACTGTACAAATTTGTTAAAACAACACTGCCAATAATATTTTTCTCGACTTTGGTATCAGTTTATCATTTGATAAGGGTTGACGGTTTGTAACTAAACTTGAGTACAGAATAAACAAGATTTTATATGGTGACTAACGGTGGAATTTGGGGACCTTTTTTAATCATGAAAAATTGACCATATCTTACTAAAAGTATAGGCTGTAAAATCTGACGTGGCAGGGCAGAGCTATGTTTTAGCACATCACATTTTAGACTGACAATTAATTGGTAATACGGAAAGCAAAGGATTGATAAGTTTTGTGTGTGCTTTGATTTACTACAAACAATTCCGGACTGGCTTGTGGCCATTAAATTAAAAGTAAACTAGACAACTGATGTCAAAGGTTAGCCATGCCCCATGAGATCAAGTTGGTGTAAGTTATTTTTATTTTGTTTTGACTGCATCCCTTATCAACCTCTGAAAGAGACGCAGATACCCATTTCATGGATTTTCTTGCCAATCAATTCAAACTGTCGCAGCAAACAGAACAAAAACACCACATTGAGGTAATACATCAATGGACCGAATTCTTTTGATCTGGATACCAAGGCTGCTATGGATAATATTTTCATTTATAACTACCTTATTTATCAGACTTCTTATTTCTAGACATGTCTTTGCAGATTCATTTTTGGACAAAAAATCAAATGAATCCTCATTTAAGTTTTAAACTTTGTTGTCAATACATGAATCTAGAAAACATTGTTGGAAAAGGACACTGATTTCCTCTTACTTTCTAGAAAATGAAGGAAAAGTGCAATCATTTGATACAAGCTTAACTCTTTAATGTTCAACATCAGTGTAAACACCAAACCTTTTATCACACAATCCCAAATTTTTATGACCGTAAGAAAGAATCCTTCAGAAAATGCTGGTAACCAAAAAAAAAATCTAAATTCAATCAATTGAATCACATTTAATTTATTGCCTGCAAATGCCTCTATTTGGAACTCTGTGAATTTGATACTGGAAAATTAAAGAAATTAACTGAAAGTTACAAAAAATAATCAGTGACTTACTTATTTGTCTACAAACTCATGCCTTCCTTGCTTCGAAATTGATATTACATTATTGTCTGCTAGATGGCATTCTTAAAATACACATCTATCTGATTTGGCATTCTGGGAACAGAACTGGACTGCTTTTCAAATGAGAACCGTAACTTTGAATTTCAGAATAAAATAAACGTTTACTAGTGCTATTTATTAAGCTATGATCAGCTAGTATGTAACCTATGCACAGGCCATTTATTACAACAGCCCCTACAGGCTTGGGTAATAGCTTCAATATAAGCCCTACTTTTCCTTTGTACCTTGTATATGGGATAGGTGATGCGTCATAGCAAACACATCGAATCTTCGAAGAATATGACATGCGCAGAAGATTGATATGATGGATGCTCTGGTAAAAAGTGGTTAATTGCATCTACATGACACGCTTTACCAAGCAATTCATCAAATTATTATGGATTCATAACAAACAACTGAATTCTGAGGTATTCTGGTCTTTTGATAGTCAGTGAATTGACCAAAGATAAAAAGTTTCAGCCCAGCTCAGCATGCGCCTGCTGAGCTGTGATACTTTTTGCAGATGCATTCAGCCCCCTTTTTACAGAGCATGGCTCATATAGTAAGTACTTTATGTATTTCAACCTTTTACCAACTAACAAAATTTTGGACTTGTCCAAATCAAAATTTTTATAGACAACAAATCAAATTTGGCTCAGATGGAGCCATTTGTGAGTGACAGGGTAGAAAACTTTGTGTGAGGAGAAAATGCTGTTTACCAGCATTCTCTCTTATTCTAACAATGCTTCACAAAGCTGTCTCTCTCAGTGTAGTTAAAAGTATGGGTTGTGTGGTAAGAGTTGAAGATTCAGTTTTATATTTCATAATATTTAGAATTAGAATTTTGTTGATCATCCAGTTTACCATTCTCTCTCACTTAGTAAATAATTGATTTTTGATACACACTACAGTAGGCAATTGAATGTGACATGCTGGATGTCCTTGCCAGGATAGAACCTGTACTGAGTCAGTGTTCACCGAACCTGTATAAATTATCAAAGTTATCTTGCCTGCCTTGATGATGATGGCTTTGTAGGATTAAGCTCCCTCCGTGCTCTAGGCATATATGATATGGACCATTAGAGAGAAAGAATCAGATACAAGGAAATCTGGGTACAAGCCCCTATCTCTTCTTCGAATAGACCTCCTTGGGTCTTTAACGTGCCTGGTGTAAAGCACTGTTACACGCGAGGCTACCGGTGGGTTCCAAACCAGTTCACCTTTAGTTGGGTGAAAAACACAAGGTTTCAGAAAGGTCCTGGTTTGGCCGGGTATCAAACCTCGGGCCTCAGGATTGATAGTCCAGCGTTTCACCACTGCACTATCTGTCAACCCATCTTGCCTGCCTTGATTGATTGAATTTGCACTTATTTATCATCCCCACTGGTTGCCCATATGGGCGACACCCCCAGAAGGCTGTTTAGTATTCTTACGAGGGATAGTGCAGATACAGGACGAAACCCATCTTAAGTTACGCGTGGTTCTTTTATGTGCTCAATGTATAGCACCGTCACACGGGACCTCGATTTAACGTTTCATCCAAACTGTTATTAATTTTAGATGGCCAGCCATGGGAATTGACCCACACCCTCAAGGGACTCGAAACAACAAGTTCACAAGTCCTACGCTCTACCTATTGAGCTATGCAGGCTGGTCTTTTGTTGCTTGCCTTGGTTGATTGAATATGTGTTTATTTATCGTCACCACCGGTTTCCCATATGGGCGACACCCCCTGGAGGCTGTGAGTATTGTTACGGGGGATAGGGCAGATACAGGACGAAACCCATCCTAAGTTTTGCCTGGTTCTTTAACGTGCTCGGTGTATAGCACCGTCACACGAGACCTCGGTTTAACGGCTCATCTGAAAGACTACTGGTAATTTTAGATGGCCAGCCATGGGGGCTGAACCCACATTCTCATGATCACAAGTTCTACGCTGTACCAACTGAGCTATGCAGGCTGGTCAAACGATTATTGGTCCTGTTGCAAAAGTTTAGTATGTGTTAAAAAATAAATGACTAGACTGGTGAATTTGAGGACGTTTTCTGTTATTTTCTTTGTAATCCCAACCTTACACTCTGCAAGAAAAGGCAAATGTAAATTGCAACTACACAATTAAGGCAAGCAATATATATGACCATAAGATCTCAAATGAGTTTGATTATGGGTCTAATCTGACCAGAACAACTGGAATTATTTTCCCTTGAAATAGAGAGTTTTTATAATAGTTCTTTGTCCGGAGCATAACTTTGTCATCTCCAGTCGGATTGACTTGAAACTTGGCACTTGGCATTTGTGTTTGTTGCAATAATACTGAGTGCAGCATAACTCTACCTTGTACTGTGTATGAGTTATTTCCCTCTGATCATCATTTTTACAGCATTTTCTGCTTCGTCATCTTTTGTCTGAAAATCTTCAAATTTGGTATGCATGATTGTTGAAAAATTACGAAGTGCAGCGCACAAGAACCATTAATCTTCCTAGCACAAATTTTGAGTTATTCACCCTTTGATCTTCACTTTTGTAGTATTTCTTGCTTGTCCAGAGCAAAATTTTGTCATTTTAAGTAGGAATGACTTGAAATATGGTTTGCTTATTTGCCTTTGGAAGTGCAGTGTGCAAGAATTGTAACTCTACCTCGTGCTGTCTTTGAGTTATTTCCCTTTGATTGTCATTTTAACAGCATTTAGTGCTTGTCAGGAATATAACATTGTCATCTCAAGCCAGAACGACTTCAAACTTGGCATGCATGTTTGTTGAATATTATGGAGTGCACAAGAACAAAAACTCTACCTTGCGCGGATTTTGAGTAATTCCACTTTGATCTTCATTTTTACAGTATTTCTTTCTTGTCCGGAACAAAACTTCACCTTAAGTCAAATTGACTTGAGACTTGATAAACATGTTTGTTGCATTACCTGCCCTTTGCAATTATTATACCTCCTAGACAACTGGTGGTGGGACAGGCGTATCTTGTGACAATTTGGAGCTCTTGTTTTGCTGTCATTTTGGCCTTGAACCTCGATATTTGGTATAAATCTTCACTGTAGACCTTTTCTGCTTAGTACTCAGGTGAGCGATATAGGTACATCGTGGTCCTCTTGTTTCAGCTGTACTGGCTGAAAACCAGCAGATTTTATGTCATGGCGTGGTTTCCGTCATCCCTGTATTTGTCCATATTTCTTTTTCTTGTTTGAAAAGGCTATTTAGTCTGCATTTATGGTCAGAATTTTGTGAAAGTTGCACAGTTTGTTTATTTCATGGATAGCTTCAATGCTATTGATTTTCAAAAAAAAACCCATCAAATTTGGCTGGATTCCAAACTGTTGTTTTTGAGAAATTGTACTTCAATTTCTATTACTATAACTAATTTGCCATGCCTCAGTGTTGTCAAAATAAGCCGATTGGCGATCAAAATCATCGCTTAAAATCACGTTTGGATCGGTTAGTTTTGCCGTCGATGCGAGTTTTTTTTTTTTTAACCGCCTGCATTGTCTATATTCGTTTAAATTCCGTTAGGATCCTTGTATTTTTAAGACGTTTTATAATAAATGCAAGCTTAGCGAGAAACACCCTTCACACACCGTGTCCTTGAAAAGTATTCGGAAAAACCAATCTAAAAATAAATGCTACTTTTATCACAATCGCAACGTCTTTAAGCTACTTAGTCATTGAGACGCTCTTTAAAATCAAATTGCTTTGTCAAGCGTCCAGTTGTTACGGTTTTGGCCGATAATTGTCTTGAGTTTTCGCGGCGCGGTTTTTTTTTTTAATTTTTTTTTAGAACATATCTAAGCCTGCTGAAAAAAGAAAGAATACACCCGAAGAGCGTCCAGAAACGCAAAGCGTATATGAAACAAAGCACCAGGGCCCCTATCAGCAAAATTAGAAGGATGATTTCAAAAGGATACTTTATGACGAATTTTTAATCATCAAGCCCCTTCGTCACTGGATGAATACAGTAACTTAAATCTATGTACATGCTAATAAAAACATAATATACATGATATACTGTATAGCTACCATTTCTACAGCTGTTCAGTTGTTACTTTTGTCATAAATTTTGGCGTATTAGAGGTGGGAGAAATATTAAGACTTTAGACCCCTGACCATTTAGACCCCATTTTTTCCCTATTTTAGTGTGACACTCTTGGGACAATCATACCATTTCTGTTTTTCAGATCCCTATAGCCCGCCCGGGTGGCTCAGTGGTAAGCGTGTCGGACTCATGACCTGGTGGTTGTGAGTTCGATACCCGGTTGAGGCGAACTTTCTTTCTGGCGTATTTTTGCCTCTCACCTCTGCTGAAGCATGTGAGAAAAATAGTCGGTGGCTTTGGAAAGAAAGTTGTGTTAGTACTGGTGTGAGAAAGCCAGGAAACACATGTGCGTCACCGACCGCCATGAGATGACCTTAGCTGTTAAAGTGGCGTTAAACCCCAATACAACCAACCAACCAAATTCAGATCCCTATAATATAGTGTCTTACATACTTGGCAGATGTTTTAGCTCTATGTATGAAAGATGACCATTGCACTACATGGTACTTTATACAGTTGTCAGTACTGAATTTCTTGTGACACAGTCCTAAATCTATTTTCTTTTCACACGTATACATTACATACTCTGCTGATAGCCCATCTGTATTTAGTCATTTTTGATTGTATCACACAAGAAAGTCCATAATTATCTGAGTCATATTCGCAGGATTGTGTGACCTGCATCCAAATTTTTCAAAAGTACAATAGATTATTGATGTGGAGGAGCAGAATGATGATCTGTTGGCTCATTATGTAGCCATTCTACAAAACAAAGCATACAAAATGCTGATGAATCTAATTTATTGAAAAAAAAAATCAAATGAAATAGTACTGTTTTGTAACTTCGGAGGGATCCCTGATAATCAGGAGGGCACCCAGATAATAAAGTTAGGGATTCCTGCTGGATCCTCAAGAAAAAAAAATTGTGTCGAACCCTGGAAAGCTGATGAATTTGCAGAATTTCAGCTTTACAGTGGATTGTTATGACTCTGATATGTTATGAGAAATTTAAAGGTTGCTTAGTTTTTTCACAAGCAGATGCAAAAAAAGAAAAAAAAGGAATAAATTGCACAAATATACAACTTGTTTCAAGGCATATAACCGCACAGATACATTTCTTACCCACTTATATCTCACCGGCAATAAAGCTTGACCAAGTATATGTATATTTTATAAACTCAAGGATGATTCTGATTTATTGTTTTCTATACATACAATGTAGGCATGAGAATATGTATTTATAACAACAAAGATGAAAGGCACTACACACCAGAAATGCAAATTAAGTGAATAACAGAATTGGAGTCTGTAAACAGATAATTTTTAAACACTCAATTATAAAAATTCTTTCACTTGTATTTTATATCTAATGGTAGTATTTTTCTCTAAAAATCCACTTTTTCCCAGTGCAAAAAGCTTAAGAATATATTACAAATGATCTATTTTATTAAAAAAAGTTTAATATTATTTTCTCCAAAGAGCAAATGTAATGTATTTTGGCAAAGACTGAGAAAGAAGAATGAAGGGATTTGCATGCAAGGAGATGGCTTCCAAGGTGTTTAGAATTGCTGAAGTTCAATTTCGGCCGGGGGGCTTCGCCCCCCCTGGTCCCCCTACCAGGGCGTTGCCCTGGACCCACAAGGGGGCCACCTAGGCCCCCTTGACCCACGGCCTGATCTGTTAGATTTCAGTTTTGATCTGTTTTTCAAAAACATTTTGACAACCCTGTGCCTACTTTTACTGTCCTACTGTGTTCAAGCCCAGTTGCAAGAACATACCGAGCTAGCCCCCCATTTTTGTTTGTCTTTTTCCTTTTTGCATCATGAATTCATAATGTATGCTAGCGAAATAGCGAAATCACAACCAGCCAAGTGATTTCAGGCCCTCAAGGGCCTCTAGTTTTTTTGACTTTGAAGAGGCAGACATATGAAATCATGGTATGAAAATGAGTAACTACTTTTTTTCTTGACAATTTTTTCAATCTACCAGCTAAGAATCTCATCAGCTAAGCCTCATATAATCAGCAGTGGGTCAAAACAGCGCTTAATTTACCTCTCCACCAGAAGACAAACCAATGGATCCTCAAATTTTAGAAAATTTGCTGATGTCATATTAAAGTTAGCTCAAGTTAAAGAATTTGTCTTTGAAAAGAAGCAAAATGTTGCAAGAACTGTATTTTCTCCATTCTCCAGTGTTTATTTCTAGGCAGATTCTTATATTATAAATTGTACTAGATGCTTTGAACTTGCACAAGTCTAATGATTTGTCTATTCGTTTGGTACGGTAGAATGAAATCTTAAAAAACAAAAAAAGAATGACTGGATCTTGATAAGTAGTCAGGATAGATCTCCCAGTAGGTATTATTTAAACAAACGACCAATGTTCTGTTTTGTGTCTGTACCATCTGGGGTATGCAACTTTTTTTGCCAAATTTATGTCAAGTATGTATTAAAAATAAAATCTCATATTGTTAAAAAATTTTGTAATAAACCTTATATGCAGAACATGAAAAATATATAGAGTATCTAGATAGAAAAATTCAGAACTAAAATATATCAGAAATCAATGCAAACGACTTTATTCTTGATCAACATTAATTACCTCCCTTTACTAAATACTGGTATTCCATTAAAACAATATTTGAAGGCGATGACTTAATCGTGTCTAACCCTAAATATTCTTAGCAATTATATTTTATGGAAAAAAAAAATGAAACGAGGGAAATTCTGAAAAAGGCTGAATTTTTTATTTATATGCAAATATGTTAGCACAATGTAAGAACAAATAGAATAATCTTAGATAATTTTGGTCGAAGCACTAATAGTATCTAGAATTACTAATAGTCTCTCGGATGAGACGTTAAACCGAGGTCCCGTGTGATGATGCTATACACCAACCATGCAAAAGAACCAGGCGTAACTTAAGATGGGTTTCATCCTGTACCTACACTATCCCCCGTAACAATTCTAACAGCCTTCAGGGGGCGTTGCCCATATGGGCAACTGGTGGCGACGATAAATAAATTCAATCACTATACATATAAATGCGTTCTCTTTCAAGCGTGTTGCACACCTAGGTATTAAACAATAATCTATGGCTGAGCCATAGAGTAAAGTACCTGCCTTTGATAAGTCATCACGCTGATGTCATTCTTCTTGGTTTACAGGTTACATTTCACATACCTTTGTTGGATTTCTTGGTCATATGATTGCCTGTGACATGTTCAATATCAGTTGAAATATAGCAAGATTTCATATTTCTTTGTATCACGGTGAAAAAAATGCAGCCGTTTCCTCAGAGCAGCACAAAGCAATTTAATCAATATTGTAATCGTCCTTCTTGTGTATAGCCATTTGCTCATAGTTTCAACTACAGTAATGTGGAAAAGCAGCTAGTGGCTTAGGAACACTATAATGCAAAAATTGTCTGAATGTGCTTGTGTAAGGCAAACAGAAAATGATATGTACAGCTCGCAATTTCTTATTTAAAAAAACGTCACTTCAGATTACATTTTGGTTTGTGTGCAAGAGATAGTGTGTTTAACAGTTTTAGTAAATAAAATGAGATGAAAAATGTTGACTTTCTCTCTCTCTCCCTCTTTCTTCCTGTCTCTTTCGAAATGAGCATCAAGTGTGCAGCACCATTCAAACACAAAATTACCGTGCAGGCACCTGTTTTCTTTGACAGATATTCATGCCTAACTATGTAGCATAGCGTTTTGTTCAGTTGGGATCAACATAAAATTCTTTTACTGGAAAAGAAACCAGGCCTGTCCGTTTTTAAAGTACTTGCAAGCAAATAATATTGCCCCCATGTTCTGATCTCTGATGAAATAGTTAAGGTAGTACCCTCCTAATAATTACCTCCCTTTTCAGGAAACAAATGAATAATTTCAAGATAGGTATCAAAGGAATTTTTGGTTGGTTAAAAATGTTCAAAAGTATTATATCAGTATGAATCCTTATTTATCAACTAATAAGAAATTCTATTCCATGTTGCACTAGAAGCGTTGTGATAGTAATACCTTAAGAACAATATCAGAATATAAGAATTGCCAGCATTTTCTTCTTTCCTGCGTGTCTCCTTTTTAAGCTGTCTCCCTTGGGCAAGAGGAATATGAAATTTTATGATGAATTGTTTAAGACAATCAATCCTGAATACATTATCGCTTGAAACCTGTCACTAAATAATTAATCGCCTGCTCGCTGTTTTTTTCAGTACTGTCAGTACTTTGATTCTATTATATATCTGAACAATCGCAGGAACAATACAGACAAGTGTCCGTGTAAATCATACGCTAATGTAATTCTTACGAAGCATGGTGTCCCTTATCAATATGGAAGTAGTGGGCCATCCCAGTTCTCTGGACCGGAAAAACAGCTCATCCGGAAACATTCATAGGAAACAGAAGTGTCCGGATAAACGCGGCTTGACTCTGTGTGTGTGTGTGTGTGTGTGTGTGTGTGTGTGTGTGTATGTGTGTGTGTGTGTGTATGTGTGTGTGTGAGCCGTGCTCTGTGAAAAGGGGTTTTAATGCCTCTGCGAAAAGTATCGACCCAGGTCAGCCTGCGCAGTCCGCGCAGGCTGACCTGGGCCGAAGCTTTTCGCTTTTTATCAATTTTCTGCATGTCTAAGGAGCAGTTTACCCCATGATTCTATCGGTTGTTAGGCAAAGTCCATTTTATGGATCCATGATCCGGTAATGACTTGCTTGGTATCATGCATTACGGAGATGCATTGAGTCCCCTTATGCGAGTGAAGGGCTCATTTACATAACAGTATCTCTTGCGCCGTCTGTCTTGTGTAAAGCTATATCTTGTTAGTATTGTATGGGCGTAAAGAGTGGGTTTTAGGGGAAATACGTGCAAGAGGATTATTGACAATGGAAATTAACACAATGGTTAAGTGATATATTGTCGAAAGTGAGGAAATAAAAAATTTGTATGAATAATAATGGGCGATGCTCCGGGAAAAGGGAGTTAAACGCATCTCCTTGATACATTATATGGCCTGCAACACGCGAAAAGAGGTATTCGGACATTCGCGTAAAATGTCGTCTCGGATCAGCCTGCGCATTCCGCGCAGGCCAATCCGAGACGGCACTTTACGACTACATTAGATTTTGTGCTACAGTAGACTTTTGCAAAACAGAAAATTACATAAAAACGGAAAGTGTCGTTTCGGATCAGCCTGCGCGGACTGCGCAGGCTGATCCGAGACGACACTTTACGCAAATGTCCGAATGCCCCTTTTCGCGTGTTGCAGGCCAATTATCAAGCAAGTCATATCACATAATTCTCGATCCACAAAATCAATTTTGTCTAATAACCAACTGATTCGATTATATAGTGTTTAACGGTTATTTCAGTTATATCGCAGCGGCCAGTGCGCCTATCCATGCTTTCCTGGAGTCCTTTTTACCGGTACTCCGCACAATTTTCTTTCCAAGCCACTGGCTGCTTTCAACAATATCCATCGTCCAAACATCTAATGACCAACTTAACCGTGAGGTCGACTGGGTCTTGGACATGTTAAAAAAAAAATCAAATAGGAAAGAATTTCGAGCTACGTCAGCCTGCGCAGACTGACGTGGGTCGACACTTTTTGTAGATGCGTCAAAGTCCCTTTTTACAGAGCATGAGTCATATATATATCAGCTTTGTAACTCTTTAACTGAGGACAGAATTTTAGATTAGTTTAAATTAAACGCATGTGATGAGTTGCACACGACTATTAAATGCTGCATAAATTATAGAATTTGTCTTTGAAAAGGTAGAAAACATTGTGCAAAAAGATGGTAATGCTGGATAACCACAATGTTTTCGAAAGCTTCTTTCCCAGGGTCTTCAAAACACGGGTTTGTTTGGCAAAGGATTAAAAAAAAAAAAGGATTAGCAGACATTTTTCAAACTTAAGGATAGGGCACCCTCATGGGATTCGTGTAACATCGCCTATCATCGCCAAAATCGTACGGATTCGGCTAAGACTTGGGTAATACATCGATGCGGGAACCAGCGTGTATCGGCCAATCATTTACGGATTACCCAGGTCTTAGCCTAATCCACGGGTACGTTTTTTTTGTTTTTTGGCGATGAAAGGCGATGTTACAAGAATTCCATTAGGTTGCGCTATCCTTAAATGATAATAAGTTTCGGGAAGTTGGAAACAATGTGAGAAAAGTAGTTCATGGTTGGGTAATGACGGGATTGTTTTCTAGATACGGGTGAGAGAGGGAGAGAGGAAGGCAGGGAGGGAGTAACAGAGAGAGAGAGAGAGAGAAGGGTAATCAGCATTTTCTCCTTTTCCCACAACGTTTTCTATTCTTACAGGGACGATTTCCATCATCTGAGCTGTACTGAATCTGTCGTCTGCAAATGCTTTCAATTTGGGTGAGTCTAACATTTTGACGTTTGGTAAAGAGTTTAATCATTTGCAGACGACAACCCAGACGTGTCTCTAATGCTGGGCTTTGTCTTGGATAGATAAAAAAAAAACATGTTGGAAAAGGAGGAAATGTTGGTTAAAAACCAGAATTCTCGTTTTCCCACTTTTTTTTTCCAAAGCCCTCTTGATTTGGGTCGCTAACACTCTGGATTGTTTGGTAAGAGATTAAACAGAATGGTACACAAAGCACTTCAGATGAATTTCCCAACTCTTATCTCTAAGCTTTACGACAAAACTTTAAACTTGTCCATTTTGAAAGCTACAAAATTCAAATTCAAAAGCGGTTCAAAGACATTGAAGACTCAAGTGAATAAAGGTTCAGTACATAAATACTTGAGCATACATTGTGATAAAAGGACCAATGCTCGTTACGAGCGAATTCTCCTATTGCTTCTATGCTTCCTAGAGTGTTCTGCGAAAAGAGGAAAAACTTTTTGGACATATCATAGCTAATTACTCTTTTTTTGAAACTAGATAAACTTGACTTCTTTTTGAGGTCTGAAAATGCAGCTCCGTTTTAATGAATTGATGCTTTGTTCATAATTTGACATCGGGTATCGGACAGGGTGGATCCAAGATCAGACTGCACGTTCTGTGCAGTCTGATCTTGATCTACGCCGTCCGCAAAAGCTGTTCAAGTCACCATCAGCAGTTAAACAGTTAGTGCTAAAAACTTAACGAGATGTGATCTTGTTCTGGTCAACAACAATTACAAAAAAATTCCATGGGATAGGGGTTAATGATAAATTTCTGTAAGATTCGATAGGTAAATGTAAAAATCGTGTAAGTTTTCTGATCTATTTTCCTTGAGGAAGTACATTTCATACACGGTGATTTGCCCTGCATTTCCGGTTGTACACGGCAAACAGCCAAGTTAAAGTAACAATAAGGCCAAAAGAAAACAAAGCGTGTGTTTAAATGCATTTAAGTTTGAATCATACCATTTAAAAATATGAAAATCATTTGAAGATGACAGTCTGTCATTGTACAGTCGGTCCAAGTGTTAGTCGCTGACAGAGAAATTATTTTCAAAACTAGGTTAAAACCTGTCAGGTAGCTGTGTCTTTTGTTTACTTTTTGCCTGATTTTAAAATTCTTTTTTTTTTCTGCCAGCGACGAACACATGGCCCGACCACACAGTAACGAATTGTCATCTTCACAATATTTTCCATACTTTTAAATAATATGATTTAAATTTAAATGTAATATGGCACCGGTTTTGATATTTTGGCCTCTACTGGGCCTTTAAAAGAAATAAGCTGTATAAAGTGCGGGTTATCTGTTTGACAAAAGCACACTCTGTCTTGCAAATGATTTCCTAATTTGTCGTAACGATTTCTTAGAGCCGTCCGCGAATACATGTGCTCAAACAATCATTTGCTTAAAGGAGCATGATTAAGTGTTTAATAATTACATGACCTTCGCAACGACGTTTACCCTTTTGAATGATACGTCGTCTTTGTACATGTAGATCATGCCACTATATTGTTTTCTTATCAAACTACTGTAATTTTTCTTGAAGATTTCAAAGTTATTGGTAACAATAACAAGAGAAACATGATCAAATAAATGATTATGTAATAAGACATGTACATGTAATGTTGTGGTATAGACCAGCAATAACAATAAAAAATGTTAAAGATTATGTATGTAGGAAGATAAGTTATCTTTACAATGTTAAGATATTTATGTATCAATGTGTGTATGTGCATGCATTTTTTGTACCTACGGTTAGTCACAATTACAAAGTATGTATGTATGTACATGTATGTATGTATGTATATATGTATGTATCGGGGCTTTAGCCAAGGACCCTCCTACTTCATGAGGACCATAAGCTGGGATGGAACAATAATTTTCTGATGAAAATCAGAGGTTTTAACTCTGTATTAGACGACAAGAGTTTGAGCTTGTGAAAAGCCATGGTATTTGCAGACGAAAAATTGAATTAACAGATGGTTTGTTTGTGAAAGGGAGAAAGACGCGAGAAAAGGAGAAAATGATTGATACCAGCGTGGTCTCCTTTCCCTCGATGTTTTCATAAATATTTTTTCTCATGCCGTTAATACATGGGATTGTTTGGGTCTGATCCTTGATCCATGGAAGATCCCTTTGGTTCACAGGAGCCTGTTTCTTGACAATACCACAGCCTCTTTAACCTAAAACTAAGACATGATGGCGTGATCCTCTGTAAAGGGGGAGGGGGGGGTGTTAATGTATCTCTGTGCTGCATGATACCAAGCCAGTCATCACATAATGATGGATCCATAAAACCCATTTTGTCTAATAACTGACTGAATCATGAGGAAGACTAGTCCTTGGACAAGCAGAAAATTTACCAATAGCAAAAAGTTTCGACTCCGGTCAGCCTGCGCGGAATGCGCAGGCTGACCTGAGTCGATACTTTTTGCAAATGCAGTAAACCCCATTTTCAAAGTTTGTACAGAGCATGCCTCACATATTTTAGGTTACAGAATGCAAAGTTCATCAAACAGCATAAGCCTGTACTTAAGTCAGAGAAAGACCAGGGATGCATGAATATGTGTATTTAGCCATGGTGACGTAAATAAACTACCAGTTAAAACGATACTCATTAAGAGAATTAATAAAATATTTGAGATCAGATATATCTTCAATTTCAAACTATCCAAAATTTGACCTTCAGTGAAGGGTTTAATCTTTTATCATCACATACTGAGGGGCAACGACCTTTATCTGAGTTTATTTGTGTGTTATCAATTCATTTGGTAGTTACGGGAGTTATGCATTCGTCACAACTCGGCCGATTCCGTACCTACATCTAACCTCGTCTGTATAGCGGCCGTTTCCATTTGAACTACCAATCACGTGATCTTATACATGGCGGCGCCACTGTAAGTCGTTTAGCAACGACATAAACAACGTCGATTAAGTTATTCACATCTATCTATCTGTCGGTGAAAACTTCAATCGCAATTGATAAACCACGTTAAAAATGAATGTACGAACTGTTTGTCAACTTAAATAAAGTTAGAAAGGTTTCAATAGAAAAATTAATACTCAAGTTTTCTTTTTTACGAGTAGCCTTATAATTTTCAGAACGGTAAATCGGCCTATTTCCGGCGATGAAATGTACCGTGGAGGTGCATATCAAGCTACCAGATACAGCCGAGGGACTTGATGGCTCCTATCAACCGAGATTAAGAATGGGGAGTTACGCACCCCATTCGGCAAACCTGGGGTGATGAACACGTCCGTTAGAAGCATTTACGGAGTCGATCGAGTTGTCAAAAGTACTTTGTACCTTCACGTCCTACACCATCTTCGATAACCAACGATATTTTGATTGCATTACTTTTCATCTAGGTTTCGTTGCATTATCTTCTGCTAGGTAGCATTTTTCAATAGCATTCTCGTTAGATCTACAGAACCGGACTACTTTTCAAGACAACAGTCGATGCAGTGAATTTCAAAATTAAAGTTTTCGAAACGTTCACTAAAAAAAAAAAACGCAGTAGTAGATGTAAGCTTTTTATTTCCCTTATAACATGGATGGCGATATGTACTTTAGCGACCCATGTCCTCGAACTAGGCGACCTAGTGACCTACTTATTTAGGTAAACAACCCCATTAATCAAAATCTTATCTGATGAAACTGTCAAGTTTAATGAGGCATTTCTGCACTTCACAGGAACACGTGGCGCCACTGTCTTGGAACGTGACATAAAAAAATGTACAGGAATGTAAATGTGGATAAACAAGCCCATTAATCAAAATCTTATCTGATGGAGGTGTCAAGTTTGATGAGGCATTTCCGCACATCAAAGGAACACGTGGCGCCCACTGTCTGGGAACGTGACGATAAAAACCACAAGAATGTCATAAAACATTTTATCAGATTGAATTAATGTTCAGTTTTCATACATCAAAAAGGCAGGTGGTTTTTTTGATCTGGGAACGTGACGTTAAAAACCACAGGAATGTCATAAAATGTCTTATCAGATTGAATTAATGCCTCGTTAGATCAAAAGGGTAGGCTTTTATGATCTGGGAACGCCCAGCACGGTCTGCATGCGGCGACTGGTGTCTAGGAACGTGACTTTAATTAGCTGCCTGGTATAAATACGGAGAAAAAATCTGGGCCATAACACGATTTACACGATTTGAAGAAATCGCATTGTATCTTAGATACAAATAATATGAGTTTTGATAAGTTCCTGCATCGTGCTAAACATCGAGTGCTTCTGTTACTTTTTCTTACCATCGGATATTTATACAGCAATTTCAGCAACAAATATAAAAGGTAAGAATTTTTACAGAAATAGGATTATCGGGGGACGTATTTATCACTCTTGGTAATAAATTCTGTGAACCCCAAACACAGAGAGCGCTTAAACTTCGATATTCTTATTTCTGCGTCAAATAAAAATGTCACAGTGTAGAAACATATTTTGGTTATCGAAAGATTGCTGAAACGGGCAATTAAGCAATCTCGCAATTCACGCAGACGATGGTTAGAAAATGCAAGGAACACAGGATGGGTTAAGTATTCAAAAGGACATAATTTAAACCATGTTGAAAGCGGCAATAAATCCTAGTCGATATCTATAGACCAAAATCAATGTGAGAAAATGTTTTTGAAATAGTGTTTAATTGCGCTCAAATGCCAGAAACACCGTGGCATGTAAACTTTTCATCGAGATACATGTAAGAGAATGTTGAAATCGATGGTAAACCCTAGTCGATATCGATATCCAAAATCAATGTGAGGAAATGGTGTGTACGAGAAAACACATTGAGCGCGCTGTAAGGTTTACTAATCATTAAACATGACTGAAATAATATTTAAACGTTGATAAACTTCATTCATTATCTTTTGACTAAGTCGGTGCGAGAAAATGGGTCAGAAATAGTGTGTGCTGGTGCGCAAATGCCAGGTACACTAGGATAGGTTCACTGATCACAGGGACATGATTATAACACTGTTGAAAATGTGCTGCGCGATGCACTGGTGAGGAAGCAGTAATAATCATCTCTCACTCTCCCTCTCTCTGTCTCCCACTCTCTCTCAGTGTCTGTCTGGTCTTTTACACTGTCTTTGTCTCTGTCTGTCTGTCTGTCTGTCTCTCTCTCTCTCTCTCTCTCTCTCTCTCTCTCTCAGAAATTTTAGTTACTCAACATCCCTATTCACCTTTGTAGATAAAAAGTGAAAGGACTGGATAGGTGAACGATGTCGAGCTCAAAACCACATGAAAGCCTTTAAAAGCTCTGAAGTGGTGATCCATAACAAACACCATATAAAATGTTCTTTATTACATCAGATACATATCAATTCACAAAACTCGACCTTTTCGTTAGAATAATCTGCATTCTTTATCTTTCCACCGACATGGTACACAGGGTCTGAAATGACAGAGAAATTATTCGACTGTAACCTTTACACATTATACATTACATGAGTATTTGGTAGTTAAACGTTACAAAAACGCTCACTGAAAGCATTTCCTACACCAACAAACAAAATTACACGTCCTTGAACTGCTGTCGACCATCCTTAAATTTGTACTTGCTGTTTAAGTGCACACGGTTGGATTTGCAATAACGAGCAACTTTTCCATTAACAACAACGCTAGCTACAGTTTCTCTAAAACGCCAAATTTTTCGGTTTGATTTTAAAATAACAAGCAACTTCTCCACTTGCAACGATACCTGTTGAAGTGTTCCAAAATGCTAATTGTCAATGTATGGGATAGAAAACGAGTGCCGTGGTATATGGGAAATATACACCAGCGTTAGCGATTGTATATTTCCCATATACCACGGCACGAGATTTTCTATCTAACTTAGACCACGTGACTATTTATTCGTGCTTTTCATGTCAAATGTACATGTGCGTATGAGATAAAAAGCTTGTTACAAAAGTCAAAACTACTCATTGTGATCGTTATTGCTCCCTATTCAAAAGAAACAAATAAAAGGTATAATTTCTATCAAAATGCTTAATTATTCATTAAGATATTTAATTAAGGTTATGCTCATTGTGGAGTGTTCAACATCGAACTAGTATTTGTCTTCAATATTTTGAAAATGTTACGTTTCGACTGAACTTTCTATTTTATTACGAAAAACATATAATGTTTTGAGAAATAATGTTTTTTTTTTTTGTATGTTCTGCCCGGCCTGGTAGCTCAGTGGCTAGCGTATCTGACTTGTGAGCTGGTAGTTGCACGTTCGATACCTGGTAGCGGCAAGTCTCTTTCCCTCGATTTTTCGCTTCTCACCTCTGATGCATGTGAGAAAAGTAGTATCTTCGAAAGAAAGTTTTTGTCAGAACTGGTGTGAGAAAGCCAGAGAGCATATGCGTAGGTCCACTGACCGCCGTGATATGACCTTGTAGCTATTAAAACAGTGTTAATCTCCTGTACAAACTAACACACGAGCGCAGTGGATTTTTTTTTACTTTTTAGTTGAAATGAATTTTTACTTTTTTTTTAATTATAGAGAAAAGTTGCTTTGTTGTTTTGTTGTGGTATAAGAAAGGCAGGAAACATATGCATAGGTTCACTGACTGCCGTGATATCATCTAATTAGTTTTTTTTTTCCTTACTGGAGTCTTATTATTTTTTTTTCTGTCAAAAACACACTCCACTGAAGAGGTTACATTAGTAAATTGACAAGTGCAATACTATTCTAAGGGCTTGTATATTGTATATACACTTAGAATAGTATTGCACTCACCCATCGAAATGCTGTACCCGATTCCATGAATCATATTTTCCAAATGTCTTACCGCGACGGGTACATTTTGCTCTGATTCGATATTGCAAACAAAACTTGTCGGAATTCACGTATGGGATAGAAAATCTCGTGCCGTGGTATATGGGAAATATACACGAGCTTTAGCGAGTGTATATTTCCCATATATCACGGCACGAGATTTTCTATCTTACTTAGACCACGTGACTATTTATTCGTGCTTTTTATGTCATGTTCATATTCATATAAGATAAAAAGCTGGTTATGAAAAGTTTTGCATCTGGTTTAAAAGAGGCAAATATAAGGTAAAAATTCATAAATATAAAAAAATGTTGAATTATTCATTATGATTTTAGTCAAAGTAAACCTATTTGTGGCGAACTTGTATTTTTCGGCAATATTTTGAAAATGTTATGTTTCGACTGATGTAGAGTGTCAAAGAATAAAGGGACGTCCATCGTTTTGCACTTACCATGTGTCTCTTGTAATTAGGCAGTACTGTTCTGTTCTACTACGAAACACATGGAATGTTGATGAGAAATATTGCTTAGATTTTTTTTTTTGCAGTTATGTTCAGTAGGTGAATTTCGACCAATTTTTGGAAGCAATGTCAAGTCCGTACATGAACATTTTGTAAACTTAACCCTTAGGCTGCTAAGCGCGACTCAGGTATCTTTTGCAGACAATGTAGATTCAGATCAGACTGCACAGAACGTGCACAGTCTGATCTTGGATGTACACTGTCCGATAAGGCGATCTTTTCCCCTAAATTATCTTTGAAATAGCAAACTTTGGGTTTTTTTCTATTGGCTTGAAGGTTTCGTTTCACTTATTTAGCAGGTTAAGGGTTAAAAGTCACTGAAAACAACCTATTCTATTGGGTGCACTGTCCTTCGTGATATGACTTTTAAGCTCGACTATTCAAATGGCGTTTAACACCAATGCAACCTAAAGAGCGCAGCTGAATTTGCTGTAATTCTTTAGCCAAAATAAGTGTTTAATCCTTCTCAGATTTAAGAGAAAAATGGTTGTAAAGGCAATGGCATGTTTTGAAAAGCTAAAATGTGAACATTACAGTTTTTTTTTTCCAAAATGGAGCTTATTTTTCTACTGTTAAAAACACTCCACTCAAGAGGTTGTTGTAGTTAATCGGTAGTTGGGGGCAATACTATTTTAAGTGCTTGTACATTGTATAGACACTTTGAATAGTATTGCACTCACACATCAAAATGCTGTATCCAGTTCAAATCATATTTCAAAATTGTTTAACCGTGAAGGGTACATTTAGCCTTGACTCGATATTGCAAACAAAATTTGTCGAAATTCACGTGCGGGATATACTAGCATAGTATATCCAGATATACAACTGTAGGAGTTGTATCTGCGATATATACCTTTGAAATACTGAACGCTGATTGGTCAAGTCGCTACAAACGTGGTCTAAGCGCAGGATATACTAGCATTGTATATCTGGATATACAACTGTGGGAGTTGTATCTTCGATATATACTTTTGAAATACTGGTCGCTGATTGGCCAATTCGCTACATGCGTGGTCTAAATTATAATTATGTTCTACCATACAGATCTATCTGAAGGCACTCATTCTTCGGTTTGATTTTAAAACAACGAGCAACTTTTCCACTCGCAACAATATCTGTTAAAAGTGTTGTAAAACGCTAAATTCTTTGGTTTGATATTAAAATTACGAGCAACTTTTCCATTAGCAACAATATCGGCTAGTTTTCTAAAACGCCAAATTTTTTGGTTTGATTTTAAAATAACGAGTAACTTCTCCATTAGCAACAATGTCAGCTACAGTTGTCTAAAATGCTAAATGTCAGTATTATGTGTTCTACCATACAGATCTATCTGAAGGCACTCATTTTTCGGTTTGATGTTAAAATAACGAGCAACATTTGCAACGTTATCTGTTAAAGTGCTCTAAAACGCTTAATTCTTCGGTTTGATTTTAAAATGACGAGCAACGTCTCCTCTCGCAACAATATCTTGTAAAAGTGTTATAAACGTGTAATCTATGTATCAATTTTTTCTATGATTCTCCTTTCCTTCACCCCCCCCCACTCAGGGTTTTAAAGGACTGGAGACTACGGGTTCGAGCCCCACTGGATCTAGTTGGTTTCTCTCGGGAGTGCCCTTGGGCTAGCCACCTCAGAGCCCAAGCCTCGTCCTGGTGAAACCTAGGAAAGACATGAATATGTGAGGTGTCGCCGTCTTGAAATAATGTTGAAATCAACCTGCCTTAACTCAATGTATGTCGGTTTGTCCGTCTTACTGTCTGTCTGGTGTAGGTCAGTCTGTTGCCTGTCTGTCTGCTCTGACTGTGATAACGAGCAAATGCTCCATTTACAACATTAAATGTGTTGTGAAAAGCTAAATGACTATTACATTTTTACTACAATGAAGAGCTATCTGAAGTCACTCGTATATTATCTATGTTCTCCTCCCTCAACTCAATGTGCATCTATCCATCTATCTATCTGTCTGTCTGTCTGTCTGTCTGTCTGTCTGTCTGTCTGTCTGTAATTACCTGCATACTATGAAAAAAAAAATCTTGATCTATATTAAAAAAAAATGAAAACTACTTTCAAACTTTATTGAAGTAAAATAGTTGTGACTTACTAGATTCTTTTTTTTTATATCAAATGCACCGTTAACCACCCTCGAACTTCCTGAATCCAAGTGTTTCGCTGTGTGAACACATGAATTTACGACCCACACACACACAAAAAACTTCCATGCATAACTAAACTTACCTCATAACCTATCCCTTCTCACGGGAAACCCAAAATGACGATATCGCTTTACAAGTATCACTCTTCAATAAGCAGTCCGATCAGACCCGATCTTATGCCGTAGGATCTGACTTGTTGTCTGTTCATTTTCTCACTGATAGCATTTCCTCCACCAACAAAAAGAAATACACATTCTTGAACTGCTGTCGGCCATCCTTAATTTGTACTGGCTATCTGTCTCTGTCTGTCAGGGTCCTGCGTGGTTCAGTGGTAAAGTGAGACTCGTGACCTGAAGGCCCTGGGTTCGAGCCGCACTGGAGCCACTGAGTTTTTCGTTGGAGTGTCCATGGGCAAGACACCCTAGAACCCCAGCCCCGTACTGGTGAAACCCGAGAAAGACTTGAATATGTGGTCTGTTGCCTTGATATGACTGAAATAATATTGAAAGCGGCGTAATACACCGTTCATTTAAATCATGTCTGTCTCTTTCTATCTGTCTGTCTGTTTGTCTGTCTGTCTGTCTGTCTGTTTGATCATATAATTGAATGCAGTTTTTTTTTCCAGATGTCAAGACCTTGTAAATACTGTGGAGTGTTTTTTACAAACAAGAATTGACTGATCACGAAAATATTCACAGGGATCTCGATTTACTGAATGAAAATTCTGTGGTAGGTTGCTCCTTGTATAATTGTCAACCAACTTATTTTACCATTAATTTTACATATATTTACCAGTCTTACACAAAATTTAAAGAGTTTTTCTTTAAGATTTATTGAGCGAATGATATCATCTAACATATCGACGTTCATTCCTGTATATGCATATTATATATGAGCAATATGGTATCATTTCAGGAACACGCAGAGCCGTCTCCTGTTAGATCTAACCGAGACAGATATGTTTGTTAAGTATGCAGCAAGTCCTATCTACACAAGCATCATTTAAATGTCCACATCCGAGCCAATCACACTGGCGTAAAGCACACTTGTACCGTGTGTAATAAAGAATTCAAGCATGCCTGGAATAGAAATGTGCATGAGAAAACTTGCTCTGGGTCGGTTCACGAGTGTCCAAAATGTAGCAAACGTTGCTCATCCGCGCATGGTTTAAGGCGTCATTTAATATGGCATGAAAAACAACCCATGAAGAAAAAATCGCCTGTTAAAAAACCAAGAGATAAAACCATCGAACAACACAAGAGCTTCAAGCTCATGCCAATTCCGGTGTCAGCAAGTGTATAGCAACCGTCACCAGCTATATCTACACGGCATGAGAGAGCATTACCAGACTGGTGGTGCTTTGCAGGAAAGACCCTGGGATGACAATAATGCGCCCTGGACCCGTGAAGGTGAAGATGAAAACCTGCGTCAGGTCTATGAAGTCAATGCTCCGTTGATTTTAGAGCCCCATAACCTTGGGCCAATACGATCAGTATACAATTTTCCCTTAGATAATAATGTCACACTTGTACAGCTTCTAGATTTGGCTAATGAAATTTACAGAAGGGAGCATTTCGTTTAAATATCGTGTTTGGCACGATATTACAGCGCAGAGAAACAGGGCGATATCGCTATTTCGTCCCATACAACAACACTGGGATATTTGAACGCCCATTCTATATCTCGAAGAGAGCTCATCTGAATCGACTGCGTCTCAGGCTACGTAAAATTGACATTCTTGGAGAACTGTTGCGCCAAAGACCCGACACAAAATGGATTCCTGTATTGGTGACAAACGTACATTTTATCGTCTACACGACCATTTACCCTCTAGGTCATAGTTGTTTACCAGAATACCTTCTGCGTAAAGACAGTTTTTACCCATTGGTGAAAAATAAGCAAACAGGAAGGACGTACACAGACAATCTTTGCGCTTTCCGTTGTCTTGCGTTGCATCAGGGCTATGATATTAAATCTTTGGAAAATCCAGCAAAAGAGTTGTATAAGCAGTGGGCAAAACATCAACAAACAACGTGTGAAGGCATAAGTTTTAAAGATTTTCGAGACTTTGAAAAAAATCTTTAAAATTAATGTAGAGGTGTATAAGCTTCATGAAAACGGGTTTGCAAGCTCTGTATACAAATCCAGGGGCCAACAAAACGCAACCATGTATCTCAACATGTTTGAAAACCACTTGTCATTCATTCAGAATTTTAGTCTTTATGCGCAGAAGTACCGCTGCAAAACTTGTGACAGACATCTTAGAAGGGCCCAAGAGCTACATCGACACCAACTTTCATGCTCTAGTCAGACAAAATTTGTGTATCCAGGCGGTTTTTACAAACCTACAGAATCCATTTTTGAGAGATTAGAACAATACGGCATACATGTTCCAGAAGAGGACCGAACATTCCCATGGTTCATTTGCTATGATTTTGAAGCCGTGCTTCAAAAAGTCAATGATAGTTCCACAGAAAAGTTGAAAAAAGCATGAACCCATTAGTGTTTCCATATGTAGCAATATCGAGGAATATTGCCATCCACAGTGTATTGTTGAGGAAGACCAGAATGTTTTAGTAAGGAAAGATAGACATTTCAAATAGGGTCTACGAGCTAGCAAACGATAAATAGAGTTGGGTTCTTGATGCTATCCAAGACAAGATTGAAGAAGATGATAATGATGAAGAAATGTACCTGAACGAAGACTTGTGTGAAAATTTAAGTGACGAGGCAAAGGAAAATGACAATGACATCAGTTCAAATCATCCTTTGAATAAACTATTTGATCAGTTTGAAGGGTATTTATCCCAGACTCCTGTGCTTGGGTTTAATTCAGCCAAGTATGATTTGATTTTAATAAAACGGAGTATAGCCAGACACCTCAACATGCACGATACCGAACAAAAAGGATCTTTTGTTGTAAAGAAGAGTAACTTGTATACTTGTATTGCAACAAAACAGCTCAAATTTTTGGATATGTCGCAGTTTCTCGCTGCTGGATCATCCTATGATGGGTTTCTTCGAGCATTTAACGTAGAAGAAGCTAAGGGTTTCTTTCCGTATGAATGGTTTGACTGCAACGGAAAGCTAGAACACCATTCTCTACCTGCCTATGAAGACTTCTTTAGCTCTTTAAAAGGTAGAAATATTACCGTAGAAGAGTATAGATACTACCAAACGGTCTGGACAGAGAAGAAGATGTCAACATTTCGGGATTTTCTTATATGGTATAACAACTTGGATGTAGGCCCCTTTGTGAGTGCTGTGGAGCGATTTCAACAGTTTTATTTCAATGAAGGCATTGACGTGTTTAAAACAGCTATCTCCGTCCCAGACATAGCCAGACAGTTATTATTTCGTACAGCCAGAGTGGGGAATGTAAACTTTGCCTTATTCGATCAAAACAACAAAGACTTGTACCAAACCATCAAACAAAACATCGTGGGTGGTCCTAATATTATCTTCACTCGTCATCATAGCGCTGGAAAAACGCGCGTACGCGATCAAAAATGTGTGATTCTATTCTTGGGTTTGATGCCAATGCTTTGTACTTGCAAGCTATAGGTCAGCCCATGCTTGTTGGTCCTTTCATTCACCGACGAGCCGACAATGACTTTCGGACGGAATTACGGGATAAGTATATGTCAGCCTATTATTGGATGGAATGGTTGATGTATACTCAAGGCATCAAGATTCAGCATATGTTGAATGCAGGAAGAGAAGTAAGGATTGGAAAATACCCTGTAGATGGTTACGCTTCCGCCACGAATCCCGAAGGCAAAGCTAGTTTTTCAATTTCATGGATGCTACTGGCACGGCCACCATTGTTTTGTTACCAAAAGTGTAAGAGATGAGAAATGGAGGGCATCCAGCACACAAAAGTATCAAAAGACCAAACGTATAACAGCTTTTTTAAAGAAAGATCACCACGTTATAGAAATATGGGAGTGTGATTTTCGGAACTATTGCCGTCAAACCCTCAAATTTATAATTTCATTGATGCCATGCGTCCTGGTTTTTTTTCGAAACCACAAAGGCAAGATAACTGAAAACGACATACTCGAAGGTGTCTTCACTGGAGATTTATTCGGCATGGTCGAAGTGGATAGTCAGGTTCCCACATGCTGGCCTCAATACTTTTCGCACCCATCATTAACGCCGTACCAATATTTTGAAGAAATGTCCCCTTTATTTTGTACCACAGATATTCCTTTTGAAGCCATTGGTACTTTAATGCAGCAGCACGTCAAAGATAGCAAACTTTCCAAAGACTCGAGACGGTTGTTGGTCGGAGGGATGAAAGGGAAACAAATGTTAATAGCTACACCTCTTCTTAAATGGTACTTGAATCATGGCATGGTTGTAACTAAAATTTATCAACTCATCGAATTTCAACAACAACGTTGCTTTCAGAAGTTTGTACAAGAAGTAAGTGACGTTCGCAGAAAAGGCGACGTTGACCCAGATACGGCCACTATAGCAGATACCATGAAAGTTATCGGCAACTCGGGATACGGATCGCTGTTCATGGATAAAACAAAACATAGGCAAATTCAGTACATTCAAGGTGAAAACGAAACTTGTTTAAAAATCAATGACCCAATTTTCGAAAATGTTGGAATCCTATTACGACTTTATGGATGTTTATGCTGACCGAGCAGATTTTGAGTACTGTGAAATGGACACAGACAGCGCATACATGGCCATTTCAGGGTCTTGCTTAGAGGAAGTGATCAAACCCAACATGAAAAATAATTATCAAAGAGGGTTGACAGGATTTTGCACAGACGCTGACATAGAAGCTGATGATCAGTATCATTGGTTTCCCCGGACATGTTGTGCAAAACATGCCAAGTACGATAAAAGAACTCCCGGTCTGTTCAAATTAGAATATCAAGGAAGTGAAATGATAGGATTGTGCAGTAAAACCTATATTGTACGCAAGGAAAAGACCATTAAACCATCACTAGCGAGAATCGCAGCTTATCATTTACTGAGAAGAACAAAGAAATTAAAAAGAAAACGATGTCGCTACAGATCGAGGACTACTAAAGAATTTAAATTTAGTTCTAAAGGCATCAGCAAAAGATCTGTGAAAACACCCATGTCAAAATTTCGACAGGTCCTGAGGACTCGTAAGCCTCACAGCGGATTTAATCGTGGTTTTAGAGTAAGAAATGACAGTATCTATACCTATACACAAGAAAGAAAGAGATTTTGTTATTTCTACTGTAAAAGAAAAGTGCTCGATGATGGCGTTCACACAGTACCTTTAGACACTGTCAAATTGTCGTTAAAAGTCCGGATTGTGTAGGTGCTAATCCACTTGAACAGGTGCTTTATTGTTACGCCATTATTCGAAGTCATGGAAAAAGAACTGTCATTCATTAAATTTCATAACGGATTGCCTACCATTGACGAGTTGGACAGTATGTCTAGTGATCAAAATTGTAATCTGGTTATATTGGACGACTTAACGGAAAGTGTGACGTCATCTCCAGACATGGGCAATTTGTTTGTGAAAGGGATGCATCATCGTCATTTGAGTGTACTGTATATCAACCAAAATCTTTTTTGTAATGGTAAATACAGCCGCACCATTAATTTAAATACCCATATCTTAGTACTCATGAAAAACCCGAGAGACGTATTTCAGCTACAGTGTTTAGCCCGTCAAGCTTTTTTGGGAAAAGGAACTTTCATAATGGAAGCCTTTAAAGACGCTACATTGCAACCTTACGGCTATTTGGTGTTGGACTTTTCTCCGTGGGGGACGAATTGCACAGAGTGAGAAGTAAAATCTTTCCTGAAGAAGATACAATCGTGTACCAGCCAAAATAAAAGTTTTAATTTGTAACGTAAAGCACATAATTTACACAGCACAGGTTGTGTCAACATGCAGAAACCGGTGTTACTACCGTATGATAGATACCAACGGCTTCTAACGACAGACCCTTCGTTTTTAGAATAAATGGACAGAATTTTCTGGACTACCTGGATTTGAAAAAAAGTCAGCTGTACGTAAAACTCAACGTGGAAAAATCGGATGGAAGCGCTCTCGTTTCCGAAAAAGTGGGACCTACAAATTCATTTTTTCAAAGTTTATTCTCGACGGTAGAAGTAACGCTACAGAATAAAGCCACGATCACTTGTAATTACAACCCTTACACAGCCTACATTCAAACTCTACTAAAATACGGACAGGATGCATTATCGAGTCAAATAAAGACTCAAGGATGGTTGATGGATGACTCAGATGCTCCTGGAGTGACCGACCCTACGGGTTCTAACAATGGGTTATTCGAAAGAGCATCGTGGATCGCTACTTCGAAGAGTCTGGATTTACAGGGACCCATTTTTGTTCGACATGGATCGCTATCTCTTAAACCAAGTGGATGTCAACGTCAAGCTGTACAGAAACACAGCCAGTTTTGCACTGGTGGCTGCGGATCCTGCCACGGATTTTAAAATAGTGTTCGAGGACATTTATGTCATAGCCAGAAAGATTAGACTCAATCCAGCAGTCAGCTACGGACAAGCCAAAATGCTAGAGAAGAAAAATGCTCTTTACCCGTATACTAAAAAGGAAGTTCGTGTGCAGACCATCCCTACCGGAAGCAGTTCTTTTAATTGGGAGAACATTTTCAAAGGCAAGAAACCGGAAAGAGTGATAGTTGGATTCGTCAAAAGCAAAGAACTAAATGGGGATTATACCACGAACCCCTTTAACTTCAAACAATGCAATATCACGCAAATCGCTGTGTATAATGATGGTCTTCCAGTGGGTGGAAATCCGATTAAGACAGACTTTCCAAGACCAGTAGTACTATCACGAGGGCTTATACGAACCTACTTCTAAGTATTGGCATATGGAGGCAGGACGAAGGTTTTGCCATAGACGAGCCTCACTTTAAAAGCGGAAGCAGCTTTTCGCTTTTCAGTCAGAGCCCGACTTTTCCCACTACGGCGAGTACTTGTCTCTTGTGAAGAATGGAAATTCACGCCTGGCAGTTCAATTTGGCAAAGTACTTGCAGGTAAGAAACTTTAAAAATATTGATTGAATAATATTTAACACCTTTTTCAACGTTATTTTAGTCATATTCATGTGCTTCCTGGGTTTCACCAGTACAAGGTTAGGGTTCTGAAGTGTCTTACCCGAGGACAATCCCATATTGTAATTTTCAAAATGTGTTACGATGTGTTGCGTTTTATATCGATTGTAAAACTTGCTTTGAGACCTTAAGATAGTGTTTTTATTTTTTCAGAACCAAGGAGCTGCATCGTCTATTCGGAAGAACCGGGATATATGGAACTCACCAACGAACGCAGCGTTGTGCTACAGTCATGAATACATCGCAACTAGAGTGTTGTATTAAGTGTGACGAAGTACTGGCGGCTTGTGTAATTGGTGTGTTTGCATCGGATCACATCCCAAATGATCGACTTCAACAGTCATACGGGTTGATTGTGAATACAGACAAGTCTAGCGATCCTGGACTACATTGGTGCGCTATTTTTAATGATGGACATGGACATATATACTTAACCAAAAAAGAAACTTCCCCTGTGTTTAAGTGCCAATGCAATGTTATTAAAAAAAATCAAAATATCAGATGACCTACATATATTCGGGCGAACGATTATGTGTCCGATAAAACAAATTTTAACTCGATTGAAAGCATTTTGCAGAAGAAACCCGCTGAAAGCGATTTTCACGTGCATGCACGGACCAGTATAATTCGTGTATATTTTTTGAAACCTTTCAGTCTAATTTTATAGGCTTTCATGTCAATAAGAAAAAGACGTTGAAAAAAATTAAATTCTTTTTAGTTTTCTTTATTTTTGATATGCCTAGAATTCCGCAAAATTTACGCGAACGTGCAATTGGCATGCTTAATGCTGGTATGACGATGAATGCTGTTGCTATGAATATTGGATGTTCTACTCGTGCTATTCGACACCTTAGGCAACGTTTTCAAGCAACAGGGCGTACGGAAGATCGACCACGTAATGGGCGTCCTCGCGTCACGACGCGCGGCCAAGACTGCTATATTCGGAACACCCACCTGCGCTATCGCTTCCAAACTGCCACAGCCACTGCTGCTAACACCCCTAGTACACATAACAACCGTATATCTGCCCAAACTGTGCGCAATCGCTTGTGCGAGGGTGGGCTACGTGCACGTCGTCCATACGTTGGTTGTGTTTTGACGCGACGTCACCGCGTAAATCGTGTTAATTGGGCACGTACACACCAACGCTGGCTTAGACAACAATGGAATAGCGTTCTTTTCTCTGATGAGTCCAGGTTTTCCATTCATCGAGGTGATGGCAGGGTTCGAGTATACCGTAGGAGAAATGAACGTTATGCCGACTGTTTCGTACTTGAACGAGATCGTTTTGGGGGTGGGGGTTCTGTCTTGGTCTGGGCGGGCATTGCACATGGCTTTCGCACTAATCTCGTCGTTATCGAAGGGAATTTGAATGCCCAACGCTACCGAGATGAAATTCTTGCGAGGCACGTTATCCCACTGTTTCAAAATAATGCCAATATCACTCTTTTTCAGCATGATAATGCCACAAGCCATACAGCTAGGGACAATGTGAATTTCCTGAGGGCGAGTAACATTGCATTTATAAATGACTGGCCTGCCAAAAGCCCTGATCTGAATCCCATTGAACACCTTTGGGATAATTTGGACCAGCGTGTTAGACGTCGCCCTATTCCACCGTCAAACGTCATTCAGCTAAGACAAGCCTTAATTCAGGAATGGAACAACATTCCATAAGCCGAAATCAATACACTTATCCGTTCTATGCGCCAACGATGCCAGGCAGTCCTTCATGCTGAAGATGGTCATACTCGGTATTAATTTGTGATTTTGGTGAGCGACCCCTTCCGCATTTTAACTACCATTTCACTACTTTTGGATAAACCCTCAGCAATAATTTTTTTCACACAAAGTCGCAATAAAATACTCTTTCAATGCATATAAATCTAGTTTAATCCTGATTTTCATATTTGTGTATATCTGCACTTAAACACAGGGGAAGTTTCTTTTTTGGTTCAGTATAGAATTTTTCGACAGTTATGGCAGACCTCCTGAAGAGAATAGTGTTCTTATTCGAAAATGGATGAGAGAAACTGCAAAAACTTGGAACTTTAACCAAAAACAACTCCAGAGCAATTATTCAGCTGTGTGCGGACTTTATTGCCTATTGTATTTACGTTTAAAGTGTTTAGGAGGCAAGATGGAAGATTTCACTAATCTTTTTGACAACTATGATTTCTTTGTGAATGATAGTTTCGTGTATGATATTTCTTTAGCAATCTTTTCAGAATGTGTAGAGACTGATTGTAGACGAAACCAAGTGTGTTGTGCATTGGATAGGGTCGTGTAAATAGACATATGTTATGAAATATATGTTACGTGTTACACACACACACACACACACACACACACACATATATATATATAAGTGTAGTTTAAATTTTGTTGAAGTATTTATTCTTCCTTTTAAAAGATTTCAGTAACTGAAACTTCCTGATCAAGCATACCAATATTTTCGGCTAATTCTCACTTTGATTTTCAACTCTTGATCAGCGTTCAATTTACGGCAGACACTGTTGAGAGAGAAAAGAAGAGATACAGATAGACAGAGAAATGAAAGAAAATGAGAGAAAAAGGAGAGAGACGGATAGACAGAGAAATGAAAGATAATTAGAGAACGAGAGAGAAAAAATGTGAGAGAGAGAGAGAGAGAGAGACGAAATGTGATCGGTTTCCCCATCCAAGTGTTCATGGTAGTCCTTGGCCAATAAAAGAAAATAATATTCTTTCCAGGCCACCGACTGTTTCCTCACATAGACAGAGACGAAATAATTGGTTGTAATGATTTTCTAACGAAAGATAAATCTATGAACTCCCATTCCAACGCCGCTATCGACTGTTTCCAGAATGTAAGATTATACTTGACAAAACAAAATACGAAGAGAATTCTTTTATTCAGCTTTATTTCATGGTTTGGATACATCACAATTCGTTTAAAAAAAAGAAATGTCCTGACATTTTACACATAATACCGGTGTCAAGATTTCTTCACACTCTGAAGGGCAATTATGACTTTGATATGGCAAAACAGGATTTACATTCGATGTATGTCTTTTTTCCACACAGCTCACATTTTGGAAAGTGATAGATAGACATGGCTGAAGAAATGTCACTTTAGATCCACTTCTGAATCGATAAATGAAGCTTGCACAAATACCATCAAAACAATAAAGTATTTGTGGTTAGTTTAATCTGTTTTCTAGGTGCAGAATTTGGAAAGCCAAACGAATCATTTTTGCTTTCCACGTAGCACATTTCATGTCGGTCTCCCTCCAATCGCGACAGTTTATACAAATCCACAAAGTCAGAATCGACGAATGAATACACGGTTTCCTCCCATTGTCTTAAAATATCTACTTCATCTATTTGTTGAAGCACCTCTTCAAAATATAGCTCCAATTGTTCTTTCCTCGATAGTTGTAAACACTTGTGATCCGTTTGTGACAAACTGTCATGTAGGCACCCGAAACACTTCTGCTTAAGAATCGTAAACATATTGTCTTTAATAGATTTGGCGTAGTAAAATTCGAAATATGATTCCAATAAAGTCGCATCCATGGACTCACACTGTTCGTTGATACAATTTTAACCGTGGTATGTTTTAGGTTTTTTCCAGTAGGTTCGAGCTTCCGAGATGGCTGAATCAATGTTCGGAATTAACTGTTTTAGGGTTAACCACTGCATAAGATTTAAGTCAACTCCAGTAATGGTGGCCGTGCCATTTACGAACTGCCTTATATCGAGAAAAACATATCCATCCAGGTTACAGACTGTCGCGTAAATGTTGTTCTGTAGATGAAACTGCTTGGTATATACGCAACCAGAAGCGTTGATTTCGGGTCTCAATCCATCGTTTACCGATAATGGAGTAGAATGTATTCCATAACTTTGTCCTAGAATAACGAAGCCCGGGGTAGCACAAACTGTCACACAGATAAGTAGAGCTGCAAACTTTTTTATCTTGTTCAGGTGTCGTCGAAGGATATTTCTTCTGGAAAATAGTTGCTCATCGAATTCCAACACTTCTGAGGTGGCAGCCTCACAAATCATACTCATAGATCCATCGTTTTGTTCTTTCTCACAATTTTCGTGAACTGCCTTCTCATTCATGATTTTCGATACGAATGGGTTGAAAGCGCATAAAATAATTTCTAAACTCTCGAAGTTTGACGTCTATCAAATAAAAGTCAAAGTATCATGCAGAAAATGGGTAGAATTCCAAACATACTATACAATAAGGCCAAGATGGCGAACATTTTTTACAATGAAATAAGTCTTCCATATTCATGTGATGTTGATGACAATCCTCGTGTATAAATTCTCTAAAATTATTTCCATTCATTGCAAAGTAAGGGTCACAACGAACACAGTCTTTGCTTTCTAAAACATGTTGATGAAAACAAATGTCATTCTCATGTTTTAAGGTTTCATGGACTAAACAGCTCTTTTCTGAATCGAAAAGTAAACCACAATAGTAACACACACTTTTATCCACCATGGCTTTCTAACAAGTCTTTTATAAATGTAACACTCAATTGCGAATTACATATAAGGTTAAAAATATCCAACGGTAATTTTATATACTTTCTCCCGCTTCGTAATAAAATGTAGACGGAACGATTAAGCTTTTTTACAATAAGAGAAAATTGCTTACTTAGTGTACAAATCACTTCTGAATCTAAGATTAACACTTCACCAAAATCCACCGAATTTAACAGATCTAACTGTCTCTGTGTCATATTGCTGTGTAAAACTAATATTCAGGTCGTACTTTAGAAACTGACTGCTTGAGTATAATTCCTTGTGTCATAAGAAGAAATGGGGTACGGACAAAACCCACCTAGGACAAACCCCCCTAGGACAAAACCCCCATACCCTTAACTGAAAAGTGGACAAAACCCCCATGGTTTTAAAAACATGTTTATTATGTGTATAAATGAAATAAATCTTTAAACTAATGATATTAATATGGTATTATGAAAATTCCTCTATTATTTTTGTATAATTGAACATTTTAAAATCATTTTAAAGTTGAATAAAATTTACTGCTTTAAACACTTGTGGGGGTTGTAAAAATAATGTTTTGTATAACTTAAATTGATTTGATAAGTATTTTTTTTTTTTTTTTTTTCTTAAAATTGTGCTTTATGACCAAAAATGTGTTTATGTATATAATCAATAGTTTTTACTGTAAATTATATATTATTAAACATAATAAATTGTAAATGAAATCATACAATGGAAAATTTATTGATATATTAATCAAAGGTATTATTTTGCTAATTATAGCGTTAAGTTATAATGATAATTGAATTAAAGTTTTATATACACAAATACATTTTTTTGCAAACTACAGTGATTGCTTTCACACTTTGAAAAACAAACCCAAATCAAAGATAATTAAAGGCTAAAGATGTAACTGCCTTTCATGTTTGATTTTTCTCCTTAAATCAAAGAGACTTGTTTTGAATACTTTAAAACTGTTTGCAAATTATGTGTGTTATCTCAAATTTTGAGTGATTCTAACTGAATTTTTGATTATTTGGAGTATAAAATATCCTTTTTTGGAAAATGCTTACAATACAATATATTAAACTTTGTGGTAACAAGTTGTTTAATCATTTCTTTTGGATATATAACATTCTGTTTGGACTTAATTCGCTTCATTTTGGATATATTAAACCATTTTGTTAGTACTTGGAACTAATTCTGTGAGATATCTGGATTTTATATGGTGTCTAGTGTGACTTGTATGAACTATGGAGTTTATTCCGAACAATAAAGGTGGACTTAAATTGTGCTATGATGGATATATGTACACCAAGAAGAGCTCCAACAAATCCAAAACCCGCTGGGAATGTACTAACAGGGCAGCATTCGCCTGTCGAGGCACTATTACCACCGACCTAGTCAACACAGAAGTAGTTTACTCAATTCCACATACTCACGAGAGAGTGACTGGTAGAGTCGAAGCAGTGTCTGCTGTGTCAGCCATGAAAGAGAACATTCCAATGAATCGGAAAGTGAGAAATTGCCTGTCAAACCAATTTCTCCTTTGCCAATATTATATTCCTTCACATCAAGGACATGGAATCAAGTGATTGCATTATACCCTCTTCTAATGATGTTTTCTATTCCTAGATACTCAAAGTTCACTTTTCCTATTCCAAGTACCATGAAATTTTGTTCTATTTTGTCTAAACCTGTTTAAGAAATAAAGTAAAAAGGAAAACAATATGAAAAATATGAAAAATATATGCTGTTTATATGCTGTTTATATATCATGGGGGTTTTTTCCTAGGGGGCTTTTATCCTATGGGGGTTTTGTCCTAGGGGGTTTTTGTCCATGGGGGTTTTGTCCTAGGGGGGTTTTATCCTACACTCAGAAGAAATATCCACACCGCATAAACATATAGTTTGTTTTCACTGCTCCCTGATATATGGATGATAACGATCACTGGTTTGAAGAGGTATTCGTCTTAGTCCACACTCTTGTCTGGAAATCCTCTGATTGCCGTAGGAAAAATTGTAAGTTGGCACGTTTCTCTCTTCACTTGTTTTGGGGTCAAATGGTTCATCAAGCTCTGTTTGAGTTGCAGGTGCCTTTAAATACTGTAAAGGATAATTTCAACAACTTAATTCAAACATCACACTCAACTTTAGTTCAAACTAGAAAGCGTCAACCTAGAAAGCATCAACCTTACATTTTCAGGAAATAATCTTAAACCTAACATTGCTTCGCTACTATTTTGAAAATTGAATGAAGTATAATCTTACCTGATTATTACCAAATTGCTTGACATAAGAATCTAGTTTCGTCAAATGCTGCTTCAATGCCATAGCATCATTCCACTTCATTGACAAACTTTTTGCCTTTGTTTTATCGTATGTTCCGTTGCTCCAGCATTTAGAATCATCGTTGATATGTAGATAAATTTCATCGTTCCACTTAGTCAGAGAAAGACTCCTTCCATATCCAAACTTTCCTCGCACTTTTATTAAAAAACCAGCCTGATCGTATGTTGGCTCCATCATAGTGTCTTGATGATATACGCTTAGTAATAGTAATACCTTGTCTTCGAGTATGCTATATATCAACAATTGAAAATGGGTGTTAAGGTTCTAAATGCATGTATGAACAAAGCAAATCGAAATGATGATTGGTGGATTTTAAATCAGATAAGCGTGATTGAGAGAGAGAGAGAGAGAGAGAGAGAGAGAGAGAGAGAGAGAGAGAGAGATATATATATATATATTTTTTTTTTTTTTTTTTTTTTTCAGTTACGTTCCTAGACACCGGTCGCCGCATGTTCCTTTCATATGCAGACTAAGATCATTAATTCAATCAGATAAGACATTTATGAGAGTCCTGGGCGTTCCGAGATCGTAAAAGCCACCTGCTCTTTTGATCTATTGAACATTATTTCAATCTGATAAAATGTTTTATGACATTCTTGTGGTTTTTATCGTCACGTTCCCAGACAGTGGGCGCCACGTGTTCCTTTGATGTGCGGAAATGCCTCATTATACTTGACACCTCCATCAGATAAGATTTTGATTAATGGGCTTGTTTACCCACATTTACATTCCCGTACATTTTTTTTATGTCACGTTCCCAGACAGTGGGCGACACGTGTTCCTTTGAAGTGCGGAAATGCCTCATTAAACTTGACATTTTCATCAGATAAGATTTTTATTAATGGGCTTGTTTACCTAAATAAGTAGGTCACTAGGTCGCCTAGTTCGAGGACAAGGGTCGCTAAAGTACATATCGCCATCCATGTTATAAGGGAAATAAAAAGCTCACATCTATTATTAACCGCTACTTAGACCTGTATGGTATTTTTCAGAATATTTTTTCCCATTTAAAATAATATACCTTTAGGAAATTTAGAGCGAAAAGTAGGCTTGATTTTTTTCTACAAACGTATTATTAATCGTATCGTATTACTCGGATCGTATTCAAATAAGTATGGTGACATCATTTCTGAATGCATAGAAGTACACGCCACGGTGTTACCGATAAATTGCAAAACGGACCGAACGTTGCGTAAATTAGGCCTACATAAGACCGCACCTTTTTCGGCGTAGCTGAATGTGCTGGCTTTTGACCTTTCTTTTTTACTGATAACAACTGAATATAGAGAAATTTGTGATTGGTCAAAAAATGTAGACATGTTTATTCTGAGGGTCCCTCTGGTAAAAAGTGTAGACATATGTTTATACTATGGGCCCCTGCCTATTTGCGTGCAAATTTATGCTGTAGACTGTCTTTTCTAAAGATATTTCTTGTTTGTGAATGTTATCCCCCAGAGTTTTTAACGCTTGCAGAGCATGTAGATCCATACATATTTAAATCTTGCTCTGGCAGAAGGGGGCTTGACGCTTCTCTGTGACGCGTTATACCAAACAAGTTATCACAGTTATGGATCCATTAAATCCGGTTAGCCTAAGAATCGACTGAATCTGGAGTTAGATTAGTCCTCTAACACGCAGAAAATCGACAAATAGCATAAAGTATCGGCCCATGTCAGCCTGCGCAAGCTGACATGGGTCGATACTTTTTGCAAATGCATTGAGCCTCCTTTTACAGAGCCTGGCTCATTTATTTTATGTAGCACTGTTACAACCCGTTTTGTAATAAAAACCCGTTTTGTAATAATTTATTACAAAAGGGGTTGGGAGAACATTATAACAGTTCGGGTAGACAGTTACAACCCGTTTTGTAATAAAACCCCGAATTGTAATAAAACATTAAGTTTGCAATGAAAAGAGAAAATCTATCTTTCTCAATAGAATTGGGCAAGTTATAAACTTATACATTGTATTTTACCATTATGAAATTTATCTAAACACAACGGTTTTCAAGCTATTCAAAAATCTTGATTCAAGGCAAAGTTAAACATAGGCCCCTTTATGACTAACAATGTTTAATTATCAATTTTATTCAACACATTTGATTAGTTCAAGAATCGGCAAGAGAAAATGCAAGCCAGCCATGCTCCGTTAAAAAGGGAGCTTACTGCAACTGCAAAAAGTATCGACTCATGTCAGCTTGCGCGGACAGCGCAGGCTGAGATGAGTCTATATTTTTTTGTAATTAGTAAATTTTCTGAAGCTCCATGGCTCAGGTATATGTATAGGTTTCACTTGTAGCGTTCCTCTTATCAGCAGTTCATGTACGGCAGTGTAGACACTTGAGGTTTGTGTAGATATGGGAATACATGGGAGGCGTGTAGTGGAGTTTGCCAATTGGGCGATAAAGTGCAGGATAGAATTTATAAATAACTAAGTATCAGCTCGTGTATTTTGAGGAAAAACAATTTTGTTTTCGTTGGATAGATGTATTGTGTTATCAAATGTGATTTTTGAAAAATATTAGGCATTTCGGAATGGATATTACTGGAAAAATATAGATCTAGGCCTAACAACGAAGGTTTGTATGGTTTTCTTACAACGTGTGCAAAGTACATACTTTAAAATCCTTTACCACAAAGCAAAATCTTAGACTCGCCCATATTCAAGGAATTTTCAGACGATAATTCAAATGTTTTCAAATGGTGTTAGTCCTGGAATAGGTAGAAACATGTGGGTAAAGGAGAAAATGCTGGTCACAGGCATTTTCTCCTTTTTCCACAATGTTTTCAAAAGCCTTCTTTCTCAGGGTCGTTAAAACTCGGGACTTCGTGGTAAACGATTAATCAGGTTGTCTCTTAAGTTAAACGTGGACTCACAATATACTCGGTTACATATAGAACTCAACTGTAAATATACAATAGTGATTCGAAGGTCTTGTAACAATTTTTCTTTTGTGGCCATGTTTCATTGACAGTATAGACTGTCATAAACAGTTAAAGAAACATTGCGACATAAGGAACACAGTGGAAGTAACTCGTCTCATAATTAGGTCCATAAAATTCATTTTGTATAACAACCTACAGAATCCATAGGTAGAATGTCCAGGAACACGCTGAAAATTTACCAAGAGCATAAAACAAGAGCAAGTGCGGACTGCGCAGGCTGACCCACTCGATACTTTTTGCAGATATCGACCCCCTTTTCTCAGAACACATGACTAATATTTTATCTTAAAACGTTGTGGGAAGGACTAAGGTCGAACCGACCATTGTGAAAACCTTGTAAAATAGAGGGGAACATCGGAACAACAACAACAATTAGGAGATACCCTCTGCAGCGGGTACCCTCGGGTAAGTCACTCCAAAGACCAAGCCTAAAAAGCCGGGGGGGGGGGGGTCAATGAAAGGAAAAACAAGTGAATTGACGCCACGAGTTAAAATGTTGAAAGTGGAGTTGAAAGTCCCATTCACCGCCCCCCCCCCCTTCCGTCCCCCATCCCCTGCTAGAGCGGTTTAAGTGCGGAAAGGAGTATTATTATAGATAATTCTCGTTTTAACATTTTTCTTAACATTTTTCTTCATTAATTTGTAAGCGTGTCTCGCAGCGCTTTTTCGGACAGTGTAAATCAAGATCAGACTGCAAACTTGAAAGCTGCACTGTCCGATACTGCGAGATTTTATTCGGCGAAATGAACCAAGAGGAAGGCCTACGTGGCTCAATGGTAAAGTGTAGGACTCGTGACATGGAGGCCCTGGGGTCGAGCCTCACTGGATCCACTTTTTTTTTTGTGTGGGATTGTCCTTTTGCAAGACACCTCAGAGCCTTAGCCTAGCACTGGTGAAACTCAGGAATTAGATGAAAGGCAAAATTTAAGACTTGTACATATTGAAGGGATTTGCAGGCGACAAATACAAAGGTGGCTCAAATGATAGAATTCGTCTTTGATAAAGTTTAAAACATTCATCTTTGATAAAGTTTTAAAAAAGGTTAAAACATTCGCCTCAGCCAAGATCAGATGCCAATTTGTGTAACATTTTACTCAAATTTTCAAAGTATGTTTTTCGACTGTTTTTCATGTTTTTCTATTCCAGTATGGTTCAAGGTTTCATAATTTACATATTTTGTAAATAGAAACTTATTTGCTAAGAAACTGCTTCCACAATTATTCTCAAAATTGGAGTAAAAATATGAAATACACATATGCTTTATAAAGCTTCATTTTCAATGCTATTTAACAGAAACATAAAATTTTAAACTTTTAATTGAAAGATCTTGTATTTAACTGCCTTATTTACAAGCATTTAACTGAAAATCATTGAAAAAAATAATTTTGCCCTGTTTTATTCCTTTTTTCATGAGATATTTTTTATCTTACTTCATATTGTTTGCAATGTCTAAAATACAGTTAACATGAGTGGAAAATGATAGATCTTATGATAAACTATAAAAAAAAAATACGATTCCAATGATATATAGTTTTCCAGTAATTGCTGATTATTCATGAACTTATGTGTTCATAAAATTTCACATAGAAACGAAACCAAATTTTCTACGGACAGGACATTTTGTATATATCATCATCATCAAACACATTTTAGCCCTTTGTTTTGCCATGTTTTTCCATGTTTGACAAACAAATGGAACAGATATGATTATGTAGAACAAGAAAACATAATTTGCACTCCAAAAATGTAAAGAATATGCAATTTCCAACAAGAAATGTAACAGGAATATATACAAAGAGCAACTGCAAACAGATATTATACCAAATACAGTGCTAGTTGTTAATCTTTATGCATTTGTGCATGTTTGCTATGCTGAATAATACATTTAAACTTAAAATTTCACAGATTTTTATTCCTTAATGGAGTAAAATAATCAAGGTTAACAAAATCTACGGACAGGACATTTTTCTAGTTTTAAAAATAAATTTTAGAAAATGTTGAAGTTTTGCTACTTATTTAGTTTCTCAGTTTTACAAAACATGTTCAGTAATAATAAGTCATAATTCATCGTGCATTGTAAGAGCAATACAATTAGTCACAATGATAAGCAAATTTCAAACCCTTTCCAAAACAATGACGGGTTTTCATAACCCTAAGGTGGAAAGCTTTTGAAAACATTGAGGGAAAAGAAGAAAATGTTGCTAACCAGCATTTTCTCCTTTTCCCTCGATTTAAGTTACATTTATTTTGTTGTCTGCAATGGCTTTCAAATTGGACCAGTCTAAAATTTTGTTGTCTGTTTAAAGAGGCCTTTATACTCATTTTCAGCCAGTTTTAACTCATTTTGTCTTTATTTTATCAAACTATAGTCATTCTTATATCTTCATGCCAAATATTGCGCCTGACGGTTGCAAGGTTGCTTAGATGACGGTCGATAGAAAATGCATTTCGCTGAGTTGCGGCCTTCCATGTAAACAGACTCGTCGTTTCCGGTTTTTGAATCGAAGATTTCCGATATATCCGTTATACACTCGGGTAGATTCGTATGATGATCATGCATTCTGTCACGTGACTATATTTGACCTTCGCCCTTCGTATTATGAGGTAAAAAAAGGAAAATGGAGGCTTCTCTGTTGCAGCCTCGGAGGTCGCGGCCTATATGCAAATTACACCGTATCCGACTCTAGGCGGAAACCAACGATAAATTTCCGTGACGCACCGCTATTGTTTACAGTTTCGATCGTCAGCCAGTTTTCTTCTGACCAATGTTCGGTTTCTAATACAAATCTCCGTGTTTCTTTTTTTCAATTACATATGTAAGTAATCTATCCATGTTTACACAAAGGACTGATTTCTGTACCATTCTAAATTGTTTGAAATTTAACAGCGTTTTTGCTCACCGGCTGTAGGCGGGCATCTTTAAGGGTTGATATGAATGGAAATCAAATTAATAAGCCCAGTGTGAGTAAATATCAATTGCAAACATGTAACATTGTTTGTTTTATGAATTTCAATGCACATTCCATCAACCTGTATATTCAGTCCATTAACCCTTTCCCAAACAACAAAATTATACCAGTGTTCTCACTAGGATTTTGAAAGTTGGATTCCAGGAATCCAACTCAGGAAAAAATTGGATTCCAAACTGAAAAGTTGGAGAAGTTGGATTCCATACAGTCAGGATGAATTTTCATACACAAGTAATAAACATCTATAAACTGTAAATTTTGATTTACAAATATAAATTTGTATTCAAACACCAAGTAGATGTACTGCATTAGATGTACACATAGCTTTCACTTGGCCATAAGCATCCAATTTCTAAATCCAATAAAAGTCTTGTCCCAATTTGAAACCACTTGTCTCTATTTTTTCTTCCAGTTTTTTTTTTTTTTTTTTTTTCAATTCCACTTTCACACAAGTCTGATCACTAGGCTGATCTGGAGCTTTCCTTTCAGTCCCCAGGAATTTCTTCATTTTGGAATTTGTTTATCCGATAATATCAAGCACATGTACAATGTACGAGATATAGTCCAGTAAAGGTAAAAAAGAGATATGATTTTCATGGAACATTGTTCTTAATTAATTGTTTTTACTCAAAAGATCGATTGAAAAATTCATCGGAAAGTTGAAAGGTAATGGACAACACTCAATTATCTCATTCGTCACAACTCGGCCGATTCCGTATGTACATCTAACTTGATCACCGGATCAACCGACGTTTGCCGTATGATGATCAACCGACGTTTGCCGTATGATGATCAACCGACTATGCCGAATGTCAACTATCTATCACCATTGCATTCCGTCGATCGCATCATTAGATGTTAACCGTCTTTTTCCAATTGAACAGATCTATAATGTTAACCAAACTTTTCCCTGATAGGGTTGTCAGTACCAGACATTGTTTAGGAAAGGGTTAAAGTCATAATTAATTGTAATCTCATTTGACTGACTTGTAATTTAAAGTCATCTACAGACAAGGCATCTTAACAGTCAAAAACATTTCTTAAATTTTATTGTATGGAAATGCCTTTTCCATTTTAACCATTCAATAAACTGAAAGGCATTATTATTATATTATTATTCTCTTTATTTCCTCTTTACAGAGATTAATTCTGATATACAAACATTTTAGATATAATAAAAAAAATACAAAGGTTATACAATATTTTCGTTATAACACGGTGTAAGAGTAGAAAAGAACAATTGTGCAATAGTAAAAATAAGGGGGTTAGAGAGAGAGAGGGGGACAGACAGACAGACAGAGACGTGGACAATTAGAGATAGAGAGAGTAGTTTGCAACGCGTAGTATACACATTGGATGGCTTATGTCGAAACGAAAGTGCAGAAGCTACATCCGATGGTGTATACATGTATGTCTTGAATTGTCGCCACTGTCCAATCCAGCACGAGATGGTCGTATGGATGAGAGTACGAAGAATCTCATTACTGTTTCGGACGTGAAAGACTTTTACTCGCAGCGAGCTCACTTACTCATTCACATACTTGCGTTTGTCCTGTCCGTAGATCATTTCTTTTGAGAATTCAAATACGCAATCCATTAACCAAAACCAAAAGAAATACTCTGCTTTACTTGTTTGTTTTTCACTGAACCCCAGTGAATATAAAAAGATGTAGAATGTGCCCATTTCATATGATACATCAAAAATTTCCAAAGTATGATTCAAATATTTTTCTTTTTTTCAATGTTAAAACGTTTTAAATCAAGTTGTACATTAAAATGAAATTTAAATGAAGTTTTTATGGTATACTGACATCGTAACAATTAAAATTCAAGTCAGAAATAAATGTTAACATGTCAAATTATGAATTAATATTGATATATATAACAAAGATTAGAGATCTACGGACAAGACATCTTTCTACGGACAAGACATTTGGTACTTTCTGAGCTGTGAATTGTTGGAAAGCATTGTAAATTCAAAACCTCTTGCATAGATTTGATCAGTAGACAGAGGTCTATTCAGGATAAAATGATTATATTGGTTTTAGATATTTATCCTAGAAAACAGGGTGGTCTACGGACAGGACAGATTTAGTGTGACATTTTTCTCAGTATATAAAAATCGCTGTCAAGAAAATTTCCAAATGCAAGTTGGTTCCAGGTGGGTTTTATTCGTTCATAGTGGTGTTCAACTATTTATAACTGCAAAAATCACAAAGATTTATGTAAAACTAAATTTTATGGTGGTATCTTTAAATTTCAAATCACAAAAAGTACAAAACGCATAACGATTGGTATTTTATTTATTTCTCGGGTCATTGTTGATGATATCACTGATTTTTTGGGGGGGGGGAACATGTAACCATGACTTTAAGCTTTCACCAGCAAAAGTAATCTTTACTATATGGTTGAAAATATACCAGATACAGGTATATAACATAAGGCAGGGATAAAATTGGCATCTGATCTAGGCTGAGGCGATTGTGGAAAAAAGAGAAAATACCAGCATTTTCTCCTTTTTCCACAATGTTTTCAAAAGCTCTTTTTACTTAGGATTGTCAAAACTCGGGATTATGTGGTAAAGGGTAAAGTGAAAACTAATCGATCAAGGCAGGAGGTAAATTTTACAAATTAGTCTGGAGGCGAAATAGGGAATTTCTCCCTTTCTACGACAGGGTCTGGATTTATCAACCATTCCTAAGAACATTCTTGGTGTTATGCTCTAAGGTTGTCTAAATTTGAAAGTAACACAACGTCTGATTGTTACTTTCAAATTTAGAACTTGAATTCTTGAGA
This sequence comes from Hippopus hippopus, assembly GCA_946811185.2. Lineage (NCBI taxonomy): Eukaryota > Metazoa > Mollusca > Bivalvia > Cardiida > Cardiidae > Hippopus > Hippopus hippopus. Next base: position 49,864,053 of record OX328108.1, on the reverse strand, counting down.
ATAAGACTAAGAATGTTATTAAGAATGGTTGGTGATTACGGAACAAGGTCTCTGGTACGAATCCGCAGCTCGGTTGATGTCTTTTCAAGGGTTGACGATAGTCAGTGCGACAGGATTCAATCGCTTTTTCTCGCTCGTTATTGTTTCGACGATTGGTATAAGTAAGAAAGCAGCGAGTGGCATGGGAATAATATTGTGCAGTGTACTGATAAAAGCAACCCCAGGAAAAGTATGGATAGATGTACTGGCCGCCGCGGTATGACTAACATGATGAAAAAGGCATTATTTAAACTCCATACAAACGAACAAACAACCCACAACTGGTAACACTGTGTCGAGGTATAATAACTTCACGAGTTGATTGATTTTCCGTTTTTTATCGTTGCCACCGGTTGCCCATATATGGACGACGCCCTCTGAAGGCTGTTAGGTATGTTACGGGGAACAGTGCAGATACAGGATGAAATCCATCCCAGGTTACGCCTGGTTCTTTAAAGGCCAAATAGCGAAAAAAAAAATCCGGGTGTAGAAATGCATTAAAATCTAAATCATACCACGGAAAATATTGTGACGATGACAACCTGTTATTGTGTGTTCGGTCTTAGTGTTGGTCGTTGGCAGAAAATTTAACGTGAAATATGACTAAATATGTACTCTGAGATATACATGTACTTACACATTTACTTAATGCATCTGCAAAAAATTTCAATTCAGGTCAGCCTGCACAGTTCGCGCCGGCTGACCTCGGTGGAAACCTTTCGCTTTTGGTATATTTTATGCATGTCAAAGGACCATTCTACCTCAGTATACTGCGGGTGGTTGGACAAAATGGATTTTCTAGATCCATAATCATGTAGGCCTATAATGATTTGCTTGATAAAGTGCTTAACGGAGATGCATTAAGCCCCCTTTTGCCAGAGCATGGCTCAAATATATGAGACTAATCCATTCAAGACTTATTTTAGAATAAAATTAACACTTTGGCTGCTAAGCGCGACACAGTGACCTCTTGTGGACAATGTAGATCAAGATCAGACTGCACAGAACATGCAGTCTGATCTTGGATCTACACTGCCCGATACGGAGATATTTTTCCCGGAAATATACCTTTGAAGCAGCAATATTAGGGTTTTTACTATCGGCTTGAAAGTTTTATTTCATTTATTTAGCTGGATAAGGTTGTTAAAAGGGACACAGTCTCACTTTAGTACATTATGATGAAACATTTGTCTAATTCAAAATGAACGATGTCCCAGAATTCCTGCCATTATAGAACACTGATTGTGTTTGCACACATACGCGTAAATCGGTCGTGCAAATACATATGAGACATGCTCTGTGAAAAGGGGGTTTAATGTATCTGCAAAAAAATTACCGACCAAGGTCAACCTGCGCAGTCCGCGCAGGCTGGTCTTGGTCGAAACTTTTTAGTTTTTGTTATTTTTTTTGCATGACCAAGGACCATTCTATCTCAAGTAAGCCGGCTGCTAGACACAATTGTTTTATGGATCCATAATTATATGTTGATTTGAATGATATCACGCATCACGCAGTGCATTAATTTATAATTTCCACGGATGATTATTCGAAATGACACTGTCTGCGTCATGATACATAACTTTTTTGGAGGAAAAAATACTTTTTTTTTTGTCTTTACCATGCCTGTAGACGGCGCTAAAGTGTCGCTTCAGATCAGTTTGTGCTGATCAGGTATGATGCTTTCAACATGAACAATAAAGCCTTTTTTCTTGCATGGCCTATTTGATGATGAACAGGTGTCTTTTACATAACTTTCTGTTTCGTCTCGAGCATTTTTTTTTTTCATTTCGGGCGCAATGAAAGGAATATTCTTGTCAGAACATGGCTTAAATGTTTAGTGTCTGTATTTTTTTTTTCAGGGTAAAATGCAGACCTCTCTGATAAACTTTATTTTCGGCCTGGCTATAGGTCTAATGGTGGCCTTTTTGTCCCTGACCTACACGACTGGTCCGAGGAGTCTCGTGATGACGGGCTACAAGAAATGGTACCAGCAGGAGAGAACAGCCCTGTCGCAAGTCAAGGACCCCCGGGACGACCACGATCTTACCCTGGAAGATTTAGCTAAAATACAGCAATACGTTCGTCCAGTCGAGTTTAAAGACGAACACGCCCATCATGGTAGGTGTCTTCCGCAAGGTCCCCCATCATGAACCATTCTTGAGAACATTCTTAGTCTTATTCTCCAAGATTTTTTAAAATTTGAAAGTAACACAACTTCTGATTGGCTAAACCAAATGGTTTAGCCAATCAGAAGTTGTGTTACTTTCAAATATAGAAAATTCTAGAGATTGAGAGTAAAAACGAACCCTGTTTACCCCTAACCTGCTAAATTAGTTAAATAAAACTTTCAAGCCAAAAGTAAGAAAACCCTAATTTGGTATTTCAAAGGCATTTTTTCTTGGGGGGGGGGGGAGGGGAGGAAAGATATCTCCTTATCGGACAGTGTAGATCCAAGACTACCCAAATTAAGCTATTTGCAAAGGCGTTTTTCGCGGCAAATATCTTCTTATCGGAACTTGTGCAGTCTGATCTTAATCTACACTGTCTGCAAAAGGTCCTTGAATCGCACTAAGCAGCCGAAGGGTTAACTCTGTAATAATTGCACTCATTATGTTCAATCGTTTTTTGATTGGTCGAAATCGGGACATGTGACGAAAAAACCGTCATACCATTTTTCGATGAACGCAATGGGGCTACTTTCGGTTTTTCCAAGTTGTTGTGTATATCTAATTATAGATTTCATGCAAGCTCTTTAGTGCTATTTTTAGAGTTCCATCGCTGAATCAGTAAAATGCTGAAAGATTGAGTTTTTTTTTTTGTTTAAAAAACTTGAAAAAGAAAACTCCTGAATAAACCTGGAGAAATTGATAAATATTAATCTTCATTTGCACCCTAAACTCAAAAAAAATACACCGTTCTAAAAGTGAATCAAGTATTGAATGGTCGACGTCATCAGTTACATAATTCAGTACGTCAGCGGTCGATTTCTATGAAGCCAGGGTCACTTAGTTAAATTCAGTGCACTGTGTAAACAGAAAATTTCCTCTTGCTTAGATGAAGTTGATTTCTTGTTTCATGACAGAGTTGTTCTAAGTTTGTTTATCGCGAGGACTGAGTTTAAAAAAAATGATGGTTAACAGATGACTATTTATCAGAAAAAAAACTCATCGTGGATTTGATAGAAAGTGTATACTGGTGTAATCAAATTTCGCCAACGCAAGGGAAACTGCTCTTGCGGATTGCACAAAACAGTAGTAATTTTCTTTGTGGTTAAATATCTATGCACTTGTATTCAAATACTTTTGTAAAAATAATTTTTACCACTTAAACATCTAAATTTATCTGTCAAAACATTGTTAGAAGTGAGACAGTACAAAGTCGCCATCTTTAAAAAGAGTAAGCCAATTTCGACAACTCTGGTTTTCCAAAAATTAGAGGCCCCAGAGAGGGTAAAATGAAATAAAAAATTCACAGCATCATTTCAGCAATATTCATTACCTCCCTTGGATATTAACTCTACATTTACTTCCTACGAGAAAACCTGCTCTCAGAAAACAAAATCGACTGTTATGACATTTTTTTGTGTAATTATTTCTGCCGTGGCAATGAAATATTACAATCTAAATCAGGATGACAGTGTTGGGGATAAACAGGCTGTTAATCCAAAAAAAGATAACCTTTTGTAGTTCACAGAAAAAAAATATTTTCTTGTCTTTGTAGTGATTTTTGTACCTGATTCAATCTATTTTCTTAGGAAAAAATGAATAAGGACCCCTTTTTCATTCATATGGATATATTTCCCTTTAGGTGCCCCATACAAAACTTCGGCTGTTAAAGTTCAAAAGATAACCTGTCAAACCGAAAATAGACGACACAAAAAAGTTTTAAGCTGAAAGGATCTTTTAAAATCTGCATATAAAGGAGACACCTGAGAAGTGATAATAAAATGGCGGGGAAAAGCATGTGAGAGGTCGCTTATGAACTTTTTTCTCATTGACATGTATTTTTCTGTCATTAGATTCAAATCACAGTTTAAAACATCTTTGCTGCTAAGATATCAATCATTTCCGTGAATGGATGATGTCACAGATACGAAAATACTGCCCGAGAACATAGTTGGCGAAATTCGATTACTGGCGAAATTTGCTTACGCTCCTATAGTTAAAGCTAGGGGTGTTGGAGAAAGGATCGGAAGAAGTGAATGCAGTGTGTCTGAATTTTAAAATGTTGGCGTTATGGGATGATATTTAAAACAAGCCTAAAACTGGGAAACCAAAAAAAAAAAAATGAAGAATTAACAGCTGTGCCACCGTTTTTTACATTCTTGATTTCAAAGTCAGCAAAATGGCCGTCTTTGACTGAAAAATCAATCTCCGAGCAGAGTTGTCGTTCGTTACTCTCACCATACATCTCTGCAATGGGCTAAATGACAAGAATCTTGTCAAACCGAGGAAAACATGAGTAGATATATATATGAGGATGCTTGCGCAAAAACCGGTCGCAAATCGCAAAATCTTCTTAAATTCTCAACCCAATCATGCCAACTAACCCTTCAACCGACTAACCCTTCAACCGACTAACCCAATCATGCCGACTAACCCAATCATGCCGACTAACCCTTCAACCGACTAACCCTTCAACCGACTAACCCTTCAACCAACTAACCCTCACCTCAACTCACCGCCCCCTAAAATTTCTAATTGACTAACTAGTTAACCAGACTAACCGACTAACTAGTTAAAAAATTTTTGAATTTTCTCTAAAAATTCTCAACAAAATTGTCAAATATGGCAAGGAATATAGTAAATGAAATGAACAGTACATTCATATCTAATTCACAAAATGATTTAATAAATTTTTTAAGAGAAAACAACATATCATCTGTAGGCATTGAAAAACAAATAAAAAGAATCAATGATGATTTATTTTTAATTGATGACGTAAAGAAAAAGTTTCATAATTTAACTCACAACGTACCGAACGAACAAAGAAAAATTTTATTAGGAAGATTTGCAGTTATGCTAGGAAATTACCGAAATGATATTATTCGTTTTTTAAATAACTTCTTTAATTTCAACTTTGTAGGTGAAACAATAAAAAGCGTTTTTATGTATGTAATTAAATGTAACAAAAACAAGAATCTAAAAGATTTAAAACTTAAATTACATATAGAGTGTGGCATCACTTATACAGAAATGGAACATTATAGCAAAAATATGCTGGCTTGCCTAGAAGTAAAAACAATTACGAGGGATCATGACTACCTGAGTGGAAAACATTTAGAAAAACGTATAAAATTACTTAACCGTTTATATGGCCCTGATTTCTAAAAAAATTTGAATTTTCTCTAAAAATTCGCGGGAAAATTGCGGTTATAAGAAGGAGAATCTATAACCAGAATCAATATGAATACAAAACTGAGAATAAATATCTTTGGTGATAAACTAAACGATATGCTTAAATATAAACTTAAATATACTGTTTTAAGTAATCGGTTTGGTAGCAATGATTGTTGTTGTCGTCAAATAATAAACTTCAAAGAACCTGCACACAAAAATTTTCCTGAAATGTTAAAAAATTTTAGAGCCGCTCTATACTATGAGTTTAGTAAGATTGCAGAAAAGGCAGACCATGTAGAGCATGTGACTGAAGATGAATATTGCAATGATGTAATCTTACAAATTTTTATGGACATAGACCCAGACACTAACATCCCAGGTTATATTACTCATAGTGAAAGAGCTTTCTTTAGACATGGTTTCATGGATTGTGAAAATGATAACATTCTAGAAAAATTTAATAAGTATATACATCTTGAGCAAGCGGTGGAAAATTCAGATACCAACACCCTACTAATTTCATTGATCCAATACCTTTCATGATTAACCATAGGCAAGATTTAAAACCGGTCTTAGTGAATGGTCATAGACAGGAAAAAAGGGAATGTGAGTGTTTTTGTTATAGAGAAAATGAAAATTTTGAGGCGTGTCGGTTATGCGAAGATGAATATCATGAGGATTGTGAATCTTTTGCAATTGAAGATAGTTATCATTTAGGAAATAGAATTACACTTGGGCATCTATTAGACTACCATTTGCGGGAGGGTGTAAATGAACAACAACAGCAACAACCCCAGCAACAATACCAACCACCACTACAACAAAGACAACAAATAAACGAAATGAGAACTTTTAAGCAACAAGAATGCACAATATGCCACAGTAATGAACCTAATATTTTATATTGTGATTGTGGGCATTGTCTTGTTTGTGAAGACTGTGATAGTATAGGCCGGTTTAGAACATGCCCAACATGTAAAACAATAATTACAATTAGGAGGAATATCAACTCTTTAACAGAATAAAAAATATAACTTTTATAAACAAAGTTATATTTTTACACATTTATAGTGGCACCAGGCTAATGTTGAAAAACGTTAAACTAGTTAAGAAATCACCTTCAACCCCGTTTTCCATACCTTCTTATAAAAGAAGGTATAGATGAAGTAAGGTGAGTAATGACACTACCATGATTAAACCATTTTTTATACTTCCTCATCGAAAACGAAAGAGGAAGTATTATTTAGTACACAACTCTATAGCTTTTACTTAGCTTTTCACAAAACTGAAAATGGTAGTACATTATAATATCAAAAAAATTTTACCCTGTTTTTAAAAAAAATGTTCAACGTATAGAATAATAATTGTATAAAATACTTATTCTGTTTTTAAACAGCAGCCTTACAACATTGTGTTTTTAATGTGTAAGAAATATGGTATTAACTTACAGGCTGTTAGCACACAGTAGAGGTTACCATTTTATGTTAGTAATTGGTATGAACTTACGGGCTGTTAGGCCTCGCCAGCGGTTCTTATTTTTTGGTATTAACTTACGAGCTGTTAGGCCGCGCCAGAGGTTACCATTTTGTGTTAGTAATAACATTCTTACAAAAGTTAAAATACAACAAGGAAGTAAGACCGCTTTATTATTATAAATAAAAATCATATTTTATACAATTACCATATACATTTTAATTTTTAAAAAAAACAAAGCAAAAAATTATTAATATCATAACATACTACCATCATCTTCAAAAGTCCAGACTAAACTGATATTATACGAGTAAGCATTGCTAAATATTAGACAAAGTTGTGAAATACATGTACTATGTCACGTGGTGTAAACTGATCCTTTTTCCAATATTTAACACTCTACATGTCTATATATATAGATATGTAAGAGTGGCGCACCGTAGGGTTGTCTGATTTTGAAATAAAGTTTATAATGTCACATTGTTTAATTTCGAGTGGTTTAGGAAAAACTACACAGATACAAGTCTCATCTTTCTTTTTAATAATAGAGTAATCAACCTGCTCTATTCCGTTTACCACAATATTAACTTTTACATTTTCTGGTATATTAGGGTCATCTTTAACAACCGTTAAACTACCTCTTATAATTCTACCTGGAGCACTCATACAATAACCACCCAAACCATGCTCTTTGCCTGAATTACCATTACCAAATGAAAACTCATAATTGCCATCTCCTATTGGCCCATTTTCTTCAGCCCACACGGTTATAATAGGGAGGGAGACTTTTTTATGCACGTAGGATTTTGTTGCTAAATCTCTCTCTTCTACTGGGGTTGCCGCGTTTTTTAAAGAAAAACCTTGAAGATTTACGTTAGCCACCGCTGTGAAACTTCCATCCGGATTTTTTACAATAGCTCCACCGTTATCAACATAATTTTTATTGACAGCGGAGTCACGGGATACAGGATTTGGTAATCCAGTAATCGAGTAATCATTCATATCTATTTCGCCAGCCATTAAAAAAGACCCATCTTGTTTTTTTGTCAAAGCTTTTTCACCCACGGCAGCCGCCTCAACGATGGTATCTACGTAAAACTTATTTGCAGCTTGATTATGTTCTAAAGGCGTTCCGACGTTGGTAATTCTTCGCCCACCCATAGAAACGTCAGAAACTGCTAGATACCCTCCAAATGTGTAAACAAAGGCTCGTCTAGCACCATCTACGTATGTTTTAGTTGCAGCGTCTTGTGGATATGTGGGATCTATAAGATTTGTTAAACTATACCCTTTCATATCTATATTTGCAACAGCGGAAAAAGTGCCGTCTTGTTCCTCAACTATTGCTTTACCACTCCTATCCACATAATTTTTAGTAGCAGCTTCACTCGGTTCTGTTGGGTCCTTAACGTTTTTTATTGGATTAAAACCCATGTTTAGATACCCCCCTTTAACATGGTATCCACCGTTTTCATCTAACAACCCTGAGTTGGTGTCAACATAAGCCTTAGTTGCCACATCTTGAGAATTTACTGGATTACTAACCCTCTTTAATGTATTACCAGCCATATCTATAGAACCTGTAACGACGGTTGTTCCATCTTTACGTAAAAAAATTATTATTTATGTAAGCGAGTGACACACCATCACCACTTGTTTTAACATCTTTCATTCGTCCGAATTTGTCAACAGGCATTTTTTATATTGCTAAAAAAGTTTATTTAAAACATTTTGAAACTTTTTACCCGAGCCTAACTCTTTAAGAATGTACAAACATAAATGACCGCAAAATACTTGCCCAGCTTGTTGTAATTGATAAGTATTATAGTGTATTTGATGTTTTAAATACTCCTGAATTTCAATAGGTGGTTGTATGCCATAACTGTCAAAATAAATTTTAGTTTTACCGTTTTTATACCAAGCAACCCAATGTGTACCAGGTCCACCACTTTTATCAAAGTTTACTATACCACATTCTTTTTTATTTGGTTTTCTCGGTAATGTATCTAGTAAAAAAACTCCCCTAAAAGAAGGAATCTTTAATCTTTTTGCAGCATCTTCTAACTCGAAATTATTTAACGGTTTATTTGGTAAAATTACGTTTTCAATCGAAATATTTAACATTTTTTATAGTTAAATATTTCTAATGTCTTTATTATCAACCCATGAATTAAATTCATCAGAATAACCTTTCCACTTTACAAGAGATTTCTTTTTTCCTTTTTTAATAACCTTTTCTATCCTATACAGCTCTTGACTGGTTTTCTGCAGTTCAGGTTCATAAAAGATACCTTGTATTTCTTCTCCATTAAGATCCTTAATTTTATATGTTACAACAGGTGGTGTATGTTTTACTTCAGAAACTATAAAAACCTCCTCAGTCCATCTTGTTGTATAAACTTTCTCAAAAGTCTTTTTCTTTTTAGCTATCCTTACTTTGTCTCCAACAGAAAACTTAGCTTTTATATCTTTTATTTTAAGATGATCGGGGTAAAGGTTTCTCCAAACTTTGGTTTCATTTTCTTTTTTACTAGCATTTACTGGAGTCATCTTAATAGATTAATGCCTCGTGTTATTATATTCTTTAACGAGATCCGGTAGCACATTTATGTAAACGTTTGTGGAGTTAGCGGAAAAATACTTCCACATTTTTTCTTTCATCGTTCTAATCCATCTCTCAACAACACTTGATTTTTCCTCATTTTCAGTAGAATACAATTCAACCAAGTCTTTAACATTTTTGTTATAAAACAGCGAGAAGATATTTAACACCACGATTAAACTTAGAAAATGCTTGCATGTCTACTAAATCCACAGCCCATATTTTATCTATACCGTTTACTCTAACTCTCCTTTTCTTAAATTTTCTTTTTACAGGTTTATGTAATTCTTCCGCTACATTTATCATGCTGAATTTTTTTTTAACCCCCATTCCAAATTTCATCTTCGTTCCAATGAGTTTACTAACGATGGACTTATCCATTTTTTCTCTAATAGTAGGATTGTAAATACCTTCTAACTCTGTTAACATATTTTTATCACACACTGCGTTTCTTGTGGCAGTGTCATTGTGTTGAAGATAGCAAACATCATGATGGTAAGCAGCTTTATCAACGCGGTTTATTGGTTTGCTCCATTTCTTTGGTGTTAAATCTGGATTGAGTCTTTTCTTTAATTTAGTGCCGGGGCCTGTGAAATTGTGCCCAGGGAGATGCATTTCAAAAGGTATATTATTTATAGCTTTATTTAGCAATGATCCTCCCTTTGTTGTTTTAACAAACTGAGTTTTATTTATTCCACAAACCACACATTTTCCTCGTTTCATATTTCTTCCATTTTTAGCAACAGCATATTCTATGTTGTTTGTATCAGCAACTTTTTTACATTTAACACAATACATTTTATATATATAAAAATTAAAAAAGTTATATAAAATGGATATTGTAAACTTATCATGGAATGAAGTAGTATCAAAGAGATTTAATCACTCCCTTTTACCAAAAAGTATTAGAGGGATAATCATAGGCAAATCAGGATGTGGTAAAACTACTTTATTGCTAAACCTTTTACTTAGACCAGGTTGGCTTGACTACAACGATTTGAGTGTTTTTGGAAAAAGCCTTTTTCAACCGGAATACCGAATACTAAAAAAGGCTTTTGAAGAAAAACTACCAAAAGAATGTATTTTAAGGTTGTTTAACATGCGTGATGAAATACAAGAATTAAATGTATCCCCTACAGCTTTAGTTGAGGAATGGGTTAAGTCGTTTAAAAACAAATCGGATATAAATTGTAACTTTTTTGAAAATGCGAGTGATGTACCTGATCCGAGAGAGTTAAACTCAGAAAATAAAAATTTAATGATTTTTGATGATTTACTTTTAGAAAAGCAAAACAAATGTGAGTGTTACTACATTCGAGGAAGGCATAGTAATGTTGACTGCTTTTACCTCTCACAAAATTATTTTAGGTTGCCAAGGCAAACTATTAGAGAAAACGCAAATTTTATGTGCCTTTTTCCACAAGACTTAAAAAACATTAATCATATTTATAGCGATCATGTAGGTGAAGATATGCCTAAGGATGAGTTTAGAAAATTTTGTCAAAAGGCATGGGAAAGACCACATGGTTTTGCTATCATTGATTTAACCAGTAAAAAACATGATGGAAAGTATAGAAACAGTTTTGACAACTTTTACATACCTAAGTCTGTATAAAAAATTGAAAATAACTTTTTTTAAAAAAAATATTAATTATAAAAAATGGCTCTTTATGAAATACTTAAAAAACAAAATAAAACTATGAATGTAATTGATCATATATTAAGAACATATGAAATAGAAAACCCAAGAGGTGCTATAAATTCTTATGAATTTGTATATGTTTTCAGGGAGTTAGTGCGTTGCAGAGAAGAAGTATTAGATTTAATCTATAAGATTGGATTTGCTGAGAATGATGATGTTGAGGATGAGTATAATAGGAAATTAAAACTAGTGTTTGAAAAGATAGCAGCGATTTCTACAAAAACAGAAAAAGACAGAAAGGGTTATCTTTTTATGTTAGAAGATAGTACTCATACTTTTTTATAAATATTTTTCCCGGAATATAATATTTACATAGTTAAATATTATATTTCATACTTTAAAAAATGGAAGATCTTTTAGAACAAATTGTAAAAAATACAACCCACAAAACATCATTTCAAATTATAGTAAGCGACAACAAAACACGTTTTAGAACAAGGTTTAACCCACCAATTCAGCTGGAAAAGGATAAAAAATATGAAATAGCTTTAGTAAACCTTGAAACTTACTACTCTTTTCCAAACATTGATGAAACAAACAACACATTCGTTTATTCTCCAGACAATGGTACCTCATGGATTAAATTAAAAATACCTGAAGGAAGTTATGACCTTGTTGACATTAATGATACCATTCACCAGGAAATGAGAAAAAAGGGTCATTACGATGAAGTTAATGAAGAGTATTATATTAACATTTCTGCAAACACCAATACCCTAGAGTCTGTTCTTACTCTAGGAGATGGTTATCAAGTAGATTTTAATCAACCAGACTCCATTGCTAAAGTATTAGGATTTACTCGCGCTAAATATACACAAGGATTTTACGAGTCAGAGAATGTAGTGAACATTCTTAGTATAAACAGTTTGCTTGTTAACATAGATATTATTTTAGGAAGTTATGTTAATGGTTCAACAAAAAACACTATTTACTCTTTTTTCCCAGATGTTGCACCTGGATATAAGATAACTGAGTCACCACTTAATTTAATATACTTACCATTAACATTAGATGAAATACATAACCTAGAGGTAAATATTACGGATCAAAATGGAACATTACTAAATCTTAGAGGTGAAAATTTAACAATTAGGTTTCATATTAGAGAAGCGAGATAAATAAAAAAAGAGTTATATATATAAAATGACGAATTACACTACTGTTAAAGTAAATATATCGGAAGGGCAAAAGCAAAAGCTTCAATATGCTGTTAAAGCTGGTTGCCCAATAGGTATTCGTTTAGGTTATGAAGATTTAAAAGGTAATGATGTTTTAGCAATTACCAATTCACAACTAAAAAAGTTTGTTAAAGCCTATGAGAGTGGTAAAGGTGTAACGATTAAAATGACTGCAAAACAACTTAAACATAATATGAAAATAGAGGGAGGTTTTCTTGGAATGTTGGCTGGGTTGGCTGCTAGAGCTTTACCAATGGTAGCAAAAACTATTTTACTAGCTTTAGGTGTTGGTGCTCTTTCTGGATTAGCCTCAACAGGTGTACAAAAAGCAATGGGGTCAGGTCTTTATCTTAAAAAAGGAGGATGTGTATGTCAAGTGGAAACTGATGGATTATACTTAAAACCATATAAAGGTAAAGGATTAGAGTCTGCTGGTGATGGTTTGTATTTAAAGCAAGGAGGAAAAATGTATGATGGAAAAGGACTTTTACTTGGACCTAATAGCCCATTTGCTAATATCCCTATCTTAGGAGCTATATTGTAATGTTATAAATAATAATATTTAAATATTATTTATAACAAATAAGAAATGGATATACATAAATTTGGTATGAAACCTAATATTACTACTCAACATAAAACTATATTTTGGAAACCTCATTTACAAGGAGTAAGATATCCTCCCTTAAAGCAAGATCCTCTAAAATGGAAAATATACCCACAAGTAAATATCAAGATTCCTCCTCGTGATGGTATGAGACTTTCGCTAGGATTTGGTTATATAACTACACGAGGAGTTGTAGTGATATCTGTTAGTAATAAATGGAAAGATAGTTTAACCATTCTTAATGGAACACATCTTGGTAATGAGACTAATGATATCTTAGCCTACATTTATAATTTCTCACAAAAACCAATTGAAATACCTGAGGGTGAGTTATTCTGCTATCTAAAATATTTACAATCTTGATATAAAAAAATTATCATTTTAATAAAAAATGACAGATACAGATCAAGAACATCCCTCTAAAAAAATCTATCCTCCGTTACCTCGAGAAAGAAATACTGCAAGCGCTCCACCTATTGAGATGCACACAATAGGAGATGATAAAGGACATTCCTACCGTTTACAAAAGATATCTGAAGTACAAAAGTTTCTTGAAAATGAAATTCAAAAAAGAGATGCCCTAGCCAAGAAATATTTTAGAGCCGCAAGAGTTATTGATAATATTGATACAGTATTGATCGGGTTAACAATGGCTTCTGGTGTTGGGGGAACCATATTATTGGGTACAGTTGTAGCGGTACCAGTAGCATTGGGTTTAGAAATTACAAGTGCAGGAACCGGATTACTCTCAATGGTAGGTAAATATGTAGTAAGAAATTCAAAAACAAAGGGAGAAAAACATCAAAAGATTCGAATGATAGCTGATGCTAAACTTGATACAATTGCTTCACATATATTCAAAGCTTTAGTTGACAATCATATATCGGATGAAGAGTTTAAACTTATCATGGAAGAACAAGAGAAGTATAAGAAAATGAAGGATGAGATAAGAACAAAAACTAAGAAAAAGATATCTACTGAAAATGAAGAAAGTTTAATTGAGAAAGGAAGGCGTGAGCAAAGGGAGTCCTTTCGGAAGCTCGTTGAAAAACATCACGGTGGGTCGCTTGAATATTAAAAGACCAAAAATAAAGTTTTCATGCAGCTGTAGTTATGAAACGTGTTAAAAAATTGTTAAAAATTATGATGAACTGGGATAAAAAATTATTTTAGTAATTAAAAAAATGTCTTTTTTAAAAATCACTGATCCTGCAAAAAGGGACTTAATTGTAAAGGAGTATCTTGAAACAAAAAAGAAGATTCGGGATAATCTACTAGCAGAGAGAACAGGCGAGCAAGAATTACAAACCGGTCTTTCAAAGTTTTTTAAACCTATTACGGAAACACAAAAAGCTACAACAAAGGAGATTACAGAAGCACAAAAAACTGCAACGAAGGAGATTACTGAGGGGCTTATACCTATTAAAGAAGGTGTAGAAAACTTACCACAAGCTATTAAGTTTCCAGCATTTCCATCTATCGAAGCTTACAAAAAACCAGAAGAAGATGAAATTTATGAGGTTAGGCGGTATATTAAAGAAATGCAAGAAGTAGACTATCCAATATTATTGGACCACTCGCGGGGGAGTACCTAAGAAAGTTTGCTACTAAGTCTGAAGCTGATACAACGTATGGGTTATATGACAAAAACGGTAGATTTTATATTGGCAACACACCAATTGACATTTTAGAAGATGATATTTTAGTTGGTGATGAAATTTATGAAGGTACACCTGGTTTATGGGAATTAATCATATCTAGAATACCAGACAAAATAAATATAATGATGAGGATCTTGGAAATTACATGGAAATAATGGTAAAAACCAACACCCTCTTTCGTAATAATGATCCAAAAAGTAATTTTCCAAAAAGCAGTAAAGGATATAAATGGAAAAACATTCTTGCCTACGTTTGGTATGATAGACAAATCTCTGGAAGTGGGATTGTTATCCCGTGTGACCCTAACGCATTACTAGAAAGACTAGACCTGCTGTTGGCAAGTAAAGAAGCAGGCAACACAGGTGTAAGAAACGAGTTAGTGAGCATTTGTGATGAATTAAAAAGACAAGGTGTTTTAGATTCAAACACTTATAAAAATTTAATGTCTATACTATAAAAATAATTGTCAATAAAAAACACGGATTTAAAAAAAGATATTCATACGGTGGTGCTGGAATCTTTGATAGTATTGCTAACTTTTTAGCGAGGCTTTTTACAAGTAGCGCAGCTAAACAAATTGCATCTTCTGCTCTTGATGTGGGAAAGAGTGTAGCTAAGGAAGGTGCAAAGAAAGCTTTAGAGGTTGGAAAAAGTGCTGCTGTAGACGCAGGAAAAAAATTAGTTACAAAAGCTTTAACACCAAAATCAAAGAAAATTTTACAAAAATATAGCACAACGCCGAAACCCGCTGATACCCCTACAACGCAAGACATTAATACATTAATAGAAGGAAGTGACATTGCTATTCAAGATTTAGTTAAAAAATTAAACAGTGGAGCAGGCATTAAAGTAGTATGAAGAAATAAGTTAAGAAAATTATATTCATTATATAAAAAAGAGAATGCAAAACTTAATATTTGATCGTGAATATTATTCAAAATACAGAAGTTGTCCTATTCATATACAAAATGCATCTTTAAACCTAGAAGATTGCGAGATTATTGAAATTAATAACACAGATTATAAACATCAAAAAGCTGTTATAAAGTTGCCTCCTAGTAAAGTAAACGTAATGAAAGAGATTGAGGAAAAAGTAAATAAGCATTTAGAAGAGTACAATATAACCCCTGTAACACTTGTGTACGGAAATAGAATTTACCCTAAAAAGAAAACATTTACCTCAGAAAATAAACTAAATAAAATTAAACTTAAAGGTGTGTTTGTTAATAGTGAAGATAAAGCTTTTCTCCAGCTTTGGTTAGAGTTTTAAGTAAAAGTAACGCAATTATAATTTTATTTTAAATTATAATTGTAATTATAAAAAATGGACATTTTAAGAATTACCGACCCAATTTTAAAAGATGATAGTATTGATGAGTATGAGCACCATGAGTATGAACCAATCACAGGTACACATCTCAACAACTCAGGAGGAGATATTAGGATTAGCATTGAGACCCAAGATATTTTTACTCATCCTAGTGAGAGTTATTTACTTATTATAGGTGAATTAGTAAGAAGTGATACTGGAGCAGCTTACGATGCTAACACCAATATTTCTTTAACAAACAATGGTCTCATGTATCTTTTTAAAAATATTAAGTATCAACTTTCAGGTATGGAGATTGAATCCATATTGCATCCTGGCCAGGCTACTATAATGCTTGGGTTGTTAAAATACTCAGATGATTTCTCAAAATCACAAGGGTTAAACCAATTGTGGTATAAGGATACAACAAATACTGCAGCTGTTGGAAACACTGGTTTTGAAGTAAGAAGAAGGTATATTATTAGGGATGCCCTTCCAAGAGGTACCTTTAGCTTCAGAGTTCCATTAAAACATATATTTGGTTTTTGTGATGATTATAGTAAAATATTGTATGGAATGAAGCAAACTCTCACCTTGACAAGAAATGATGATGATGATGCAATCTTTCGAGATAATGCTGCTCCTGCTGATGGTAGAATTAATTTAATTAAAATGTCTTGGTTTATGCCACACGTGCTACCTGCAGATGGAGAGAAGATGGGACTTTATAAAATTATCGAGAAAAAAGAAAAAATACCGGTTGCATACAGACTGAGGCAGTGCGACTCTATCGCGGTTCCTCAGTCATCATCATTTACCTGGAGACTTTCTGTCAAATCATCACCTGAGGTGCCACGTTTTATCATTGTTGGCTTTCAGACTGGTAAAAATGGTAATCAAGAGCAAAATCCAGCAATATTTGATCATACAAACGTTAAAAATATTTATGTTATGTTAAATTCCACTAGATATCCCGCGGTTGACTATAATCTTTCATTTACTGCGCATCAATTTAGTAGAGTGTATGGTGATGCTGCTCTATTTAGATCTAAGTTTTATAACATGGATGAATTGGTGTCAAACCCTAACATTAATCCCCCAGATTATAAAACCCTTTATCCTTTGTTTGTGTTTGACGTTTCCAAACAGAGTGAGAGATTAAAATACTCAGTCACCGATATCCAAATCAAAGCAAATTTTACTGAAAATGTACCTGCAAACACAGAGGCATATACTGTTATTATTAGTGATAAGTTAATTAACTTTCAGTCTGATGGAAATAAGATGAGTGTAGTGTATTAAGATTTTCCTTCTTATATAAAAATGATAAAGATTGCAGATTTAAAAAAAATTCTTAAAGAAAATGATATAGATTTCCACCCATACTGGGATAAAAAACGGCTAGTTGAGTTGGTGAAAGAACATGGATTGTTACCAGAGGAGTCACCTAAGCCACTTAAAAAAGAAAGAAGTAAGGACCCTAGATTTGATAGATTAAAAACTATTATGCATAATCCTAAAAAAAGTAGTTTAGAGGATGTTAGAACTGGTAATATAATAATATTCCCATCAATTTACAAGGCGGGTAAATTTATAGAACGTTGTCCTCAAACGATTTTGAACTGGAATGGAAGGGTTTGGAATAATAAATATAAGATTAACATTCAGTAATTTTATTATGACATTGTTATAATAAAATTTTTTGAAACAAATAAAAAAACTGCTTAAGAAATTATATCTGTTATATAAAAATGAGTTATTTTAATAGATTTACAAAAGCAGCTAGACGACTAGCCTCAGCTGTTGTACCAGAATTCATACAAAGAGGAATAACTGATTTTGGTAATTGGCTAACCGGTAATGTGGAGACAACACAAATACCACAAGTGTTGGATGAAATTGTTGAACATGTTAGAGAAAATTACCCTCCAAGGCAGCCGTTTGAAATTAGACTTGCGCAATCCGCATTTAGAGAGTATGCTGCTCAACATGTTATAGAGGGTAGAGAAAATTATAGCCCACAAAGATTTTTCGCAGAAACGTGGATGCCTCTTATAAATACTCTTCAAAATAATTTACAAACAAAGGTAAAACTTGTACTTAAGTGTAAATTATGGTTAATGACAAATCTTGACCAAGGTCCTGTTGAACGTGCTTTCAATAGTAAACAACATTTAAATTTAAACAGAGGAGAAGTAGAGGATTTGTTGAATAAAATGATAGATGAAGTTTTAGAAAATTTAGCGAATTTCCAAAGAGAAGGTAGTGGTTGGACTTTTGGAAGTATAGTGCGGTTAGAATTACATATAGCTGCTTATATTCCTTTAAGAGCTAATGGTCACTTACCTTTACCAAAATGGATTGCTAACAAAAAAGCAGTTATCAATATGAAAAATAAAGATGACAAATGCTTTTTATGGTGTGTTTTAAGAGCGCTAAACCCTAAAGAGCATGATGCAGAGAGAGTTGACAAGGTTTTACAAGCAAAGGAAAATAGTGTAAAAATGGAGGGAATAGAGTATCCTGTTTCGTTTAAAGATATAGATAAGTTTGAAAAACAAAATTCAGAAATTAGTGTAAACGTGTATGGGTATGAGGAAATAAAGAAATATATTTACCCTCTTAGGCTTACAAAAGATGAAAAAAGTAATCATATTGACCTTCTTTTTATTAAAGATGAGGAAAACATGCACTATGCCCTCATAAAAAAATTTAATAGTTTAGTGAGAAAACAAATAACAAATACTCATAATGGAAATATAGAATGTTGTAAACGATGTATGAATCATTTTGGTAGTAAAGAAGTTTTAGAGAAACATATGCGATACTGTAATGAGCATGAACCTATTACTTTAGAAATGCCGAAACCAGGTACCATGTTAGCTTTTGAAAACCATGCAAGAAAACTTCGGGTTCCCTTTGCTGTATACGCTGATTTTGAAAGTGTTTTAGAACCAATATACACATGCCAACCAAACCCAGAAAAAAGTTACACTATACAACGTCAAAAGCATATACCTTGCAGTTTTTCCTATATTATAAAATGTTTTGATGATACTGTGTGTGCTCCTATAGAAAGAAGTCATACTGGAGAAAATGCTGAGGAAGTTTTTATAAACTGGTTAAAAGATGATATACAAGAAATTCATCAACGGTACCACCAAAACCCAAAGCCTATTGAAATAACAATAGAGGAAAAAATAAAACATACACAAAAAACACATTGTTGGATTTGTGGTGGAAAATTTAATCATGCTAATTATAGAGTAAGAGATCATTGTCATTTTACAGGTAAATATAGAGGCGCCACGCATAATGAATGCAACCTAAAAGCTAAAAATCCTAACTTCACACCTGTGTACCTTCATAATCTTAGTGGATATGATGCTCATCTTTTTATTAAATGCCTTGGTAAATCTGTTGGAAAGATTGATTGTATTCCAAATAATGAGGAGAAATACATTAGTTTTACTAAAAACATTTGGGTTGGAGAAAATACAAGTCATAAAATTAGATTTCTTGATAGCTTTAAGTTCATTAATTCAAGTTTGGATAAACTTTCAAGCAACTTAGAGGAAAGTCATTTAAAAATTTTACCGTTAGTTAGGAAAAAAGGAGTTTTTCCTTATGAGTACCTAGATTCTTTTGATAAACTTAAAGAAGAGAAATTACCACCCAAAGAAGCATTTTACTCTAGTTTAAACAAAGAAGGAATTACAGATGAAGATTATGCTCATGCGCAAAGGGTTTGGAAAGCTTTTAATATGAAAACGTTTAAGGATTACTTAGAACTTTACAATAAAATAGAGTTATTGCTTTTAGCAGATGTTTTTGACAACTTTAGAGATGTTTGCTGTGAAAACTATGACTTAGATCCTAGTTGGTATTATACTGCTCCTGGTTTAGCTTGGGATGCAGCATTGAAAATAACAAAAGTAAACCTAGAGCTTTTATCTGATCCTGATATGCTTTTGATGGTAGAATTAGGTATTAAAGGGGGTGTTAGTATGTGTAGTAAAAGATATGGAAAAGCAAATAATGAGGGTATGGGTGAATTATATGATCATAGTAAACCATCAAAATATTTATTATATATAGATGCAAACAGCCTTTACCCTTGGGCAATGAGTCGTCCTCTTCCTACTCGTGGTTTTAAATGGATGAATAAGAAAGAATTAGAAAATTGGCAAAAAATTCCATGTATATTAGAAGTAGATTTGGAATATCCTAAAGAATTACATGATTTACACAATGACTTTCCTGTAGCACCCGAACGTTTAAAGATAGAAAAAGTAGAAAAACTTATTCCAAACTTAAATAATAAAAAGAATTATGTTATTCATCATGAAGCTTTAAAAACATGTGTTGATTTAGGTTTAAAGATTACTAAAATACATCAAGGACTTAAGTTTGAGGAAAGTGCATGGCTTAAGTTATACATTAATACAAATATTGAACTAAGAAAAGCTGCTAAAAATAATTTTGAAAAAGATTTTTTTAAGTTGATGAATAATTCAGTCTTTGGCAAAACCATGGAAAACTTGAGAAATACAGTAACGATACACCTGGTTTCTAATGGAGAGCGTTATAGGAAATTAGTAGCAAAACCAAACTATAGCCACACAACAATCTTTAATGAAAACCTAACAGCGATACACATGAAAAAGACTGATATAAAATACATTAAACCTATTTACTCAGGATTAAGCATCTTAGATATTAGTAAAACACATATGCAAAAAACCTATTATACTTACTTTAAAGCTAAGTATGGTGAAAAGGTTAGAATGTGTTATACTGATACAGATAGTTTTATTCTTGAAATAGAAACTAAAAATTTGTATAAGGATATAGAAAAAGATGTACCTGAAATGTTTGATACAAGTAATTATCCTAAAGATCATTTTTTAAAAAATGATTGTAATGCAAGAGTAGTTGGAAAGTTTAAAGATGAGTTAGGTGGTGAGATTATGACTGAGTTTGTTGGTCTAGGAGCAAAAATGTATGCTTATAAAACCTCAGATGGCGAGGAAGATGAAAGATGTAAAGGTGTTAAAAAAGCGGTTATCAAGAAAGAGATAAATTTTGATAATTCCAAAGAGTGTTTGCTTACAGAAAAGGATCAGTATAGAAAGATGACTGTTTTAAGAAGTAGGGGTCATGATATGTATACTGAAGAGTTAAACAAAAAAGCGTTAGGATCAAGTGATGATAAAAGGTTTGTTTTGAAAAATAAAATAGATACACTAGCTTGGGGGCATTATAAAATATAACTTTAAAAAATAAAGTTATGGAAATGTTAAAAAATATGGTTGATTCATTGTTAAGTGGTAATATATAACTTATATGGTTAAGTTATATATTCTTTAAAACTTTTTCATAAACTTTATTAGGTATTTGTGTAATTCCCATTTTATTTCTACATTTCTTTGTGAAGTAGCCGCTGGAATAAAATTTCCATCTTCTGTTAATAAAAAAGTCTTTACTATATACCATATTATCTTATTTCTTGTTAAATTTTTTATCCCCTTTTTATCTTTAACTCCAAACAAAAATCTTAAACGATTTTTTAAGTCTTTTTTAGAATCATTCATATATTCATATAAATTTGCCCAAAATATTTTTTTAATGGTTACATCTTGTCTTATTCTTTCATTACAATCATCTAAAATTAAATTAGTATAATTTGATAGTAGTATAGCATATCTTGCTAAATATAATTTTCTTTGTTCATCTGGTAACCCATAAACTAAATTTTTAAATTTCTCCTTAGCATCATCTATAAATATTAAATTTTCCTCTATATTGGTTAAGGTTTTAAGTAGTTTAGCATCATTAAGGTTAATTTCTTCTAAAAATTCTTTTAATTGTTCCATGTTGTACTTTGACAAATTTGATCGTGAAAAAGTAAGAAAATTTCAAAAAATTTTAAATTTAAGTTATTTTTTGCTAATAAAAAAAGTTAGTTTGTTAGTCGAGATTCATGTTTAACTAGTTAGTCGGTTAGTCTGGTTAACTAGTTAGTCAATTAGAAATTTTAGGGGGCGGTGAGTTGAGGTGAGGGTTAGTCGGTTGAAGGGTTAGTCGGCATGATTGGGTTAGTCGGCATGATTGGGTTAGTCGGTTGAAGGGTTAGTCGGTTGAAGGGTTAGTTGGCATGATTCGGTTGAGAATTTAAGAAGATTTTGCGATTTGCGACCGGTTTTTGCGCCAGCATCCCCATATATATATCTACTAACATGTTTTGTTTCTGTCTAACTGTTTCATGTGTAACATAATAAAGTAGACAAAGGAAATATGATTCTGGATACATTGTAGGTGCATTCAATCTGATGAATTTACCTGTATACAATGGAACTATTTTTTCAAGCTTCTTTACTGATCAGAATCTTACGCCAATTGTAAAAAAAATGGCTGCGCCCATGAATGATGACAACAGCTTCGACACACCGATGGAGCTAAGTTTGTAATTTTAAAAAACAAGTTACCGTCCTTTAAAAGACATTTAAGCTTTTCAGAAAATCCCTCTTTTTCACATTTCCTACCACTAAGTCTGATTGGCCATATGCTGTTTGAACAGCACACAAAATAATCGATATTGGTCTTTCTTTCACCGGCGTTTGTGTCGCCATTTTGAGTTGTGGTCATGTGACGAAAATATCGCGTGATGACGGACTACTTTCTGAGCCAACTATAGAGGTGAATGGGAATGATCCGTAGTGCAAGAGAGTGCTGAAAAATGTGTTGCAAAGCTAAAAATAGATTTGTATTCATGCCCGTGCCACCAAGTATCCGCCAAAGAAATTAACTCTTGTATACTGTTGTATTTGTCCGTGATTTTTTTTCTCTCTATCATTTCGAAAATTGATTCAAGTGAACAGCCAGTGCAATTATAAGGGTTGAGTGCAGATTTTTGTGTTTTCATCGAGATATAAAATGCAATTGCCTTATTAAATGGCAAATAACGCCCGAAGGGCGTTATGTCAAGCCATGTAATAAGGCAATTGCATTTTATATCTCGATGAAAACACAAAAATCTGCACTCAACCCTTAAATAACAGTCGACACACTTTTATACTTTTCCAAATTAAAGCATATGAAGATGACATGTTGAATGTTGCTCAGTTGATAGTTTTTCTTTGAAAGGGTAGAAAACACTGGCATAGAACTAGGAACTGCTTAATACCACCGGTAACCAGCTAGTGGCCTGTAGAGACTGTTGTGTGAACTGCTTGTGAAAGAAGCTCGGGGAAAGCATGGATAGGTGCACAGGACGCCGTGATATAACTAAAATGATTTTGAAAACGGTGTTAAACACATACGACTACCAAACATCCGTTATTTTGTATTGATTTCACATTAACCCATTACCACACAATCCCGAAATTTAACGACATTGGAAGAAGGCTTTTCCCACAATGTTTTCGACCCATCCCAAAATGGATTTCAATTTTTGAGTCCCCTGTATTTTCTCGTTAGCAAATGCTTTCAATTAGGACAAGTCTAAAATTTTGTCGTTTGGTAAAGATTTATTTCGAGTTTATTCTGATCTTATTCCTGTTTACTTGCAGATGAAGATTCAGAGGCTAAATCTTTAAAAGACAAAGTACGAATTTTGTGCTGGGTAATGACCAGTCCTCAAAATCTAGAGAAGAAAGCTGTCCACGTTCGCAAAACATGGGCTCACAGATGTAATGTTCTAGTTTTTATTAGTTCAGTGACCGATGAAAAGTTTCCAACGGTTGGATTAAATGTACCCGAGGGAAGAGAACATTTGACAGCGAAAACAATGAAAGCATTCCGATATGTGTATAACAAATATTTTGACGACGCTGATTGGTTCATGAAAGCTGACGACGATACTTACGTCATCATGGAAAATCTAAGGTATTTTTTGTCGAATGAAGACAAAAATGCTCCGATATATTTTGGTCATCATTTTAAAACCATCGTGAAACAGGGATATTTTAGTGGAGGTGCTGGTTATGTATTAAGTAAAGAAGCACTTCGTCGTTTCGCTCGTAGTGGGAATGACTCATCAATTTGTAGACAAGATGGCGGTGCTGAGGATGCAGAATTCGGTCATTGTATGCAAAATTTGGGAATAAAAGCTGGAAATTCAACGGATGCATTGGGAAGGAGCCGTTTTCACTGCTTTGACCCCGAAACTCACTTACACGGTGGTTATCCGGATTGGTACTACAAATATGATGCCAATGGGGCCAAAAAGGTACGAATTTGTTTCCGTTTGTTTCTTTCATCCTTGAAATGTCAAAGAATAGAAATGGATACAACAGTACTTTTAAAGTTCACATTAAGGCTGATTACTAGTAGGAAGGTCGTAAAACACCGGAAAAACATAGATGAGACTATTCTGACAGGACAAGCATCCATAGTGGGCCAAGAAAACAGCAACCTAAGGGTAAAATGGGACTCTCGATTTGCAGTGCGTTATTTTCCTGAACCCCTTGCTACGCCCCTGATTTACACTGAGATAATCAGTACCAAAAAGTAGGTCAAAAGCAAGCACATTCAGCTACGCCGAAAAAGGATAGACGCCATAACTTTGCCCGCAAATACGCAGGGGCCCTTAGAATAGACGTGTCTACATTTTGTATCAATCAAAAAATTCTATTTAGTCATTTTTTATCGGTACCAAAAAGTAGGTCAAAAGCCAGCACATTCAGCTATGCCGTAAAAAGAACTAAACGCTAAAGTGATTTACATCTATTGTCCAAACAATCCGACCTCGTAATGATGCATTCCGTCTGGTAGGCTATCTTGTCTCTTTGACAACTCTTAGTGGGGATTAACTCTTAATCCTTTTCCACATAATCCCGAGTTTTAACGACCCAAAGGAAGATGGCTTTTGAAAACATCGTGGGAAAAGGAGAAAATGCTGGTAACCAGCATTTTCTCCTTTTCCCACAACGTTTTCTATCCCTTCAAAGACAAATCTCATAATTGAAACCATATTACAATTGTTTCCTTTTGAAAACATCGTGGAAAAAGGAGAAAATGCTGGTAACCAGCATTTTCTCCTTTTCCCACAATGTTTTCTATCCCTTCAAAGACAAATCTCATAATTTAAGCCATATTAGAATTGTTGCCTTCAAATGGTTTCTATTTGCACAAGTCCAAAACTTGGTCGTGTAGTAGAGAGTGAACACAAAGACAAAATTTTACACTTTTCCATATTGAAGGCATTTGCAGACGACAAAGGAAATGTGGCCCAGGTATTAGATAACTTGATATGTCTTTGAAAAGGTGGAAACACCGTAACGAAAGAAGACATGGCTTGTTAACAAGTATTGTCTCCTTTTCCCACGATGTTCTCAAAAACCTTCTAGTCTAACAAATACGGGATCATTTTGTAAAGGTTAAATGAAATGATACATTACCATACTGGACCTACTTTAAACTTGTGAAGAAGAGGGAGAAGGGAAAATAGGGTGAATACAACAGACAGGGGTGTAAACAGTAAACAAAGGATAGACTGACTTGGCAACTTTTGACCTAGTTTTAAAATACATTTTCCTACCAGTGACTGACACTTGGATCTACCGCATAATAGCAGATTGTCATCTTAATAAAAAATGTCCTTAGTTTTAAATGGTATGCTTTAATTTAAATGCATTATACCACCTCCATTGTTTCCTTTTAGTCGCTATTGGGTCTTTGACATGGCCTACAAGGTAATTAAACTGTACTGATGTTTGCAGCTGTGATTTTGATTTCTTTATAAATTTTTTCTCGAGTTAATGTAGGCTCCCGGGAGCTCGAGCTCGGATCATCGACAATATAAATCTACATGGGCCATGCTCTGGCAAAAGGGGGTTTAATGCATCTTTTTGATGCATTGTAACTAACAGGTCTTTGCATAATTATGGATCCATATAAATCACTTTGTCAAGCAATCGACTGGATCATGAGGTAGTATTGTCCTTGGACATGCATAAAATTCACACATAGCAAAGAGTTTCGACCACTGTCAGCATGTGCAGACTGTGCAAACTGACATGGCAAGGTACTCCTTGCAGATGCATTAAGCCCCCTTTTCACACAGCCTGGCTCATATAGTTCAAAGCATTTTTTGATTCGTAATATGGCTTGGCCAGTAAATCCATTTCAGTTTCGGTACTGGTTACTGTTCCTATACAAGTATGTTTAACTCTTTACCACACAACAAAATTTTAAACTTGTCCAAATTGAAAGCATCTGTAGACAACAAATTGAAAGTGACTCAAATAATCGAGTTTGTTTTTCCAAAGGATAAACAAACATTGTTGGAAATGGTGAAAATGCTGGTGACCAGCATTTTCTCCTTTCCCCACGATGTTTTCAAAAGGATTTTTACTCAAGGTTGTTAAAACTCGTTATTGTGTGGTAAAGGGTTAAAGATATGCAACTACTTGAGCTGCGCTTTTGGAAAAAGGGGATTTATTGCATTTTCTTATACATCGTACCAAGCAAGCGCGTCCTTTAAGATTGAACCATTTAGTCTCAAATTAATGAGGTAGAAAAGTCCTTTGACATGGAGAATTATTACCAAATGCAAAAAGTATCGACCCAGGTCAGCCTGCGCGGACTGCGCAGGCTGACCTAGGTCGATACTTTTTGTAGATGAAGCTAACTACCCTTTCACGGAGCATACCATAGTGTTTTTATGGCTTTTTAGTCTTATACAGGAATTTATACAGGAGCAATACTCACTTGTATTTGTTTTCTTTACAGGGTAAAGAAAGTATCAGTGACTACGCAATCTCCTTTCATTACGTTCCACCTCAAAAGATGTATGCTTTAGAGTTCTACATCTACCATCTACGACCATACGGTATCCATATGGGTACTCAACACTTGAACCAAAAACACAATGACGTCAATTGAAACAAAATGACATCATAGAAGACTGGATAGTTCACTAGATCCGACATTATATAAATACTTGACTCCACGAAATTTTACAGCGCGAGGTTTCTAACCGGAAAATGGAAGCAGGACTGTTTTATTAGTGTCCCCGGGTGTGGTGTAAGTTTGGGCTTTGCACTGCCTTGCTAAAGAGCTATCTCTGTAGCTCGGTAACCATAGGCCACTGAAGTTCCATTCGTCCGTTACGAAACACCAATATTTTCATTGCTCGATCATCGGGCACCGTGACTTAAAATAGCACTTTGGCGCATCGCATCTATATCGTATGTATGCGATATATTTTGTTCAGGGAACGCAAAACAAAATTTCTGAATCCATCTGCACCAATAACTAGTTTGTTTTTTCTCTGGTTTTGTTTAAATATTCTCTTTTGAAAGGTGTCAGGGGGTCATTATTCTCCGATTTTGTTGCGCATCTCGTTTTACTATATACAGTATAGAGGCGATGCATAAATGTGCTATTTTTAGTAACGGTGTCCGAAGATCGAGCAATGAAATTGCAGTGTTTCATGATAGACTAGTGGAGCTTCAAATGCCTGTGCTGTAACAAGGCAGTACAAGCGCCAACAGGTACTTCACCGACTATATTATCGAGAAACAAAACACGCCAAAACAAAACCAAAACAAAACAAACAAACAAAAAACAGGAACATTTCAGAAAGTGCCTTGAAACAGACCGTTACTTTTCCTTTCAGAAATTCTGTAAACGATAGCAGTAAAGGTAGGTCTTTGAAAGGAATCGAAAGTAGCTTTTTATCAGCAAAAAGACTCTCTCTCTCTCTCTCTCTCTCTCTCTCTCTCTCTCTCTCTCTCTCTCTCTCTCTCTCTCTCTCTCTCTATATATATAATTTTTTTTTTTTTTTTTTTTTTCAATTCTTTGTAACCTAGCATTTCCAACGAAAAGGACCGTTTTTGGTCCTGTATACAATTTTAAGAAAGTAGTCCTTCATTTTATTTATCTAGCGCCAGGAACCTTTGAAATGCACGAGTAAACATAACACAGATAACATAAACATAGATCATAACATAGCGTCAGGTCGCGGACAGTGTATATTTATGATCAGACTGCACGTTCTGTGCAGTCTGATCTGAATCTACGCTGTCCGAAAAAGCTGCATGAGTCGCCATTTGCAGCAAAAGAGTTAAAAGCTATTTTAGCCAGAAAAGATGACCCAGTATCGGACAGTGTAGATTCATCAAAAGAGTCTATTAGGAGTCTAAAATTTCCACATGGTCTAGGAAAAGGAATGGGGTTAAATGTATCTGCAAAAAGTATGGATTCATGACAGCCTGCGTAGTCTGCGGAGGCTGACATGGGTCGAAACATTTCGCTATTTGTAAATTTACTGCATATTAAAGGACCAGTCTAACTCCAGATCCAGTTGGTCGTTAGATTAAATGAATTATGTACCCATAGTTATAAAATGACGTGCTTGGTATAATGCAACGCGGAGATGCATTAAACCACCTTTTGCCAGATCACGGCTCAAATGAATATGGGTACTTTATCTCTTGAATTGGCGAAACATTATCAAAAAGTTGGATGAAAGTCAAAAGGGAAATAACTCAT